>CM019696.1:34367562-34727562 GCA_009760885.1 Achatina immaculata
GAAGTTTTCCTGTATTTTCTAGTTTTAGACTTATCTGTATTCGCTTAGTGGTTTCTAGGAAGTTTTCTTGTATTTTCTAGTTTTAGACCTATCTGTATATGTTTGGTGGTTCCTCTGAAGTTTTCCTGTATTTTCTAGTTTTAGACTTATCTGCATATATTTAGTGGTTCCTCTGAAGTTTTCCTTTACCTTCTAGTTTTAGACTTATCTATACACGCTTTGTGGTTCCTTGGAAGTTTTTTTGTATTTTCTAGTTTTAAACTTATCTGTATATGTTTGGTGGTTCCTTGGAAGGTTTCCTGTATGTTCTAGTTTTAGACTCATCTGTATACGCTTTGTGGTTCCTCGGAAGTTTTCCTGTATTTTCTAGTTTTAGACTTATCTGTATATTTTTGATGGTTCGTCTGATGTTTTCCTGTATTTTCTAGTTTTAGACTTATCTGTATATTTTTGGTGGTTCGTCTGATGTTTTCCTGTATTTTCTAGTTTTAGACTTATCTGTATATGTATAGTGATTCGTCGGAAGTTTTTCTGTATTTTCTAGTTTTAGATTTATCTGTATATTTTTGGTGATTCGTCTGATGTGTTCCTGTATTTTCTAGTTTTAGACATATCTGTATACGCTTTGTTGTTCCTCACAAGTTATTCCTTTTATTTTCTAGTATTATACCTACATGTATATGTATTGTGGCTCTGTGGTTTCCTTCTTGTATTTCTGTGTAGTACAAGATTGATCGCAAAGACCGTCTCTAAAAAAGATCTTATGTTTAAAACCTACGCTAGCTGTGGAATTACGTGGTCCAGCCATGTGTGGTTTTTCTAACAAGTTCGAGCACTGCTGTTGTAGAGTTTCGTTGTCTGTCAGTTCTCGAAGGTAAAGGTTCGAAACCGTATGCCTGGGAGAGAAGGCCCAACACCGTGGCCATTATGTTCATTGGACATTACCCCCTCTTAACCTTTTCTATTGTTTTTTTTTTTTACAGGGGTGTAGCAGTATACGGGAGATAACTGTTGTTATTACAGAAAGGGCAGTTGTTATGATTCTCTTTTTTGAACTTTTCCGTGGTCGGTCGAGATCCTTCTAGAACGTCACGTGGGATGAGAAACCCGTGACAGAGAATTGTGGGAGAGACTGTGAGTGGGCTGTCAGTCAACGTTTTGATGTGTTACCTGAGAGGATGGTTTTTATGATGTCTCTGTCGAGAAAATGGATGTTTATATCTGTTACTGGAGCTGTGGAAGGATGAATGGACTCGCCATGTGGCAGGGGAAACCTGCCGGCTGTCAGATTATCGTCATCATCATCATCTTCATTTCCATCCAGTTCATCAGTAAATCCTCATGTCAAGTGATACACAAGTCTGGGTTGACCTTTGTATCAGTGTGTTGGCAACTTTAGGTTTGAAAGAGCCTGGAAGTGAAGGATGGTTGGAGACAGTGAATAACTAATCCAGAAACACTCAGCAAACACGGCTTCGACTAGTGTCCCAACATTCTATTCAGTAACAAAAAATAGTAACACAGTAAACACAAAGGCACACATGCATCTTCAGAGGGTATACAGAAAACATACCTCGGCAGCTACATAGACCAGGATGGTGACACCAGAAAGGAAGTTAGAATTGCAAGAGCAGCATTGCCCTTCAAAAATCTTGAGAACATATAACATTCAAAAGTTGTAAGCACAAAAACCAAGCTAAGATTGTTCAATTCACATGTAATATCCACCCTCATTTATGCATGTGAAAGCTGGAAAACAACTAAAGAAATAGACAAGAAATTAAACTCTTTTGAAAAGAAATGCCGAAGGAAAATACTCGGTACAAAGTGGAACGAATTCAAGAACAATACAGAGATAAGGCAGATGAGCAAACAACAACCTGTTTCATGAGTGATCAGAAAAAGGAGATGGACATATTTTGGTTACATGATGAGAAGAAACAGTCAGAGAATCTCAAAATAAGCTATCAAATGGAACATAACAGGCCGAAGAAAAAAAAAAAGAGGACGACCACGTGAAACTCTAAAGAGGACATTTTTAAGAGAGGCCTAACTCTCTCTCTCTCTCTGAACCTTAAGTGCCCAGGGCACATGGGGCTTCCGCAAGGGTTTTCCACAAATGCCTGTCCTTTGCCTTTTTTTCTGCTCTTCCCCAGGTGAGCCCTCTATTGCTCAACATCCTTTCTGTTGTTCTTCTCCATGTCTCTTTTGGTCTACCCGTACTTCTGTCCCCCTGTGGTGTCAATCTTAGTGCTATTTTTGGTAGTGAGTTGTCAGTCATTCGGAGCACATGTCCCAACCATCGCCAGCGTCTTTCCTCAATAATTGTTGTCAGTGGCGTCATCTGCATTTCTGCCAATAAGATGTTATTTCTTATGGTGTTTGGCCAAAACATTTTTCTAATTCTTCGTAAACATTTAGTCTGGAAAGAATTCAACTTGTTTTCTATGGTTTTGGTGATTTTCCAGCATTCACTTCCATAGAGTAGAGGCCTAGCTAGTAGGCATAAAATCCCTTTGATGAGATTAAAAAGCTCCCCGAAAACAAGAAAACTAGGGCGAACTACCATGCGAGCCCTATGTGACGTTTAACGACACGGGAAGGACGTAAGATATAGGATACTAAGAACAAAATGTTCTTTTCACCAGTCTCAGATGCTGGAACCTCGAAAGAAAGGACAGCGGATGCTTTAACGATGATGTCTAGAGAGATGTTGGACAACACATGGCAAGAAATCGACCAGCACTTAGATGTTCCATGGGTAGCAAACGGACCACGTGTTCAAGTGCATGGATAAAGTTAACAAAAACAAAAATAATAGTAACAAACTGTTTACGCTGAGGTGCAATTTGTGAAAAAAAAGACAGATGTATGTACCTAGCATAGTTTTTGTGCAATAAATGCTTGAAGCCAATGAAAAGACTTCATGATCGCCTTGTATGAATCATCATCACATGCCAGTACTTCTTGCTATGATAGCCTCGCTTTTTTTCCAGTGCGTTTATAATATCAAGTTTTGATTGAGATTTGTAGATGCATGGTTATATAGGTCATAAGGTCGTGGTAGATGTATGGTATATATGTCTTAAGGTCGTGGTAGATGTATGGTTATATAGGTCATAAGGTCGAGGAACAATGACTGTATCTTATTGTGAGGAATAGGGCTGTCTGTATCTCATTCTTATGTCATAAGACCGGGGAGGGGGCTCTGTATCTCATTCTCATGTCATAAGACCAGGGAGGGGGCTCTGTATCTCATTCTCATGTCATAAGACCAGGGAGGGGGCACTGTATCTCATTCTTATGTCATAAGACCAGGGAGGGGGCTCTGTATCTCATTCTTATGTCATAAGACCAGGGAGGGGGCTCTGTATCTCATTCTTATGTCATAAGACCAGGGAGGGGGCACTGTATCTCATTCTTATGTCATAAGACCAGGGAGGGGGCTCTGTATCTCATTCTTATGTCATAAGACCAGGGAGGGGGCACTGTATCTCATTCTTATGTCATAAGACCGGGGAGGGGGCTCTGTATCTCATTCTCATGTCATAAGACCAGGGAGGGGGCTCTGTATCTCATTCTCATGTCATAAGACCGGGGAGGGGGCTCTGTATCTCATTCTTATGTCATAAGACCAGGGAGGGGGCACTGTATCTCATTCTTATGTCATAAGACCGGGGAGGGGGCTCTGTATCTCATTCTCATGTCATAAGACCAGGGAGGGGGCTCTGTATCTCATTCTCATGTCATAAGGTTGGGTGGGAGAGGGACCTGTATCTCATTCTCATGCCATAAGATCGTGGTGGAGTGACATTACCTCATTTTTATGTCATAAGATCGTGGTGCGGTGACATTAACTCATTCTTATGTCATAAGATCGTGGTGCGGTGACTTTAACTCATTCTTATGTCATAAGATCGTGGTGCGGTGATTTTACCTCATTCTTATGTCATAAGATCCTGGTGAGGTGATTTTACCTCATTCTTATGTCATAAGATCCTGGTGAGGTGATTTTACCTCATTCTTATGTCATAAGATCGTGGCGAGGTGATTTTACCTCATTCTTATGTCATAAGATCGTGGTGCGGTGATTTTACCTCATTCTTATGTCATAAGATCGTGGTGAGATGATTTTACCTCATTCTTATGTTATAAGATCCTGGCGAGGTGATTTTACCTCATTCTTATGTCATAAGATCGTGTTGCTGTGGCTCTACCTCATTCTAACACCCAAAATAATCAAACATCCGTTTCCTTTCACGAATCTAAACGTTGTATCACAAACTATACGAAGGCAGAAGTACTTTATTAGATTTAGTAACGCGTTCATTTGTTTATATTGTAATCAGATTAGGAAGGGAAGCTGATGTCCAATTTGGCAATCAGCTACCCATAGCTGACACTCTGGCGTCAGATTTGGCCAACAAAAGCTGATCAAGACCCTATTCAACGGGACAGGAATCGCCATAGTCCCAATGATGACGGAATCTGCTAAAGAAGCATTGTACACCCCACCCCCTCCCTTTTTTTCCCCCCAACCCCCGGCTTTTTAACTGCATTTAGAAACTTTAAAAAATAACCACCCATAACCAGCTTCCACGGCGCTATTCCTCAACAGCTCCACCACATTGGCTGCAAATAAAACCAGCTCGCAGTTCTAAGCAGAAGGAGATTTGAGCTAGTGTTAAGAGTTTAAAATATCTAATTTGGCACCTTTAGAATACTTATAAATTTTAAACAGTAGTAGGTAATTTTTACTTAAATAGTATAGAAACCATGTTAGCGCAAATACAGCCCTGATGTCTGTCCAATTTCTAAATTTTGTTAATGTTATATAGTGATATACTATACTATATAGAAAATGAATACATGTGATTAGTATGATCAACAAAAGATAACTCCTTCAACACCTGCTGACTCGATTTTTATTTGCGATTGCCTCCCTTCGCAGGTGTTCACAACGAAGTCGGACATGCTGATTCACTGCCAGCAGATTCACAAACAGGATCCGAAGCCTTACAAATGCCCTACTTGCTCCAAGAGCTTTGCCAACTCGTCCTATCTCTCACAACACGCACGCATCCACTCGGGACTCAAACCGTATAAGTGTGAGATTTGTGAGCGCAAATTCACCCAGCTAAGTCATCTGCAACAGCACATCCGTACGCACACGGGGGAGAAGCCCTACAAGTGCATGCACCCTGGTAAGTAGACCCTCCCCCACCCCACCCCCACCCCCTCCACCACCTTCTGTGTGAATTAGTCCGTGTCTTGTGCTTCCCTAGTTTCCATGTTAGTCTGTGCTGTAACGTCAGCCTCATCACATAAGAGGTGAGTATATTTTAATAATGTCTGTGACAGTTTTCCCCTCTCCCGAAATGTAAAATAGTTTCTTTTTTTTCTTTTTCGGAAATATCACATTCCTTATTTTAGAATGTAATGGCAAACTAACGACAGGTTTAATAGAATTTCTGTCTGTGGTCACTTTAATATATCGTAATAGTTTCATTTTCTTCTTCCCCATTTGTACTACAACATAGCTTTAGGGGAGTGAAAGTAGCAGGTACAGAATTAATGAAAGTAATGTTGAGTTCTGAGAAAAAGGATGAATAGTTTACCTTAAATCCGCGTTCGTTATATACGAGTTATTAGTATGTTTATATGAATCCGTGCGTGTTACATGCGAGATCTTAGTATGTTTTATCTTAAATCCGCCCGCGTTATACAGGAGTTCCTGGCATGTTTTATATTAAATGTCCGCGTTATACACGAGTTCCTAGCAGGTAACTAATGCACAACAGTTAATGTCCAGCAGGATCTTATGCTTTTGAGTACAATCTGTAAACTTTTGAAAATTCTAGAAACAGCGAGGAATCTAGAAATCCAAGAGCGCGTGACGGAGGGTCCCTCTGTCCAGTAGTATTAAAAGTAATGTGTTCCTCTGTCCAGTAGTATTAAAAGTAATGTGTTCCTCTGTCCAGTAGTAATAAAAGAAATGTGTTAGCAATGTCACTGAAGTTAATTAGTTGTTTGGGATCTTGGGAGACAAAGAAAAGAATTTCGTCCAAATCTAGTTTCCTAATTTTGCATCTTTTGCCTCTGAGCTTTAATTTGAAATGAGTGATTCGCACTCATTCCCCCCTCCTATTTCTTTAAGGCAATGTTTTCCAACCTCTTTAGGATCATGCCCCCACCTCAACGCCTCCAGTAATTTCATACCCCCCCTCCCCCCACCACCACCAAGCATAACGGTCAATCAAATTCTGAAAAAAGTATAATATAAATATATTATAATTGCCTCCCCGTGGTACATAGGCCCTAGGTTGGGAAACACTGCCTTAGTGAATGAAAAAAAGGGTGGGGGGGGGGGGGTGAAGCTAGGGTGGGTAGGAATCTTCATGAATGTGAACTGATAATATTATACCAAAACTATTGAGGATTAGCCAGCACCGATACCAGATGTAGACAGTCAGGAAATACAATATGTGTAACTTAGGTCTGCCTACCATCATAGAATGGTGACCATAACCAACATTATCTGTCGGCTGCTCTCCCATTCCATCCACCACCTGCTCCCATGGCTTCACGTCACCCTGATCGGGGGGCTATACGGGTACCCCGCCTTGCCCAAGGGTGTCTCGTAGACTGACAGATGTAAAGAGGGAGTCTTACGGGTACCCCGCCTTGCCCAAGGGTGTCTCGTAGACTGACAGATGTAAAGAGGGAGTCTTACGGGTACCCCGCCTTGCCCAAGGGTGTCTCGTAGACTGACAGATGTAAAGAGGGAGTCTTACGGGTACTCCGCCTTGTCCAAGGGTGTCTCGTAGACTGACAGATGTAAAGAGGGAGTCTTACGGGTACTCCGCCTTGTCCAAGGGTGTCCCGTAGACTAAAGGGGGGAGGGTGAGGAGGGGGCATTACTTCTTTTTTGATAGGGGATACCCCTATCTCGCTAACCTCTAATCGTTGATAATTTGGGAATGGACGCATCAGAAGCGGGGGGCAACTTGCTTACAACCTAAAGGCCTACAGGAGAACTGTTAGGGAGGCAAAGTTTAGCAAGGGACATGCGTATATCCTCCAGAATGTAGCATTTCGATGTGCTGGTGTTAAGATACAAATGATAGCTTTGGATTTAAGATTTCTCTTCTTTTTTTTTTTTTACATTTTGTCTCCTCTTAACTACGCGTGGAATGTTCTTAGCAATCCATGCAGCGGAAGTTATGAGACACAAACGAAGTGGGAGATTGTGAGTTGGGTTTCTGTGATTCAGTTGAAGATTAGTTCTCTCCCTTTCAGCAAGAAAAAGGTAGCAGATCTCACGATAATCCCCAGCACGGACTGACTATGCTACTGGGAGTGCGAAATAGAAAGATGGGGGGGGGGGAGGGTCTTGCCAGGTTAGGGTTCGGTGGGCTCCCTGACGTTATCCTTTCACAGCAGCACAGACATCTTCCCCCCTCCCCACCCCCTTTTTAGAGAATAGTGCTGCCCTGAAGCTTGTCTTAACAGTTTTCAGTTTTCCATAGAGCTGGCAACTCAAACTCCTCACTCTGTCACTCCTGACATCTTTTAGTCGGGTTCCACCCCCCCCCCCTTCCCACCATTCATTCATTCCTTTGCATGTCCCTTGCGGAACTTTGCCTCCCAAACAGCACTCCTGTAGGCCTCTCGGTTGTGAGCAAGATGGCCTGCTGCTGCTGCATCCATTTCCAGATCATCAACGATGTCTTGCAGCCATCTTCGTTTCGGTCTTCCTCTTTTTCTTTCTCCCATTATGTATCCTTCCAATACGGTCCTCTCTAAACCAATACGGTCCCCTTCCCACCATCATTTAAAAAAAACATTGGTTTTATTATCTATATAGGCAACTGGACTTGCTTGAGACAGGAGTAGGTGACGAATCATTGTTGATGCCTTGTGCTCCATTGGTAGTACAGAGGACAGCGAAATATGGACTACCAGTTTATCTCTCCGCATTTCATATTACCTTTCTGTCCGTTATTGTTATTTTAAAGAACAGAAGCCCGTATGCAAAATTTTTATAAATATGAGCTGTGAAGTATCTATGCAGTCGCCCATTATAGAGAGTCAAGAGAAATGACGACTGTGGTAAAACTAGCTCAGGTGGTCAAGGTAGACACAGGTAGTCAAGGTAGACACAGGTGGATGGTCCAGGTTTAAGATAAAGATAGAAAGAGCGAGGAAAGTGGGCACGAGCAACAGTGGCAGGAAGTAAGGTGAGCACGTATAAATGAAGAACATGCAACAATCCAATATTTCGGCAAAATGCCTTTTTCAAGGATCACATACAAAAACAAAATGACAGATGAAAACGGGGGGGGGGGGGGGGGGGGGGGAGGAAAGGGGGATGTAATAACCTTTTGTGGAAATATTGAATCGTTGCATTTTCTTCATTTTTACTGCCCCATCTTTCTTTCTGTCATTCTTGTTTCTCACTTTCCTTGTTCTTTCCATCTTCTTGTAAAGCTGAACCATATATCAATATACCTTCGTTATACAAAATGCTCAAGACAGGATTGGCCGGGGAACCTTTGTTGATGCCTTATGCTCCATTGAGAGTACAGAGGACATGATGATGATGATGAAAAGTTATATTTCTTTTGCAGTTAAATTTCTGTTGGTTTTTATGCCTTATGCTTCATTCGGAGTACAAAGGATGTGATGATGATGATGATGATGATGATGATGATGATGATGATTTATATTACGTTTGCAGTTAAATTTCTGTTATTTGCTTATTTATTGTACACAAAGTGGACACCGTTAACATCTATCTTCTATCCCTTCCCTCCCTTCTTGTCAACAATTGTCAGATCTTTTTTTTAAACTCCACAAACCCTCCCCTCCCTTTTTATGGGCATAATTAATAGTGCAACACCCTGTTCGATCTCATTGATTGGTTATCTTGACGAAGCTTATATTGCTGCCTTTGTCACAGTGACACTTGCTACTGTCCCGTGCCAGCGAAAATGTATTTCTGGTGTCTCGTTTTTTAAACCTTGGATTAGATTTACGCCCCGAAAATGATGATGGTAGTTACTGTGTAAAAGGGGGGGGGGGGGGGGCGGGACAAAGAGTTTCACGACAGAGAGATAAATCTCAGTGGAGGGGCATAAACGAAGGAGTGATATATATTTTGCTATAATATAGACTGGAATTCAGGGGTGGATAACTTCATGTCAAAAGCCTGAAAATCAGAAGGGACACAACCATTTTTTTTTACGAAGAGTGACTCGATCGGCAACCCTTTCTGTATAAGGAGGCCGGTTGCCATCTGCCATGTGAGGGCCCCAGCGTGTCCACGATCACATCAGCAGCTAATAAATGAAGTTAATAACAATGATAAAATATTATAAAACTATGAATAACAGTTAACTTCACTTACTTAATATCATGTAGTAATGACAGCACAATTAGTCTGATTGCTGACCGCGGGCCGTAGGTTGCCGACGCTGGGTTAGATTATTGTAAACATAGTTCGTTTAATCTGTAATGATTACATTTTTTAAAAAAAGAGAGAGAGAGAGACAGATATAAATGCTAGGTATCATCAGTGCATTAGGATTAAGGTTTATGGTTAAGATTAGGTTTTTGCGTTCAGGGTTAAAGTTTATGGTTAAGATTAGGTTTTACGTTAAGGGTTAGGGTTTCACTGATAACGGAGTTGTAAGAGATAGAGGCGGATTGGCAGAGCTCTGGGAGCAAGTAGGACATTTGTTAGGCATCAGATCCTATTTGCGAATCGGCATGACCGATATGATTGTGAACACTCTAAGGGAGACAATCAAAATAAAGGCATTCGTCAGCGGCTAATCTGATTTTTCACTTGTTTATTAAACGTAGTTAACTATTATACGACCTGTTATGTCAGTATTTATAACGGTATTTATGCCAGTCTTTCGGTATTTTTCTTCTTTGATACAAACATCTTTAAAATACGTAGTTTTCAGTGTGTGAAAGAAATATAACCAAAATTAAGTCTTTATATCTGATCATAGTTTTTTTCAACCCCCCCCCCCCGCCGCCCCTCTTTAATGTTTTTGTATAGCCATAGTAGTATATACAATAAGGGTTCTGGCGCTGATCAGTAAGTAGGGCCCTGCAGGCCCCAAAGACCAAAGTTCTGACGAAGCTCCTCTGGGGCAGTTCATTAGGTAGGGCCACCCACCCCCTTGTAAGAATTATTTGTTAACAGTTTATACTTTCTATGTTTGTAGTCTGTTTAGTAGTTTAGCAGGTACTTATTGATTGATGATTACACATACAGCATCAACACATTACACATAAAGAAAGAAAAAAGCACGACTAAGATTCTTCATCAGTGGATCACTGGTTTATAATCAACATAATCAAATCAATTTCCTTCAGTACTTTTATTCCTACAAAAATGTTTTCAACTGTGGAATTACTAAAACTCATTTTTAACACCGTCTGCGTATAACTAGGTTAGTAAGATTTTCAACATAATCGTTCCTAATAGAAATCTAAAATATTCATCCTTAAAATGATTGAATGTTCTGATTGTGACAGACTGAACTATTGGCAAGAAAAGAGTATGACAAATAAATGCATGTACATACATTTCAGTAACATAAATTTTGTGCACATAACAAGCGATCACTGCATATTAACAAAATATCTAAAGTCTCACATATAAATAATTTTTTAACGGAACTATGATTATTCATGAACAACTGCTTAAGGAGGATTTTAAACATTAAATAGCAGGACAAGATCAGGAATGAGGAGGTCTGGGAAAGTGCACGACAAGAACCTATGAACTTACAAATCATATCTAGGAAGTGGAGGTGGATTGGCCACACTCTGAGGAAACCCGACACCAGTATAGCAAGACTGGCACTGACATGGAAATAGAAAACGACTTACTTGGAGAAGAGAAATGATGACAGTGCTTAGAGACAAGGGGATACACATGGAAGGAAGCAGAGAATAATTCCAAGAACAAATATGACTGGAGAGCCTTTATCCGTGACCTGTGCTCTCAAAGGAGTGAAGGGCCATTATTATTATTATTATTATTATTATTAATATTATTATTATTAATGCACTATTGCTATTATCAGTCATACCTGAGTTGGTCGGGATGGATCGAATGAGTCGACAGCACAGCTTGCACGCGTCCACATCACAGAATAAAGACCAGTACTAACCCAACACCATGGGGGGCCCCCTACCAAAGCTCTGTCGGAGCTCTAACGCACTTAACCATCTGCTGCCGTTCTGGCCCACTTCACTAGTTAGGGACCGCCCCAACCACTTGGTGGGCCCGCACAACATTATGTACAGGGAGTAGATGTAAAAGCGCCGATTTTGGGAGGGACTCTGGGACCGCGGGATGCCTCTGGCGACCATCGTATTTTGGATTGTTGCACAATCCCGCTGGATACCTCACCAACAGTTTTGGTACCCCTTGGGGCCCAACTTTGGATTGAATAGGCCGAACTCCCTTTCCCTCCCAACGAGGCCGGCCTCACCCCTCTCAGTTTGGATATCCCCAGATGTAAAGTGGTCCACCCTATATTTAGAGAGTTGGGGGCCCGCCCCTATTGTATATAACACTGCGATGATTCTCAACCTTTTATGAGCGTGACCCTGTTCTAGCAATGGTAGGTGACAGGCGAAAAGATCAAAGAGAAAACAAACTGAAATCCAGCCAAAATTATTTCAGTAAATAGTGGCCATTGTTATTTTAATGTTTAGGTTTGTAAACATGAAGTAAGTAGGTAAAGGTTTAACAAAAAATACCCGTTTCCATGCCGTTAAGGCATAGTGTGGATACGATGTTAGGCCCGTATTTTCCACGACCTTCGGTACATGAAAGTGTGATGTGGCCATTATCATCATTGCCGGCATTTACCTTCCCAGGTTTCTCTGGTACACATTTTTAGAATATGGGTGGACCCAGTGGCATTTTTTGGTGGTGTGGTACCAGAAAAACATAAAATAAATAAATAAATAAAATTTCCCAATACTGAGACTTGAACTCGGTACCAACGAATTAGTAGACCAAGTGTCTGACCACTCAGCTATCCAGGCCGCCTATAAAATACTAGGATTTTCCTAAAATACTGTATATTTTTAAATTATATTTTTTAAAAGTATTTTTCATAATATCTTATCTCGGCTCTTGCCTCTAAACCCTTGAACAACATGATGTTGGCAACCACTTTTGTGCTGGTTGTTAACTCTCTAGGAATTGAAAGGTCAAGGCTCAGGGTTCAGAATTCAGATTCCGGGTTCACCGCATTCAGTACAGTGCCTTATATGCTTTGCCACATGCTGCAGCATTCATCCAAGAGTTTGTTTTAAAAGCTGATTTTGTGTGTTTCGGGAAAAAGGGGGGGGGGGGTGCATGCGATGCAAGAAGCTTGGAAGTTTTATTAAGAACAAAAAAAATGCAGTTGCTTTTTTTGTTGAAGGAACGAATCTGATGGCGGAGGAAGGGGAGAGAATGTATAACGATGATGATGGTAAGATTTATGAACCCCGGCTAGTTTGGAATGGGAGTGGGTTTTAGATAACGAGGTAAATGAGAAACCCAGTACAAGCAGGAACTCACAAAAGTGAACCTGGAGTACAGTTTTCAGTGAAGTTTTACACACACACACACATACAAAATTAAGTTAGGAGTGACAAGAAAGGGTTAGGAGTGCATGGAAAACGAGGCTGTGTAATAAATATACTTCCTCCATTAAACCTTCCCCCCCCCCCCCCTTTGGAGTTTTAGCTTTGTTGTTTTCGTTTTATCAATATGGAACCTGGAGCTGATGTTCTTTGCAGCCGCTGTTGCGAAGATGAAGCGCAGCGCCATGTCGAACTTTGGGTGAGTTACGACGCCCAGTATCTCAGTTCCTGAATGCAGCGAAAAAAAATTTTTTTTTTAAATCAAGGAGTGCGCAGTACTTCTTTAGCAGACTCCACCACCCATGGAGGATATAATGATCCCTGCCCCGTTAGCCAGGCTAGGCCTGTTACTGGCGGGGTGCCAGCAGAGAGGTGGGACAGGGCATTTGTTGGCAGTGGCTTTGCAGGCCACCAAATGGGACAGCGCCTTCAACCCACTTATCCCACTCCTTCCCTTCCCTCCCCCCCCCCCAATCGTCAGTGAAAGAATCCAGGAATGAAGAAGATGTGTGTGAATAATAATAATAATAAAACAAATAAAAAGGAGAGAAAAGGACAAAAGAAATCGAGATGAGAAGGAGAGCGATGAGTAGAATAGGGACACACACACACACACACAAGGATGGAGAAAATGAAACTGGTGATCTAAACAACAACAAACAAATGAAAAAGGAGGAGGAAGAGGAGGAAAGAGTATGAAAGAGGATGAGATATAGAAAGAAATGAAAGGAGGAGGAGGAGCGAATGAATTTTCACTCTCAAAATATTTTGAGCAAGACAAACAGATCAGACAGGCTATCCTGAATCTCTTGTTTTTGTTTTTTTTTTCAAGTATATTTCCCTTTTAGTGTCCCGTACTGCTAAGATCTCTCTCTCTCTCTCTTTCTCTCTCTCTCTTTCTCTCTCTATTTCTCTCTCTCTTTCTCTCTATTTCTCTCTCTTTCTTTCTCTCTCTCTTTCTCCCTCTCTTTTTCTCTCTCTTTCTCTCTATTTCTCTCTCTCTTTCTCTCTCTTTTTTCTCTCTCTCTTTTTCTCTCTCTCTTTCTCTCTCTTTCTCTCTCTCTCTTTCTCTCTCTTTCTCTCTCTTTCTCTCTTTCTCTGTCTCTCTTTTTTCCCTCTTTCTCCCTCTCTCTGAACCTTTTTAAGTGCCCCAAAGCACATGGGGCTTCCGCAAAGGTTTTCCACAAATGGCTGTTCTTCGCCTTTTTTTTTCCCTACTCTTCCCCAGGTAAGCCCTCTATTGCTCAACATCCTCTCTGTTGTTCTTCTCCATATCTCATTTGGTCTACCTTTACCGTATATATGTACGGATATTATTATGCCCCGTGGGATTTGCTGCCAGATTGGATGTGAAGTATACATGCCTTCACATCTCTACAACACTGGGAAGTTGGCATGGCAACACTTGTACTAGAAGTCAGTGTTTTTGTTTTTTCAATGGAAACCTGCTTGCTGGTCGGTCCGGGAAAAAAATAATAAAATCAGCCCCAATGCGGAATTGAACCACGGACCTTCTGGTTGGCAAGCTAGTGCACTGACCTGCCAAACATGGCAGCGTTAACAAATATTGTGAACAGTTTATATCGATTTGCTGTGGGTATACAAATAAACATCAAAACATGGATACATTTTGAAATGCCCTTGTAGGAATGGATTTAGAATGATATATTTCAATTTTTTTTCACATTGTTTAATATTTTAAAATGACCGGCGAGCGTAGTGGTTAGAGCACTCGTCTAGCAACCGAATGGTCGAGGGTTCGAATTCCCACCAGAGTGGGGTGTTTTTTCTTCCCTGACCAATACGGCCCCGAGGTCGACCCAGCCTCGTAAAATGGGTACCAGAGAAAATAGGGAAGGGAAGGAAAGGCAGCGAGGAAAGGAACTGGCTCACCCTACCTCATACCCTGATGCCCCAGCATAATGTCTCGAATGCTTCATCCCCTACGGGCATTTGCTATGTGGCTACATTGGCTTACTTAGTATTTTACCTGTACAGGTGTTTGCGCGTCAAAACATTTACAGTAACGAAAGAAAACACGAATAACGATTCATCATCAAAAGATCATCAGTTTATAATTATTAACAACAAAATCAACTTTATATCCATTTCTTTCAATTTCTTTTTTCCTTCATAAGAATGCCAGCTGAAATCAGTTAACATCTTGTACACATTTTGGGGTTAACGGGAGTAACACAGAACCGTGCTTTACATAATCTCAAACTATCATCCCTAATGACTGAATGTCTGGTTGTAACTAAAAGAAGCTATTGGCAAGAAATGATATATGACAAAAATAATGCGTATACATAAAATTCAGTGATACATAAACTTGTGTGCACATAATAACCACTAAAACGTGTATTGACAAATTACCAAAATCTTACATAGAACGTATATATTATAACAGAACTATGATTATTCGTGTACCTTTTATCTATCGCAATAAGTGGCTCGGGATGGATCGGAGGAATCGACAGCACCGCCTGCATGCGTCCACGTCGCATGATATAAACCATAACTAACCCAACACACACATACATCTACATATATATCCATGGACAAATAACATACTCATTTGTGCTTAAAGCGAGAACATGATCTCCTCCGATCTGTTGCCACTTTCTTACGTGCTCAGCGTACAAAATCCCGACCGATTAAAATTCTCTCGCATCTTCTTTATGTACTGCATCGGTCAGTACCGATTTTACTCAGAGTTGCGCATCCTCTGACTTTTTTTTTCTTTTTAAATTTCTTCTAGTGTTGAAAACAAAGTTAGGTTTAATAGTCTGTCCTTATTCCTGCTCATATGACATCCTAACTTGTACTTGGAATCCTGCTCTCGATACGTATTAACATATGAAGGATGAGTTTAAACGTGACAAATTATCCTCATTTATTCCCAAGTTATGCTCACTTATTCCAAAATTACGCTCACTCATTTCCAAGTTATCTTTACTTTGTCTCAAATTATCCTCACTTATTCTCAAGTTATCCTCACTTATTCTCAAGTTATCCTCATTTATTCCCAACTTATCCTCACTTATTCTCAAGTTATCTTCATTTATTCCCAGGTTATCCTCATTTATTCCCAAATTGTACTCATTTATTCCCGCATCATCTTACAAAGTGCTGATTATATTCTACCCATTGGGCGCGCCATCACTGCCGTAGTGGTTGGTGCACTGGTCTATCACGGGGAGATGGTTGGTTCAAGTCCGGCCAGTGTCGCCCTGGTCACTCAGCTGTGGAAACAGGTGCTTGGCTCCTGGTGCTGAGAGAAAAAAAAGTGGCCAGTCATGGCGCTGACCACATGACCCTCTAGTGCATAAGTAGGTCAGTACAGTATATGAATACTAATATCACATCCATTTTTGCCTCTGTGTCATGATAGATGATGTACAAACACAAGTCTCCTGGACACTAGACTGGTCGAAAATTGTGGGAATATTAGATGTCTTAAGTGCAGTCGAAAGCTATTAAATACTGAAAAAGTTTAAATTCGCAAGAAGGAATATCGTTAATAAATTTTACATGGTGTGGACGGCTGCTCCTTAGGTTATTAGCAGAGCAAGCAAGGTTTTTTAATAGTTAGTAGAGTAATATTCGAGGTTTATTTTGTATTGGAAAAGCTAGTTTTTTTTTTAAAGAAGAAAACAAATGTTTGTGCGTTGGGTTGTTTTGTTTTAGATTTCAACAGTGGTCATAAATACATCATCATCATCATCATCTTTCACTACCTTGAGAGCATAGGCCACGGATAAAGGCTCTCCAGTTGTCCCTGTTCTTGGAATTATTCTCTGCTTCCTTCCATGTGTATCCCTTATCTCTGAGCACTGTCATAACTTCTCTTCTCCAAGTAAGTCTAGGTCTTCTTAGTTTTCTATTTCCTTGAGGATTCCATGTCAGTGCCTGTCTTGCTATGTTGGTGCCAGGTTTCCTCAAAGTGTGGCCAATCCACCTCCACCTCCTAGACATGACTTGTAGGTTCATAGGTTCTTGTCCTGCCCTTTCCCAGACCTCCTCATTCCTGATCTTGTCCTACCATTTAATGTTTAAAACCCTCCTCAAGCAGTAGTTCGTGAATGTTTGTATCCTCTGTTGTATTGTCTTTGAACCTTATAGTAGGACAGTCTTTACGTTTGTATTGAAAAGCCTACGTTTGGTTCTTGTTTTGATGTTCTTAGATGATCATAGGTTGTTAAGTTGTATAAATACTGTCCTGGCCTTGGTTATTCTAGTTTTAACATCCTTTTCGGTTCCCCGTATTTATCTACTACGCTGCCTAAATATGTGAAATACTCTACTTCCTCAATTGGCACTTCCTCGATTACCATGAGGCTATTGCTTGCACTATTACTTTTGGTCATAAATACAGTGAAGCATATAGGGACATAATTCTGTATACAAACTTTGCCTTTTTGAATGTGAATCTAAATATCTGAAGTGAATCTAAATATCTGAAGTGTAGAATTGTATGATGCCTACGGTGATAGAAATTCAAAGATGAAAAAAAAGCAAAAAATCTAAAACAAAAAAAATTTTGTTTCGTATCACTTGCTCAGGAAGCATGGAATTTTAGAGGTATCTTGATAGTAAGACATTTACTGTTCGTTTTTTTTAACATTGTCAATTTGCAAGAAACCCTTTTAATTCGGTTCCCTGGACCAGTCCATTGACTACAACATTTCAGCACGGAACGAGGCAACAGCAGGTGGTATTTTGTGTCTTCGTGTACGTGTTTGTATGTATGTGTGTGTGTGTCGTGGACTTTCCTCTTCATCATTTTTTTTTTTCATTACGTTTCTGGGAGAATTCTACGCAAAACCTTCAAAGCATTCAACAACGATAACTCGATTTACGCAATAATTTTACAGCGACAAATTTAATGAAAAAATGTATTCGATTTATCCATCGGATGACTCATCCTTTATCCCAATAGAAACGATAATTTACAGGCAATTTTTTTTCTCCTTTTTTGGAAACTGAAAACACCTACGATTGAAACAGTGAGAATTTTGAAAGCAGTACAAAATATATCAGTAGACTTCCTTGAAGAAATGCTACCTAATGTTCGCGAAAACTTTTTGGAACACCCTCTGTTGTTGAATGCTGGTAGTAGTAAGCTTATCTGTTCTCTGTTTTTTCTGTATGAATGTTTCCCCCCCACTATTTGCTTAAGAACCATTTTGCGAATTTTGGAGGGAACTAATGACATTTGACCAGTGATAGTTTCTTGATAAATCAACATTTGGTCTTTTTTTTTTTTTTGGTCTCCGAACTAGAGCTATGAATATAATCATATTTGCGAAATTTCATCTCTTTGATTAAAAAACAGTCGACGTTTTATATTCACAATTTCAGTTAGATTTTCTAGTTTCATATAAAAATGTTTTTAGTAATTAATTATTCATTTTAGACAATGTCACGTGATCTTCAGTGCGTTAAGTTGTAGGCAGTTTTCAAAAAAGTTTTCAAAAAATTAACATGGCTAAACTGCGTGGAATTTTCCCAGATGTTTCTTATCTTTTTTTTTTTTAACTTTTGATTAAGTTCGTATGAAATGCAAATTTAAATTTGATCTTAAAATCAATTGTAAGTTTGGTTTTTTTTTTTCAAATAGTGCTTACTTTTTTATTTTTAATGTAAATTAACGTTGTAAGAATCAAGGAAAAAGTGATAGATCAGTAGTATAATTTATCACAAATTGTAAAGGTTCATATTTAGGTCCTGGTATATTATACATATACTTTACAGTGAGATATATTATATATTTCGTAGTTGATTATAGGCCTAGTTTTGTAAAGACATTGAAAATAGTTTTTTTTTTAACTGAAAGTATAGTTATGTAAAGGTATTGAAATCATAGGCACACTAAAAGCACTGGTCAAGTGGTCAGTTTGTTTACCCTGATTTCGCAGACTGTGTTCTGAAATTCTCCCAGTTGAGCCACCTGAAGCAACACTACCGCTCCCACACGGGAGAGAAACCTTACAAGTGCACGTATATGGGTAGGTACATCTGTTAGCATAATTTCATAGGTCAGTCTGTCGGTCTCTCAACTAAATCTGTCATCTGTAATCTTTGTCTCCCTACCTGCCAAAATTCTCTGTACAAATCATATTACTTTGAAAAACATGTCTGGTTTCTGGGGGGGGGGGGGGGGGAGGATTATTTATCATAACTGAAAAAAAAACGGTAGAATTCAAAGTTTCATTTGTATGTCTGTATGCATGCACTCGCAGCCAGTTAGCGAAATTAACGGCAAAAACGTGAAGAGATTATTTTTTTTACCATAATCATTTTCATTAAAATCCAAACAGACTTAAAGTGATGTCAAGTTTTACATTGAAAAGTGTGTAGACAAAAATCTGGTGCATGCCTTTCAGTAACTCCCAACTACAGTCATTTTCCAGTTAAGCATTTATTTCTTGCTTAGCTTTTATTCCGCCTAGATATGCTCACACTGTGGTACTGCAATTGGTCCATATGAAACCATTTTCCAAAAAAATTATAATTCTTATTTTTATTTTTTTAAATGTGTCTATTTATCTGCTGTTATTTAACTATTTCTGATAACTGTAATTAATAGATGGGGTGGAAGTCTAGTTATTTAATTTATTTATTTGTTTCTTTGTTTATTTTAATTTTAAAAAAAATAATAAAATTGATAATAACAAACGTAATTCTTGTCGGACACTGTCACATACTGCACCTCCTAATCGTGTTTACAGACTGCAGTTTGAAATTCTCTCAGTTGAGTCATCTCAAGCAACACTACCGCTCCCATACGGGCGAGAAGCCCTACAAATGTATGCACTTGGGTATGTAGAATCTAGCCTCAGCACTCATTTCTGATATGCCAGAAAAGAATTTAGATATTTCGGATGACTAACTGTTTTAGCCTGTCAGTGCCCCGGGGCTTCAGGCCAACTAGCATAACTTTAATCTTTATGTTTGTGTGAAGATTTCTAGTCTACTGAAATATAATAGCATTAATATTAAGATAACTGTCTTAGCCGTAACATATTTTTCAGAATGTATTTAAATACAGGAAAAGAAAGTTCCTTCCAGTTTGTAAATATACAAAATAAAAGCAGTAATTAAATTAAAGTAGTAGTAGTAATATAATTTCAATTTTTTTTTTTAGGTTTTTTTTTTTTTTTGGCTTCTCTTGCCAGAAGAATTTCCTTTAAATGCATAGAGACTCATTTAAACAGTTTTAACTTCCTGTCTTTTAGAGTAGTGGAACTTTCGTGTTGTTACCATGACTACTGACAGTTAGTCCTCCATTTCTTTCTATTGCGTCTTGCGGATCTATATTCTTGTCTGAAGAAACGGGTGGAGGTAAAGCGCATGGGACGTTTATTTTAAAACGAATAAGTATCGGTTAGACGTCCAAACAAGACGCAGACTGTGACAGAAATTAAGAAGAAAACAGGATTAGTCTTACGACAATTATTTAGGCTTTTGAACATACAATTCCTTTAACATATTAGAAGCTCTAACTGCCACTTTCTGAAACTTGTGTTTTTTAATGTGAACATGCAGGCAAGGTCAACGTATTATATATGATCAATTCGTGGTTGAAGGAAGGTCATATCATTCCGCGGGCCACAAAATGGTCTTCAAAACGCCTAAAAACTTCATAATTACTTATTTCTAAAGAGGTTACGTTTTTTGTTACTAAATCAGAAAAGACACTCGCGTCATATTTTCAAAACTAAGTGACTCGAATATTGTCTTCGTTCTGTAGTTTTCAAATATTGTAGCATTCGCCTTCCGGTATCAACGCTTGTTACCATGGAGGCAGGAATTTTGGGAAATGAGCAATGGCCAGGTTTTTGTAGTATTGTATATATTTTGGGGCCCCAGTAATATCCGTAGCGTAACGTTTCATGCTGTGCAACAATTTGTTACCTTTGTGCTGTTTAATAAACATCACTGTAGATTTGAGGCCATATCATTGAGATCAGCATATGGTTAATCATAAATGGAAACATTTTGGCTTATAGAAAGCGAAATAGGATATGTATTCTGGAATCTACTTTCTTGTGTCTGAATTTAAGTGGCCTCGTTTCAGTTTCATGTACCATGTGATAAATGCACGAGTAGCTTTTGTTAACAAGGACTACTTTTTTTAAATAAAAGATTATTGCGCTGATGAATATCAGTTAAACAAATGTAGTACCTACATAGTTTTGAACAGTGAAAGTGGCATGATACTCTGATCAGCCTAGGGTGGTACAGAGTGCTATGATAAGTTTTCATGTGCTGTACGGCACATTGATAAGTCAGGGATTCTACGTGATACTTTCTAGGGTTCTCCATACCATAACTACATTTTCTAAAAGCTATAAGCAAAATGTCTTTACATCTTCTACCAGTCCAAATGCTGTACCTCAGTGTCTTTTTTTTTTGCTATAATAAAGTTTCATAAAGTTATTAAGAAGAAATTGTTTTGGTTTTTTTTTTCTTTTATTATTTGAAATTAATTGGGGACACCTTTGAAGGCGAAGATAGTGAGAGAAGTTGTATTACCTTAATTTCGCAGACTGCGCTCAAAAATTCGCACAGCTCAGCCATCTCCAACAACACACTCGCTTACACACAGGCGAGCGCCCATACAAGTGTATGCACCCCGGTACGTATGCACTTTTGTATGTCTGCATGCGTGTATGCGCCACTATACTAAGATACTTTGTTTTCTTAAGTCTGTGTTCAGTCAACCGGAACATTGCCCTGAGAGGACTCTGTTTTTTTTTGTTTTTGTTTTTTTTTAGCAGGCAAGGATACCTTTTTTTTTTCCTTTTAATTTTAATTCAGATTTAAATAACGAGTGAAATGTAAAAACCCATTGCAGGAATACAGAAAAGTGATGGTGAAGAAAAATGTATTTGTGAAGATTTACAAAAAAGATAGGAATACTGAACTAGAAATGACGTGAAAATGTTTAGAAAATTCAGTGAAAAGTTAACTAATTTTAACACATATTTCCAACTGATCCTGTCTTTACAATGAGAAAATGAATGGCAAAACAACTGCTGACGAAGACAGCCTTTTTTTGCGAAATATTGGTTGGGGTTTTTTAAAAATTTCTTTTCTTGGCTCTTCTTTCCTGGCTGGTCATATTAGTTTTGTAAACCTTCACCATTCACATTTATCAATTTGTGCTTCAAATTTAGATATATAAGATTTCTGTGGTCAGAATTCATGTAGTTCAACTCACTGGTGTATTGTCCCTTTTAATAATTAATAAGGAATTGATCTTCCAAGCTACTTTTAATTAACTGTACGAATTTTGATTGTAAACATTAATTTTCAGACTCGACAGCAAAAAAAAAACCGAACCAACTTGGCAGTCCGTTATCGTGTGCTGGATTGTTTGTGGCCAGATTTTTTACACTTTTGATGGTTGTTTAATTTAAATATGATACTTTGAGATTTTTTATGAAATTAAAAATAAATAAATAAATAAATAAATAAATAAGCAAAGTTGTAGGCCGAATTAAGATGTAAGTTTGAAGACTTTCGGTCGGTTACTTTTCTTTTAAGGTAACTTTATTTGTAGTTGGGGGTGGGGATAAGAGGGAAGGGGAAGAAGACGCCCTCCGTTCTGGCAATAAATCCACCCATAGCTAACGTGCTAGAGTCAAGGATGGCAAACCGTAGTAAGACTGTCCCACCTCTCCGTTGGTACCCCCCCCCCCACAATAACAGGCCTAGCCTGGCTAACGGGGCAGGGATCGCCATAGGTCCCATGGTGGTGGAGTTTGCTATAGAAGTATTGCGCGCATCCTTCATTTTAGCTGCATTCAGGGGCTGAAAATTATACATACATCGGCCATAACTCGCTCCGAAGCCGACATGATGCTTTGCCTCAACATCTCCACCGCATCGGATGCAAAGAACACCAATTCGCAGTTGCAGGGAGATAGTAGTAGTAGTAGTAGTAGTAGAAAAAGAAGAAGAAAAAGAAGAAGAAGAAGGGTTGCGGGATATTTAGGTAATGGCACCGTGACAAAATATACGGGCCTGCATGGGGGGAACATATTTCTTTTACGTATGCCCAAAAGCATCTGTTTCACAGAAGGGATGTGCTGTAGGGTCTTTCCAAGAATAGCAGCCATTGGTCTATAGGCAAAGAATTATGGAGCAGGCCGCAACATACCCTGGGCCGCGAAGTGCCTAACTCCTCTATATATCTGATAGTAACTATCTAGTTTCAAAAACGCCATATATGATAATATCTTAATAATTACTTTGCTGAAGTTGAGTCTGCGTTTCTTTTTCATTTGCGGTTACATTCTAAGACGCCATATTTTAGAGCAGCGGTTCAGGGAATGTGCTCATAGAAAGATATAGGTCAAGCGGTTGGAGGGATGTAGCGTGATAGGCAAGTGAGTGGCATCCTAATAACGTTTGGGGACCACTGCTTTAGAACAAAGTAGATGGTATCTGTAGCAGCTTCATCGCTATACTATGTATCTCTGCTGGGGTTTATTTCGTGCCATTATGTGCTTTCAATCATTTTAATTGTTGAGATTTGCGACCATTTCTCTGGATGTTTAGTTCTCGCACGTACCGATTGTGTAACCTGCTTTCTGTAATCCAGTAAGATGGATTTCTGTTGTATTTCATTAAGATATTCCCGGGGCTTTCGGAAGTAGCACGTATGTAACTACATTTTCGTGTGCAATAGATTACCGGAGTACAGGATAATCGTTTTATCTCTGTGAAAACAATACCTTTTTAGCAATCCCGTCCTGTTGTTAATCAAATAGGTTATAATTTTTAAGGCACTGGGTATAAATATATACGTCTTTCGTGAAAATAAAGACAATATTTATGTACACAAAAATCGTGTCATTTTTATTTTGTTTTGTTTTTGTTGCCTCCTTTTTTGTCGTTTAGAAGAATGCATTGGGTAGTTCTTTTCAAATAGCATATTTTGACACATTTACCATAAGTAGCTAGTCAATGTCTATTTTTAGAACATGTGAGAAGTTCGGTTAGTCGATTCATTTAGGTTTTGTTGCATTGAATTATGAGTGACGAGTGTCTGTCAATATTTGAGTCACAGAAGAGGGAATTAATTTCCTTTAGTACTTTCTCTAAATCCAGTGAAACCCGAGCCAAAATTAGCTCGCAAAATAGGTCATATGGTTAGTATTCATGTCTCTCCTATTAGTCCGTTGAGTCAGGTCAAGGAAATGCCCAGCCAAAATTAACGCGGTCTGTAGGTCACCAGGTCAGCGTTAGTTTTCCTCAGTTTGTTTGAACTAAATTTAGCATTTTGTCGCAAGAAAATTCTTTCGACGCTCGAGGTCATAACGCAATTGTCAGAATGTCGGGTTGTTTTTTTTTTTAATCGACAGAGAGAGAGAGACAGAGAGAGAACACACCTATAGAGGAAAAAAAAGTACTATATACTTAGGACCTTCTAGGGTAGTGTTTAGAGCACCGAATGGTCTGAGGGTTCGAATCCCCATCTGGGCGGGATTTTTTTTTTCTCGACCAATGCGACCCCGAGGTCGACAGGGCCTCATTAAAAAGGGGGTACCAGAGAAAATCTGGGGATGGAAAGGCAGGGAGGAAAGGAGCCACGCTACCTCATACGCCTCATCCACTACGGGATTTGCTATGGGACAACCTTTACTTTAGGTATATAGTAAAGTAAAAGTAGTCCCATTGCAAATCCCGTAGGGGATGAGGCGTATGAGGTGCTGTGGTGGCATAGTGATTAGTGCAAGCGCCTGCCGATCATAAGGTCCCTGGTTCGAGTTCGCACACAGGCGGATTTTTTTTTAAGGGCCGGTCGGCATCAATCAGCCTAAAAAATTAGGTACCTGAAAGGAAAACAAAGGCAGAGATGGCAGGTGCTGTAATCCCCAGGCTCAAATACTTTGGTGGACTTGTAACGTGAAGGCATTAACACTTCACCCCCCCCCCCACTCCACTGCATGAAAATGCTGTGTGACGTAGTATATCTATATATATAGTTCTACCATTTGACATTCCTTCAATATCGCAGTTTGTTGTGAGTCTATACGATGAGTAAATTTAGTGGATGTGTATGTTTTAGAATGTTGTGCTAAAAAGGAGGTTTATCAGATTCGGCAAGTTCAAATGAGGTTTAGTTTAGTTTGTAGGTTGCGAAGAATGCCCGGTTCATACATGAACGTAACGTACCTCGCTGTTGGATTTTCTGTAGAGTACCGGCTTTTATTCTTGAAACTCAGCGATGCTTTCATCTCCTCCCCCCCCTCCCCCCTCCCCCACCCCTAATCGTCGATATTGTTCAAGATTTGGGGGTGGGGGGGGGGATGCGTTGTTCTTCTCTTTAGTCAGGCTTGGTTTTTGTGGAAGGCGCGTCTTGAATGGTAGCCACTACCTGCTAGCGGCCCGTTGCTAAAGAAGGCCTGGTAAGGCATTGCCGACTGGTTTTCCTTGTCTTTTGTTGTTGTTTTTTTTAAGACGACAAAAACAACAGGCCGTGACCCGGTGGTACTGCAAACCGGGGTCCACCCGTAACGAGATGTGGACCATACCCCCCCCTCCCCTCCCGGGCTTTCAATGTGCAAAGTAGGCTATAGACATCTCACCTGTTCCAACATAACGGTCAAAGTGTGGATACTACAGAGCGCAGAACTACACTTTGATCTTAGCCAAAAGGCCGAGATGCGATTTTTTTTTATCGCTGCAGTCTTCGTATATAAGAGTCGTGATAGTTTCTTGAAGGAAATAAATGATTCATATTAATTGATTAAAATCTCCATTGAAAAAAAAAAGAAAAAAAGAATTTGTATTTGTGAGTGATCTATTTTTTTTTGCGGTAATTGCACATAAATGAAACGCCTTTATCAGGAATTAACAAATACTGTAATCATTACTTAATTTCTTTTTTTTTTAAATTTTAATTAGTTTCTCGTGACCAAATGTAGGATACTTAAGAGTTTGTAGTTGAGCATTCATAACTTTTCATCATTGTCTCCCTTTAAAAGCAGTTACGCTTGTATAATTACCTCCTCTTAGCAATGTTAATTTTATCATGTGCTGTAATAACCACCCCACCGCCTCCCGCCTTTAATGTTGATAATTATCTCTTTTTTATGAATGATTATGGATCTATTTGTTTGTTTTTTTCTGTTCTCCCCAGGTTGTGGAAAGGCATTCTCACAGCTGTCTAATTTGCAATCTCACTCACGTTCACATATGACGGACAAACCGTTCCGCTGCAACTCCTGCTACAAGTGCTACGCAGACGAGCAGTCCCTGCGGGAACACATCCCGAAACACTCAGACACGAAGCATCTCAAAACACACATTTGTCATATATGTGGAAAGTCCTACACGCAAGTATGTCCTGCCTCTGTCTGTCAGTCAGTCAGTCAGTAAGTTATGTCCCTTGCGGAACTTTGCCTACCTAACAGCTCCCCTGTAGGCCTCTCGGTTGCAAGCAAGATGCCCTGCTGCTGATGCATCCATTTGCAGATCATCAACGATGTCTTGCAGCCATCTTCGCCTTGGTCTTCCTCTTTTCCTTTTTCCCATTATGTACCCTTCCAAGACTGTCTTCTCTAAATTATCATGACGTTAATATGTCCAAAATATTTTAATTTAATCCTCTTTACTAGACAGCCTTCTTCAATATTAAGTTCTTGTAGTGTGGATATATTTGTTCTTTGTGTGTGTGTGTGTGATATATATATATATATATATATATATATATATATATATTTGAAGAGCTCTTCTGTAGCATTTATATTCAGATGCCTGTATATCTTCAGATATCGTGGACACAAAAAAGAACAAATATATCTATACTACAAGAGCTTAATATTGAAGAAGGCTGGCTAGTAAAGAGGATTAAAGAGAGAAAACTTAAATATTTTGGCCACATTAAACGTCATGATAATTTAGAGAAGACCGTATTGGAAGGATACATAATGGGAAAAAGAAAAAGAGGAAGACCGAAACGAAGATGGCTGCAAGACATCGTTGATGATCTGGAAATGGATGCAGCAGCAGCAGGCCATCTTGCTCACAACCGAGAGGTCTACAGGAGTGCTGTTTGGGAGGCAAAGTTCCGCAAGGGACATGCAAAGGAATGAATGAATGAATGAATGTATATCTTCTCTTTCTTCACATCTGAAAGTTTCATATAATAATTGTACTATCTACTTATCTGTCTCTGTCCTTCTGTTCGTCCGTCCGACCGACAGTCTGTCTATCAGTCTGTCAATCTGTCTATCCGTGCACTGTGTGTGGGTGCGCGTTTTTGGGTTGGGTTTTATTTTACAAATTTTTTTTTTCTGTTTCGAGAAAATTCTTTCTTCTTTAATACAGTTATTCTACCCCAGTTTCTATTTTCCTGAATAATGAGGAAATATGAACATTCACATAAGAAAGAAAGTTCAGATCCTAAAACTTTCAATAATTCACTATGTATATTTGAATTTCCCATTACTGTATTGCCGCCACATTACACTTCTGTTTGATTTGATAACACGTCATACGTAACTTAAATGTTAACCTAAAAGTGTGTGTTTAATGCTTTCACCAACTGTTTATAATAAAAGTTCAATGACATTAACAGGATGTCGTTTAAAACGCTCTGAGACTGATTATATAAACTTACATATTTATAACTTCAGCGATATGATTTTATGGATCAACTATTCGAATTCGACCATTGATAGATTCCACTGTTCGTATTAACCTGAATTCGCTATTCGGGTTTGATAGAACTCTGCTTTCTTTAACTTTCCTTAACCTCTAACCTCAGGTAATCATCTTGACCTCTGAACTCTTCTCCCCCCCTGCCATTCTCTTATTTATACGCGCTGTCTAAAAAATAAAATGCGCATGCGCAATTAAAGGATTTACCCACTCTTAGTACTGAATTGTCCATCAAAGGAAAATACAAAAGACTAACTTGTACAAAGAAACGGAAAAAGAAGAGAGATGACCTTAAAAACCATTTCGTCGCTTGCAGATTGGAAAAATGTATCCCCTTCGACATTCCTGGAAATCCCCCATAAAGGTGGTGGGAGGAAACGACGAAATATAATTTATATTGTTTATTGTCATTAATAATAACGTGATAACACTCTTAAAACACAAAGGATGTAAGACATATACAAATTATTAACTCTTTCCGTGCCGGGGACACACAGCACGGAGGCTCAGTTGAGTGCCATATTAAAAGCTCGGGTCTTGATATGTAATAGGGGTATATTAGTAAAAGTGAATTAAACACAGTATTTCCTTGTACTTCTGTGTACTTATTAAGTTTCAAAATATAACTAAGTGTATGAAGATTTCATAAATGCAGAGTTTTTTTAGGAAAAAAAAAAGAAGTAATGTGATGTTTTTAGACAATAATTGTGTCCTACTTACCACTGGGTAGGTCTAGATCTAGAGTACTTACCTTCTTAGATGCCTGTCGAAGTTGTCTTGTTTTGATATGTTGCATTCTCGCTAAAATAATGTCTGAAATAACCTTCTAACTACTTCTCCAGTCATCTAATATGTGTAGATCTACTTGGGATACATTCAAGAACAGTGGTCTGGTCACAGGCCATGTCCATACCCCTATCTACATCACCAAATCTTGAAATTTCTCGATGTTTCTCTTCGTTTTTCTCGATCGAACCGGTCTTAACTAAGCACTCTTCCGCCATTTTGTAAAGGTACATAAGCAGTTAACGTGCGAACCAAAATGAGAATTACAGTTATACAAAACAAAACGTGTGGGAATATAGGAACCAAAGGCGCGGAAGTCAGAATCGACATTGGGTTTTACATGATCCAAAGGCACGGAAGGATACATTTCTCAATATGTGTAGCAGACTTTAAAACAAAAATTGCTCTCTGGTTCAATAAAATATAAATCCTTGGCTGTACAGACTAGATTATCTTATTTATGTAAACATACAGTGCTTCATTTAAGAGTTATTTGTCCCTTTACGGTAGGCCATGCAGGTAAATTATGTTAATATCACACACGAAGGAAGCTTTTCAACAAAAGTGATACTGGAGAGTTTCATAAAAACTATAATCTAACATGAATCACTTGCGCTGTGAGACGTTACGAGACTCATTCTTAACCCACTTCAAAGATTGCTGTCTCTATTTTTTTCAGACTTGTGTCACGTATATGACTCTATACAACTTTACAATGAGCTGCGTCATTGTCGTTTTTCCACGACTCTTAGCAGACTCATATTTTGAACTATTTCATTCATTCCTTGAGGAACTTTGCCTCCCTAACAGCCCTCTTTGAAGACCTCTCTGTTGGCCTGCTGCTGATCCATCAATTCCCAAATCATCAACAACATCTTGCAGCCACCTTCGCCATGGTCTTCCACTCTTTTTTTCCCATTATGTACCCTTCCAAGACTGTCTTCTCTAAATTATCCTGATGTTTAATGTGTCCAAAATATTTAAGTTTTCTCGTTTTAATACTCTTTAATTCTAGTCAACCTTCTTCAATATTAAGTTCTTGTAGTATGGATATATTTGTTCTTTTATGTGTCCGTGATATTTGAGAGACTCTTCTATAGCATTTACATTCAAAGGCATTAATGTGTTTTGAACTGCTCTACATTATAGAGCAAAAGTGTTTATCGTGGTGTCTCACATTGAAAACATGATGGATGAGTTTATTATAAAGATATTTGTGTGCCTTTGGGTTTAGGTTCTGACAATATAAGAGTTAATATGTTTGTATTTTTGTTAACCCTCTGTTGCCATGGTTTTTCGGTGAAGTAAAATGCATGTATTCTTCCGCCACACAGGAAACTTACTTGACACGACACATGGCCAAGCACTCACAAGAAAACGTACCCAAGATAATGACAAGGCCTATCAAACAGGAGCCAATGGACTTGGTGGATCGCGACTTTATCGGGGCACGCCTCCCCGATAGGTCCACGCCCTCTGACCTAAGCATGACCACTGGTGGAGTGACGTCATGCAGCAAAGGGAGTGCGCCGTCATCCGCCTTCATGCCATTGTCTCCTTTTGCAGCCAACACAGTTAGTTCTTCCTCTGGTCCAGGATATCACTACAGGTTGGTGATTGACATGTGACGTCTGTGTGTAAGTGTTTGGGAAGAGGGGCGGGGAATTGTCTGAAACTGCCATTCTTTTACATTGTGTTGCCTGTCTAAGGCCCGTGGTTTAAAAGTAGTTTTTGACATTTCCTTCTCCTCATCCTCCCTTGGGGTGCCATCCACCAAGATTAGGATGTCCGTGCAGTGTTTCTTGGAATGAGACTGTACTGCAACACAAGACGATGTGAAACTTACTAAAAATGCAACAGCTGAAAGGAGATCATCCACTCTCTTCTTGTCAATGCGTCTGGATTTGAAATGAAGCAAGATAGCGTAGTTGTAGTAGGAGAATCTGTTCTTTGCCTTCAGAATCGATACCATTGTTACCTTTTTTTTGTTCTTTCGGTAGTTCATCAAAGGTATCGATTTAGACGAAAAGTACCTGGGCAGCGAGAAAATCGAACGTGGAAGTTCTGAGTAAGGCACCAGAAACAAGGAGAATTCTAACGAAGAATAGAAAACGGCAATACAAATCTGTGGGGCATGTTTAGAGGAGGGGCGGGCTAGAGCACCTAATTGCAGCAGGGAAGATCAAAGGTAGAAGAGGCAGAGGTAGACAGAGAGAAAAGATGTTTGATGGTTCGGCATCCAGGCACAGGAATTGCTCAGTGACAAGCCTGTTGAGATGAACAAGGGATCGAGGGTTATAGAAGGACATGACATCCTACCCCTATCGCCAGGGACCAGAGAGAGAGAGTTGATCAACTTGGACTCGATTCGACAGATGATGAAAACATTTCGGACCTTGTCGTGTAATCATGTTTTAACCAGTTGAATCCACATTATAGTCACAAGAAGATACCTAAAGCACCGCTTGTTTCAATGACAACATTTTGTCATATTTTAACAAATTGAATCCACATTATAGTCACGAGAAGATACCTAAAGCGCTGCTTGTTTCAAAGACAACATTTTTCACTTGTGTCGCTTCATCTCTGCTCTCGACAGAATTTCATTTATGAAAATATTATTAGAAGAAGTGTAGACTCGAGTAGATCGACTAGAGTTCGAGACAGATTTTGAAGACGACTCGAAAAATATTGACTTGAGCTGCGACTTGACTTAATAAACACAACGATGGACCTGACTGCGACACTGATAATCTCTTTAACCCCGTTTTTTTTTTTTAATTGCAGCCCCGGACTCAGTCATAACAGTTTAAGTTCTCCTCTCCCTCATATCTCTTCCATGGCGTCGCCTCGCTACTTCCCATACGACCCCATCGGATTCAGCCGCAAGTCTGACGCTCCTGACCGAAATTTAAACATGGCCGGCGTTCCCCGGGAGTCTATGATTGCCAACTCTCTGTTAAGCCTACAACATATAAAGAACTACGCCTCGCAGCAGATGCCAAGCTTCACTCCAACACCAAGCGCTGGCTCCAGACTGGCTTAGTCTTCTTTGGACATTGACTGAAGGTCATGGTCAGCCCCGCCCACCAACTGAAACCAGAGCTGGAAACAGTTAAAAGAATTCATCGGTAATGAATAGTTTAACGGGAAAAAATAGTATGTACACATTGTGTCTATTCTTTTTATAATGCACAGAATTACAAAGGGTCAAGTAATGTTGCCAATCATAAATGAGTTTATATATATATAAACAGTAAATAAGGAAGATAGTGCTCAAAAACAGCTTTCCAGTCCGATTTTTCAATTAACCATTCTCTGCTACTGCACAGGGAGGTTTTATTGTCATTTTCAATTAACCAATCTTTGCTACAGCGGAGGGAGGTTTCATTGTCATTTTCTTCTTGTTTATTAGATTAGAATTTGTTTTAGAACCAGAAAGAAGCAGTGCCAAAGTTATTTTTTGTTTGTTATTATTTTGTTATTGTTATAAACTTAAAAGGAGTTCTATTTGTTAAATTTTTTTAAAAGTTTTTGTTTTTTTTAAAGGAGCAAAATATTTAGAATCTTTGCAGAATCTGATCATTCCATATTTCTGATCACAGTCAGCTTCTTGATGTTAGTTAACAGATGCCATACGGGATATGTAAACAAAATGTTAACAGGATGTGATAACAGGGAGTTGACACATCAGACTGACATTGAATATTGGAGACAGAAAGTTAACAGGTGTCAGACTGAAAGCGAAAATATCTCCAACAGATGTTAACAGATATCATGTATAACATGAGTATGTAAGATGGCAGATGTCATTCATGACATGAATATATTGGACTGAATGTGAAGGACAACATACTTAGAGGGACTTTGTTGTGTCTGATTTTGAAACACATTATGTTAGTTTGAGAAACAGATACGCCCTTATAATCAGAGTTTATTTTTAACCTGATTGCAAACATTACATATCACATTTGACATCAGGGCAGATTTGTCACTGAATGTCCAAATTAAGTCATGAAATGACAAGGTCATGTCAAAATATGACCATCAGTATGGCAAAGTAACATCATTTGAAAAACATCTGGTTGGTTAGCGAAAAAGATGCAGTCATGAACTGATGCCTTGACAGTATCTGGGATGTCAGAATGAATTCACTTCCGAATTCCACGTCTAAAATATGTTTACAGCTAAATTTCAGTTCGTGAAGCCTTACGGGGGAAATGTTTATGTTATATGCTTACGAGAGGGGGAACATCATAACAAAAAAAAACCAAACATACGTCCAGTTTTCTTACTCCTCGTATCGATGCCTATGGCGTTGTATTTGTACATGCACAAACTCTCAATGCAATTATCGCTGTACCATAAGGAGAAGGACGACATCTTTTTTTGACTCTCTATTTCACTGAGAATTTTTTTGTTCCTTTTTTTTTTTTTGACAATATTATATTTTGTATAAATAATGCAAACTTTATTGATCTTTGATCACTGGACGTTTAGAGTAACAACATGAGTGATTTTATTTCTTTATAGTAGAAGTATGTCATTTCTGCAACATTTAAACTATTTTTTTTTTTTAAACCGAGAGCTTAGCACAGTTTTGAAGTGAAGTTACATATTTTTGAAGTTTTTATTTTTAAACTGTAATCAGATTGGACCTGTAATATACCTAACAGCAACGACAAAATTATGCACAGTTTGTCACATGTTGGATGTGTAGTTTCTGAGGACACCAGTTTGTCAGACAGTTGAAAAATTTTCTTTGCCTTAAATTCTTGATGTAGAAGTAACTACTTTTTAATGAGATTCTAATCTTTTTAAATTCTTGATATTGAAGGGACTACTTTTTTAAATGCAGTGTTTCTAATCTTTTTTAAAGCATGGGAACTAGATCTACAGACAAGATTCTTTTAGATATCAGTAATTTTTTTTTTTAATTTTAATTCCAAATAAAAGAAATGAAAACAAAGCTGATTGTAATTATTTCCAGTAATATTGATAACAAAGAATGGAGGGAGGAAGTCATGAAATGTCAGTCGCAGAGATATGATTAAGAAGTCGTCATCTGAGCTTTATTGAAACTTCAAAGATCAAGATGAACAGAGAAGCATGCCTGCCAACATATGATAACGTTAAGATAATAGCCAAGATTATTAAGCTGATTATTAACTTAAAACTTTTTCTGCTTTTTGTAATCCCACTTTGAGGTATAATAGTTCACTGAAAATATTACCGTAGAGAAAAGCTGAAGATGAAGTAATAAAGAAGATAGTAAAATTATAGATGGTGGAGAGCACTGCAGCATGAAAATGATGAACTTAGCTGGTGCAATGGTAAAGCAAGAAGCTGGGGAGATGGCACAGGATGATTGTGTCCCACTGTTTCATCTGCTTGCTTGTAGTTCTTATCTTATCGATGTTCAAGCATTATCTGCCAACAATTCCTCACCTGAATATTACCTTCTTCAAAGTTTACATTTGCAGTAAATAGAATTAAAATATTCACTTTCAGTGTAAACCTCTTCATCTTTCACTTTTTTTTTTTTTTTGTGATCTTTCTAAATTTAGGATCTCTGACTCTGAAGAATGTAGTTTTTCTTTCAGGCCTATTTCTTTCCCGAGAGACCAGCAAGCGGAGAAGCCAGTTTTTTGATGCACTAATCTGCCCTACTTTCCATTCTTGTAGAATACATACTAAAATTTCTAATTCCACTCCTGCAGGTATATATTCATTTTGTACATTAAATTTTTAATTCTTTAGGTGGCTCTTTCGTCTAGAATAACAAATGCTAAAGTGGAATGGTGGTTTGTTAGTGCCATGAAAGCTAATGGTTTGGATCAAGTTTTTTTAAATTTATGTATAGCTCTTTTCTCTAGAACAATCTGTACCAGTTGTGGACTACATAGTTTCCTGTTACCTCTCAGAAGTAAAGCCAGCTGGTACATAGTTTCCTGTTATCTCTCAGAAGTAAAGCCAGCTGGTACATAGTTTCCTGTTACCTCTCAGAAGTAAAGCCAGCTGGTACATAGTTTCCTGTTATCTCTCAGAAGTAAAGCCAGCTGGTACATAGTTTCCTGTTATCTCTCAGAAGTAAAGCCAGCTGGTACATAGTTTACGCAGTATGCCAAACCCCAACCTGTCTAAGAGTGGCTTGGAGTTTGCTTAAAGAACTGCAGAGTACAGATATTGCAAAATTCTCCGGGGTGGGGGAGGGGACATGATTTGACTGTGACTTTTGGCTTTTCCAGTCTCCCGATTTACAAACTATCACTCTTTTTTTTCCCCCTTTGGACTAGATAGTGGAATATGTAGGTTATTTTCATTTATTCTTTATCTTCGTATCATAAGCCGGATGGAATGTGATGTATTCTCAACCTCTCCCCGTGACATAAAAAGATTAGAAGCACTGCAGAAAAAATTTTTAAGATTTAGGTTTTGGTGTGCACTATCAGTGGTTTTAAAAAGGTTGCTGTACTGCAGCTGGAAAAAAGAACATTTTAAGCCTCAAGTTATAGTCACAAAAACTAATTATAGAAACTGTTGTTAAAATAGTTTCTGCTGCTGTAAAGAGACATTTTTTTAATCTTTGGAAAAAAGAAAAGAAGAAAGAAAATTTTTATTGTTCTCTGTCAGTGTTGGCAACCCTGAAGCAGCCAGTGTTGGGGGTCTTGTTTCTGTTTTCTTATTTTTATGTGCCATCTTTAAATAGTGTGAAAAATACAAAGATTGATGATTTTTATCGAAACATTGGTACTGTTCTTTTTCATAAAGTTTCTACTAAAATAAACGTTAAAGCAAATAATAGTTTCTAAAAGCCGTGGAAAATCTTTGATATTTGAAACGGAGAAGGAAGTTGTATTCTTATTTGTAAATTTACACAGGTTTTCGGCTCGTTTTTCACTTATCGAACAGAAGCGATATAGTTCCATTAATTGCTTATAACATGGAGATTAATGGCTTTTTTTTTTGCAATGATTTAAAATGAAATGAGTCAAAACCCTCTCTGAGTTGTTCTCCAAGTCAGAATCTGAGACTTTAGCATTGAGTGTCTTAACATCATTTAACTTGTAATTCAGGAATCAGTAAAGTTTTATATCTCATCATTGTTAGCCTTTTTTTTTTAAAAGAATAATGATACTTTTGATAGAGTAACAAAATCCAGGATAATATCTTAATATCGTGAAAGTAACTGCATGTATAAAGTTTAAAAGTAATACTAAAGAGTTATGAAAGTATTAGTATGAAGTAGTCTGTGTCAGTATCCTTATGTCATGAAAGTAATGACATAAAAAGTTTAGTTTCTTGAAAGTAATGAGATTCAAAGTCCATGATAGTATTTTAAGATCTTGATGGTAACAGTGTATAAAGATAGAGAGAGAAATAGTGTTCTAGTTTGATGTACAAAATTGGTACTCAAGTCCAACAACTGCTATAGTAATGGTTTAACTTCTTTTTCTTCTGGAGTTATTTCCCTCAAGTGTGTTCATGCGGAAATTATATTGGTAGTATTTGTCTTTCTATCCAACAACAACAACAAAAAATTGGTGACTAAAAAAAAAAAGATGGAAGTAAAAATTTCACAGTCTGTAATGTAACAAAAGCTGTAATGTTGTATCAGACAGATTTAAGTCAAGCTACTGTTACAGTTTTGGGTTTTTTTTACTAGTGTAACAGACCTTTCCCTCTTCTCATCTCCTGTTTATATGGTAGATATTGGATGTTGGATACTGACATTCGGATATTGGATAATGTAAAGATTCAGTTCAATATAGATATAAGCTAGAGTAGAGGTTCAGTTTGTTATATATAAAAGTTAGTATAGAAGTTTAGTTCAATGCAGATAGAATCTAAATTTTGATGTTTGGTTTTGAATTGATAAAGATGTAACCTAATGTTTAAGTTTAGTTCAGATGTAGATAAAAGCTAATGTTGAGGTTTCATTTAGAAGCCAGTGTTAGGGTTAGTTTACAATAAGTGTAAAATGAGGCTGATGTTGAGGTTTATTTTAGTGTAGACAAAAACTAATTTTAAGGTTTAGAGAGTTCACTTTAGCTTTGATAGAAGCTGAGGCTGAGGTTTAGATCTGGACGGATGTGGATTGGAGCTGGTGTTGGGTCTAGAAGCTTGTGTTGAAGTTTAGTATAGTATTCATACAGACAGAAACTAGCAACGAGGTTTAAAAATGTTTAGTATAGATGAAGCTAATGTTAAAGAAGTTTAGCTTAATTTATTTAAGCTGAACTAACATTAACTTGATACAAATTATAACTAAATAAAGTTTTGGGTTGTTTTTTTTTTTTTTTTGAGAAATTTTACATGCAATTTTGATACCGTTTCATGTGTACACTGTTTCCACTGAAGATATATACGTCTCAGTCATTAATGTCTAAGTTTGTGTGGGCGGGAAAACCAGCGAATGACAAATTGTTTCAGTGTTTGTCAGGAATACAAAGCTCGGCCAATGAGAAATAGAGTTACGTATAATAGTTCAATCAGTTATTGCATATTATTTAGAGTTTTATTTAACCAAGCAAATCATCTGTTCGAGAAAAAAATTAACCGTTAGACCAAGAATAGATTTCTTGACATTACTGATCAAATTTATGAAGATCACAGATCAGCCTGTGACTGTGAGAAGATGTGGGATCAAGCCGCGTATTTGTTATAACTCCACGCGATGACATGCACGAATCCCAGCGTTCATTTGGTCTCAGTTTCCGCCAGCCAGTCCACTACACGGCTTGCCCTGCATTTTCTCACAGACATCAATATCAGATCTTTCAGTTGTTGAAAAGTGATAGGAGTTCTTTCTGAACATTTTTTTTTGGATTGTTGACAAGTGATGGGAAATAATTTTCCTGCAACAGTGATCAATTTGGATACTCGCAGAGTTGGCAGGAGTTTGTCTGTTTTTGACAGAGCAGGTCCCTTCTGCTAAATCCGGTTGGTGTTACCTGTTTATAACATTTTTTTTTTTAAACATTTCATTTATGGCTCAATGTTTAAACAAATTTTATCAAACACTACAAGTTACCGAGACAGGACGAGTTGCAAAGGAGGGCAAGAGTCTCTGAAGATTCCCATGAATAAATGGTATTTGGTTTGAGTTGCCGAGTTATTCACAGGAATGTAGACTCTACCAAAGAAGAATTTATTATACTTCATTTAAGCTGTTATGTCGTAGCTAATTTTAAAATCTAAAAACTTAAACCTCAAACTACCATAGTCTAAACAAAGACTATGGTAAGGTAAAGAAAGAAAACAAATCCAGTTTAAGGATGCCGATAAATAATGCTAATGCTCATATTTTCCGAAGCCCTCTTGGCATGTTTACAGACTGATATGGCCAGAATCATGATTTTGGTTGTCTTTCTTTTTGCAGCTACAAGAGGAGTCAGGTATCTGTTTTTACAGGATTGATTGAAGTGGGCAGGGCCTGAATTGAGCCTTGGGTTAGTAACAAGTGAAGAGCATGTACTTAATCACTTTGCAGATCAGGTGCTGTCTAGCAACAGAGAAAGGAAAAAACTTTATAAATCTTTATAATTAAAATGGTATCGTTTATAAAAAAAAAACACAAAAAAAAGCTAGGAAACCTGAGCCATTAATCATGGGAATCTTCAACAGGACTCGTTATTTTCTGTGTTATAATAGAAGTTTTTTGAGTGGTAGTCTTGCTCTTGTTGTTATTTGTAGTTGTGTAGCATTCTGTGACTGAAACAGTGATGTCGTAATTAATGCTTGATATTGTTATGAAACATGAATTTTTTTTTTTTTCGGTTATTGTCTGCCATGCTGCATGGCCCATTTTTTTCATGTTATTGCCATTGCATACAATGTTGTGAATTTTACTAGCCATATTGATTTTCTTTATATTTTTTTTTTGTTCCTTTCATCTGTGTTTGTGATCCAGTATTTTGTGGCAAGCTTTTTTTTTTATTGGCTACTTCTTCCTGTGTTGATTGGTTAAAATTGTTCTTACATGTGTATATAGTTTTATCACTTTTTATCGTTATTTCTTCTGCTTGTATGTTATTTGGGGCTGACATTATAATTATATATCTAGCATTATTAATACAGTTTATATTATACATATATAATATATAAATGTGTAATTATATATATATACACGTGTATTTAATAACTGTGTACTATCTTGGGAAAAGTGATTAATTTACCCCCTGTAAAGAAAGTGTGTAGTTTTTTTTTAAATTTTGTTATATTCATTTGAGAATTAGGAACAGTGTTCCATTGTGGGTAAATTTTAGAAGGGAAAAAAAAAATGTTTCCAAAAAATTGTCTGAGATTTGGATAGCTTGGACTTTGACTTTCAGGCAGTTTAGGTTCACAGAATGTATGGACAGACCCGCTGGCAGACTGTGAGGTGAAAGGTCACAGGTGGAGAGGGTGTGACAAAGTGGACTGGGTGGAGGAATCTGGGACCGGACGCTGGGTAGTCATCGTGTCATGTCAGCGCGTGTGTTGAACTCGCTCCCACTCCAAACCTGTGCTCAGCAACTTAGCATTCTGCCAGCGGCTCCTGCAAACCTTTCCAGCATGTCAAGAAAGGTTTTACAGTTCTGTGATACAACAGAGGTCAGATTTAAGAAGAACTGGTGAAATAGTTTTTAGCCGGAAAAATATGTCCACATAGTGAGTTTATTGTGCTCATTTCATGATATTGTTGTACGAGAGCTTCGTACAGCAGGTCTGTGTTTGGGAGTGCAAGTGTTTTATGTTAAACTGTTTCCATGGGTATATGATTAATCACAGCCAGGAGTCTCGGAAGTGTGTTCCAGAAGTTAAATTTTATTCGACTCTTCAAAGTAGTTTATGTGGTCTGTAATATTATTCCATCTTTTTTTTTTGCTATTTAATCCAAAAATAGCATCCAATGAAAACCTCGAAAAGTATGCGCTATCAACGAAAGCATTCGATTTATGCAGTCTTCTCTTCAGATGTTCGGAGATTCATTGTTAAATCTGAGATTCAGGCCACAGTAAAGCCTAGTTGCTGTTGTTTGTTTTTCACAGTCATTTTTTATCTTTTATCTCTCTGATCCTGATCTCTGTTTCTTCTCCATATCTGAGGAAAAAAAATGCGTAATTTTTTAATATTCACAAAATTAAAGAGTTATAACTGAGACTATCCTGAGCTATAATTAATTTTAGATGAGTACTAGTGGAAGATGGATATTTGGATCAAGCCATAATGTAGGATCTTGGAGTGTCTTTGATGTGGAAGAGTGGCTGAAGTAAGATGTCCTTTTTTTTTCTCAATATTTGTCAAGATTTTTTTGCTGTATCTACACATAATTTTTTTCTGCGTATGTTTAAATTTGAAAAAATTTTATGCTTTGAAGAATGGAAGATCACTGATGTCATTTTCATTTTTTTTTTCAAAATTTGCTAGCTTATTTCTGTGCTTCATGTTCTCATGCTGTCATTGTTTTGTGTTTGTCCTTTCTATGCACATTAAAACTAATCCAGCCTTTAACCCTTTCTGATACATTCATAGAAAAACCAGTCTTGTCACTGCAAAAATATGTCAGTTTTCTTTGTTACAGTTTTTTGTTTGTTTGTTTACTTGTTTGCTTAACTACCGAAATCTTTCAGGAGCAGATTATTTTAGGAAAATTTTTCATTAATTTCAAAAAAAAAAAAAAAGAAAAAAGTTATTTCCTTTTATAATTTAACAGACAGAAATTTCAGCTGTTTTGGATTTTACTGTTTGTCTTATCATTAAAAATTGGATTGGAAAGGGTTAAATTGGATTCATTCATTCTGGACTGCGCCAAAGTGTTTTATTCTGTGTCATTGTATTCTGCACTGTATGGTGTTGCCACTTTAACTGCTGCCTTCAGTAGTAGCTTTATATGCCTGCCACTTTGGGTCTTGTCATATTCAGTGTCTTCTTACCTTGCTCGGTCTCTGGGTCAGGTGGGACATATGTGGGCCACTGGTGGGTCGCTTAGACAGTCAAGTGATGTTTGAATGCAGGCCAAGATGTCCCATCCTGCGCAGCCTGGTGCTGTTTGTATTCCATTTGATTTCTCTCATTCCGTACAGTCATGTTTTTGGTTCTAGAGACAGTGGTGGCGGAAATATGAACATCGTTTTCCTGCTAAGGACATGAACTTCATCCACTGTGGTGAAATCCTTCGTGGCTACAGTAAGCGGAAGGACTTCTTTTGAGTTCATTTGTTATAAAATTGTGTTTGGTGTTATTTTCCTTTTTCTTCTCCCGTCTTCTTTGCCATTTTGGCATTATCTAATATCTTTGTTGTCTTTCTTTTTTTTTTTAAATATCAGATATCTATGGTGTTTTTTTTTATCTCAGCAATCCCTGTTATAGAAAACGAGTTTTTAAAAAAAATCTCAGATACCCCTGCTGTCTGTCTTGCTATCTCAGATATCCATGCTGTCTTCTTTTTTTTTTATCTCATGTATCACTGTTGTCTCTCTTGTTATCTTAGACGCCCTTGCTATTTGTTTTTTTTTAACCTCAAATATCCCTGCTGTCTTTTAAATCTGATATCTCTCCATGTTATATGTCACATATCCTTGCTGTCTTTTTTTTTATCTCAGATATCCCTGATGTCTGTCTTGTTATCTCAGAAATCTCTCTTGTATTTTTTTTTATCTTAGATATCCCTGATGTCCGGTATTGCTATCTCAGATATCTCTGCTGTCTTTTATAGCTGATGTCCTGTCTTGTTATATTAGACATCCCTGCTGTTTGTTTATCTCAGACATCCCTGCTGTTTGTTTATCTCAGACATCCCTGCTGTCTGTTCGGGTATCCCTGCTTTTCTTACTTGACTGAGAAAGTGGCTGTTGGTGAGCTTGTTCTTTATTTTAGATATGTCTCTTTTTCTTAGATTATCTTTATGTCTTTGTCAAAGAGCATCCCTATTGTCAAATTTAAAAAAAAAAATGTTTGTATTTGTATTTCATCTTAGATTGTTGTTAGGTAAAAGGTTATCCAAATCGTCGATTTCCTTGCTTTATGTTTTGTGTTGCCTGTTTTGTCTATCCTCTAAACAAAGGTATCTGAAAGGAATTTTGTAAGACAGTGCAAAACTGTTCCCGCCCATCTTCCCCAGCTGTTTTACGGGCCCCCCTTTGAAGTTCTCGGGCCCTTTCCTAAAGCAGGGGAAAGTCCTTTGGTGTACTCAAGCAATACACCGGTTCGACTCCTCGTTCATCGGAGCTGCCTCTAACACAGTTGTCAGTACGTAGCCTTGAGATGTGGTAGTTGTCTGCTCTTTGTTCTTACTGTTGAGTTGTCCTCTCTTCGTTCTTACTCTTTAGTTGTCCGCTCTTTGTTCTTACTCTTGAGTTGTCTTCTCTTCGTTCTTACTTAAGTTGTCAGTGTTTTTCCTTATTTACAATACAGCGGTTCTTAACCTCTGGTCGTGGCCCAAATTAGAATGGGAGGGCGGAGATAACTGAGACTGCCAGGACACATCGTGGGAGAAAAAAAAAAGAAAGAGTAAGTTAAAATAATTTTTTTAAAGGATTTTAAGGAAGCTGTACAACTGCATGTTTTTAAACCTAAATAGTAAAATAACAGCGCCACTCGCTGATAATCATTGAAATCGTTTTTGTTTCATTCCAATATTTTAAATATATTTTTGGTGTGGTGGGCGAAGGTCGCTTGACACTGTTGGCTTTGGGTCCGCGCACAAGAAAGGGTTGGGCACCGCTGTTATAATCGGTACGTATATCGAGCACTTTTGTCTTTCTCGGATTTTCATCCCTAGAATTTTATCAGTAATTCAGTTGTTACTGATTTTTAAAAAAAAAATTCTCATTGGTAAAACTGTTCATCATCTCTATATTTTGGCGTTGCCTTTGGTGCTTGATCATCATGGGGAGCTGGTTTCTTAATTAACTACCATACATGTTGTCTGATTGTTGTTCATTCATTCGTTCGTTCATTCATTCATTCATTCACAGCTGTGCAGTGTCACGCCGTCAGTCGCTGGCTATTATAATTTATCACCGTTGTTGATTCAGCGGTTGAACTTTCATCTTTCAGCGTTTTTGCTATGTTGTTTCAGCCATTGTGATGATTATCGTGTCTCACATTTATCGATTACTAACTACTTTCATTTACTAGTTCACACAGTTTTTCTGGCTGCAGCAGAAGTTGGTTATGGTGCTCAATCATGGTCATGTATAATCTTTTCTTTGAAAATGAACTAGATTCTATTCTCGGTTTTGTTTGTTTGTTTTGTTTGTTTTTTTTTTTTTTTTGTAAGCGCCGTTTAAGGTTGGCGCCACAGTATGGGTGAGATTTTTAAACCACGCACTTTTTATATGACTTACTTGAACATTAGTAATATTGTATTTCTTTGTATTATTTTAATGGAAACCTTCAGTTTTATAAACCCAATCGTTAAACTATGGGCGTTGTAATAGGGTAGGCAGGGAGATCTCATTATTTTTCACGTTAATAGGCAGGGAGGTCTCATTATTTTTCACATTAACTATTTCCAAAACAGTGTAACCTTTCATTCTAAGAAAAAGGTAATCGATGTAATTGTCATTTATAAAGGGGCGCCCGTATTCCGGGCGTCTTTCCTGTTATACATTTTAACCAGTAAAATTTGTTTCGCCAGTATCCCATAATTCCTTTGCAAGCACTCGCTGTCTTCTATTTCCCCGGTGTTTTCGCATTTTTTTTTTAAACTAGCAGCAAGCAAATGCTATTTACATTCATACAAAGTACAATATATACTGTACACCTATCTATTTATACATAAACTGTTTATCTATTGGTTTTTTAAACTTTGATCAGTCTTGGTGCTTTAGTTCTCGCTATGCACAAAAAATGCAAAAATAGAAACTGGGGAAAAATTTTTGCTTGGATAGATCGATCCTACATTGCTTTGCGATATCTTTTCGATAGATCCAGAACTGCACAACTGTTGTAATCGGATACGCGATTTCGCGTAAGTAGTTCGGAAATAACAATCATTTATACAGTGCGATACCTGTTCGCGAAGAGACAGATAAACTGCGATGAATGCGGCCCTTTTGAAGGCTGAATCTATAAAGAATATATGATTATTTTCGGTAATAAAAGTAGTAGGCAAAGTATTTTAGATATGAGATTAACAGAACCAGCTAAAGAATGGCGCAGTTCGAACACTGTACTACTGTAGGACATGCGGCAGTTTAGCAAGTAGACGATAAATCGTAATCAGCTCGGCTACTTTGCAGATAGAATCAGTATCGTTTAAAAACGCCAGTGGCCGATGGACCACGTTATGTTCTTTGGTCCTTCAGACGGCCGGTTCAGTTATAAATCGATACTCTTAATTCTTCTGACACAAGCGATACTATTTGTAAATAATCGAAAAGGTGGTGAAATTACAAGAGTAAATTTGAAAAGTACAGAAGATAAAATTAATCGTTCAAAAAGCGCCTTCCGAAAATTAATAAGACTTTAGTTTTCAACTTTTTCCTTTCAGAATGTCGAATCATCCATTCAGCGTTCGAATTGAGAATATTTACAGTGATAAACATCTGAATATATAGTTTTGCAGATTAGATTTAATATGCCGATTAAATTTGGCTTTAATCGCTTTTCCCCTAACTGCAGCTTAGCAGGCCCCAAATTGGCACATTGCCGGCGCAGAATTAGCATAAATTGTCTGATCTTGATAGATTCTTGGGGAAGTGGAAGGCTTAACATAACTGCCAACTCCTTGTGGCTTTTATCACTTTGTTTTTAAAAAATTCACAGACGTTGAAGCTACGGACAAACAAAACAAAACAAAACAAAAAACGGTCGCATCTGATGAATATATTCTATAGGTTTTCTTCTAAGTTTTGTTATTCATTGTAAATTATGTATGGCGCTGTTTAATAAAATAAACATTCTGTTATTGATGTCTTCGGTCTAAGTTTATATTTCGTCTGGTTTCTCACCATTGCTGGTTTTAAAACTCTTTGATTGTCTCGATGCGTTTTGCTTGCTGCATAAGAATCCGTATATTTGATAGGTGATTCAGCTAAAAAAAAATATTTGTTGATGATTGATATGTGCTGCCATATTTGCGTTTCTGTATTCTAAATGCATTCGTACTAATTGATGGCTTTCAGTATTATGTGTTCTTTGGGCAGGAAGATTCTGTAAAGAATGGTTGGCCGTCTGTCCCATATATATATATATATATATATATATATATATATATATATATATATATATAATTAATAGCGGTTGTTCATGAGGATAATTAGCTTGATAAATGCGATACGTCACGGCCAGAATTGTTTGTGATGTATCACGAAGCACGCTTGATTGAAATGATATGATTTCAGACTCCCATCTGGATGTCTGGATCTTCGCCAAGCCTGCCTGATTTTATTGTCTTTTTTTTTCCTTCTTTTTAAAAAAAAAGTTCTGGAAGAATGTTGATAAATATGTTTCACTGCCTAGTGATGTTCGAGTAGGTCGAAAACAGATAGATTCGAATGAGCGTCGAAATTTTGAAGTGTTGCTTTGACACTCTGGATCTGTCCAATGTGATCACGATAACCGCATGTTACATTTGCCATAATATAATTGTTATTTTATAGTTGTATCTCATTATGAAATTGGTTTCATTCAGTATAACATGATTCACTGAAGTTTTACTTTTTTGCTCAATCCATTTTCTTTTAAATCATCATAATTTCATCACTGCTAAAATATTCCACATCTGACGTTGAGGATTCTTGGCTTTTATTATTATTATTATTATTTAATCGTTCAGCGCAATGCGCTTTACGCTGTTTGGCACGTGTCCGCCATTCCGCCATTTTGTTTTCAACTCCATTCTGCGAGTGTCAACTTATACTCTTCCATTTAAAAAAGAAACAAAACAAATCCTGTGTTTTCTGTTACATTTTCAGACATTATGAAAGCCTTTCCCCGCAGCAAGCATCCCGCTACATCTTTACAACAGTTCTTTTGGTGCTTATTTTGACTTTGTAAACATTCAAGCAGACCTTAATTGGAAAGAAGAAAAAAAAAAACGCTACCGTCTTAACTAGGTCATTGGCCAAACTGGCATGCCTATTGACAGGGCTTTACTTTTTCAGAAAATCTGACCACAAGCATTTTCGAATGTGACAAATGCAAAAAAAAAAATGTGACGAGAATATGTTAATTTATTGTATCAGTGATTTTCTTGACAGAATTTAGTCCCTTTTTTTCATATCCTAATAATATTGCTTTCAGCTTCGCCACTTTCGTTCATTTTCTCATCAGAGTAATTTCATATTTGTTTTCTATCAATTTTGTCAGATTAAAAAAAAACAACAACTTTTATTCTAGTTGAGAACGAAACAAAAGCTAAATTTCATTGAGTCCAACATAAATGTCCGCGCGATTGCATTATGTTCTGTGATGTATTTTAACTCCTGAAATGTCATTTAACCCCTCTGTCTTGTTCGTATGTTGCTATGAATGTAAGTTATGTGAAGTTTAACGTCCTCTCACAAAGGACATTGCCTGCGATAGCTCATAGTGCTGTACATATTATCGTGTAATATGAAGTTATTAGTTACTGTGACAAACGCTCCAGATTTTGGGGGGGGAAAAGTTGTTTGCAAAATGTGATTCGAATTTCTGAGTGACCTCGTCAAATTCAGCAGCTAGGCAAGACAGGAATGAGCAGCCAAACATCTTTAGCATCACTGAAAAACGCAGTAAAATCCAGCTTGCAGACCTTTGAAAATCATGTCTCAGGACCACCCAATCCTTTAACTCTTTCACTTCAAAACAAACTTGTCAAGTTTGGTAAATATCTGACACGTATATGAATCAATATTCACAATATTCAGGGCTACATTTAAGCAGTCAGAATAAAATGAAAACTGGCACATTTCTAACGAGATCCATATTTTTAAATTGTAGAGTATCTTCTTTCCAAAATATATCATACAGAATTTGTTCTGCAGAGCAGGGCAACTTATTTTTTTATTCAGGAGTAAAATAATTCCCCGAACGCAAACCAAGTGGGATTTGCGTATCCTGATTTGAGGAATTGTGTGGTTATTGCGCTTTCCAACGTGATAAACGTTAACATACTGTATGCTGACCCCAGCTGCTATACTCAAAAGCTTAATGCTGTTGGTGGATACGTTGAAGCAGAAACTCTTTACTCATATAGAATGTACAAAGTTGTGTTAACAACGTTCTTGCCAACTCCCCGTTTTAAAAAAAAACAAAAACACGAGGGCCAAACATGTGCTAATTTGGGGCACAGAGATTCCACCTTCCCCCACAAATCTAGATGCCTTGATGTTTTTGTTTTTTCTCCTTACATCAGTTTGTTCTTGATTTGTAGTTGATCTACTGTTTAAATATTTCTATGAGGACACAGCTATTATCTACAACAACGATATTTGTATGTTTTGTCTCGATATTTATGCTGATGTAGTTATGGTGAAAATTTCATTTGATTTTACCCTTTGTGTTTCCATATATGTATAATGTATTTTTTTAACAGTTTGATGACAGTTAAATTATATGCGAGGGAAGTAGGCATGGGAGGAGGGTGAAGAGAATGAGTTGATAATAACGATGAAGACAGTGAGAATATGAAATGATGATAGGGTGGGGATATCATACAGTGTTACTAATTCTCACATTTGTTTGGGGTACTTTATCAAGCTTCTTTGAAAGAAAGACAACAAAAAAAAAGTTATTCATCCAAAGCTCATCATAAATATTCATTTTTTCCTCAAATAATCTCTCCCTTTTCCACCTAAATACTCTCCTCTTGTGACAAGTTTGTGTTCTCTAGGACAAGTTGATCTTCCCTGGATTTCATACTCGTTGATGCTGACTCTAGCCCAGCGGTTATTAGTCGGGTGGGGTTAAATGGTGGAGTATAGGAATCTCTAAATTGGTAAATTTAGAACTCTTTTTTAGCTGTTCTATTCCTGGCTATCTGTATGTGAAGCTGTTTATATCTTTTGAAGTCATACAGACACTGTAGTGAACTGTTGATGATGACGATGATTTCAATAGTCTGGATGTGTATGGGGACATATTGATCAATCAAAAAGGGGCCCATGATGGTAAAAATGTTTAGAACCTTTGATTCATCATTTCTATTTTTGCACAAACTAGCGCATATTCGTGAGTGCAAGTCTGTTTTAAAATCTCTGATCAGTTTGTATGAAAATTTGTTACGATCTTGGTCTTGCATTCTCTGATCTGTATTCATTTGTTTTTTCCCATCTCTGAGACCGCTTGTAAATTGCCACTCAGTAAGGGTACTTTTCTTTTCATGTCCTTGTCAGCTTTTCTGGGTATCTGAGTAGCGAAGAGAGTAGTGCATCTGTTTCTCATGCTGATGTCAGAGATTCAGATCCAACCAGAAATGTCCCGGTCATTTAGCTACAGAAGTGGATACCTGGTTCCTTCAGGTGTTGGGTCAGGTGTCATGCTGGCCATATTACCAAATAGTGTGCTGATAAAAAGATAAAAAAAAACCAAAACATTTCCATATTTCCAAAACCATTGGCATATCAAAGTGTGATGTGGTCAGTGTCCCATGTGGCCACATTTACCTTCCCAGATTTCTCTAGTACCTATTTTTAGATGCTGGGGAGACCCCAGGACCTTTTTGCTGTAGTGGTATCAGGAACCCCCCCCCCCCCCCCCACTGCTGGGATTTTACCCTGGAACAACCGGAGCGTTCAACCACTCAGCCAGCCAGACTGGTTACAGTGTGCTGATAGGTCAAGGAAAATATGGTCGCTAGCACCATATCCCACTGGGTGCCTCGATGGTGTAAGATGGGGCTGCCGTTACCATATGAAGAGTTCATACTGTTCAGAAATGCAGTATATGGTAATATCCCCCCCCCCCCAAAAGCACTTATTTCTGGTTCATTGGCATGTCTGCCGTCTTTACATGGTATAATGTTCTCCCCTTCTGCACTGATGGCCAGATGCCCCATCCTGCAGGCAGATAATTCACCATTTTCAAGGTAGTTCTCCAGCATATTTTATAAGATATTCCTTCTTTTTTTTTTTTTTACAGCTGGGTTAATTTTAGAGGTGTGAGTAGAGGGTCTTGAACTCACAACTTTCACATGAGAAATGATTTACTATCAGCTGCACTACTCCATCTGCCGAGACATAGCACTTCTCTTTCTCCAGCACTGATTGTACCAAAATTTGATTTTTTTTTTTTCTAAGGGGTTTTGGTCATTGTCTTAAAACAAAGCTGAAAAATCTGGATGGATAAGACACCATCCATATCACATCCTTCGTTTGGTAAGGAAGCATCCGTCAAAACTTTCTGTCCACGCAGGCTGTGTAGATAGATATCTGCTACAGCCTGTTTGGGTGGTCTATTTGCTGTGCATTGATAGCAGGATGAAAAAAATCATTTGCAAGACATGAATCTGGTAGCAGATGTCAAAACAGAAGTCAAGTCTTCTATGTAACAGAAGTCAAGTCTCCTACATAACATGAAACAAGGGGCGGGCTTGAAGAGGACAATTTGTTTTATAAATTTTTTTTTTTCTTAGAGCAAAAATCTGACTTCACCGTTAACTGTTTGTTTTTTTTAAACTTGTTTTATCAGCTTACTCAGCCACACAAATGTAGTCATGTTACAAATTTGTAGTTTGCTTAAAAATTCAGTTAGAGCATATGTGAAAGAACAATGAAAAAGAACTATTACTAAAAAAGTGTTTGCATATTTTTCTCCATTGATTTCTCTTGCATGTTGTTGTTCCGTTTTTGTGTGTGTGTGTGTGTGTGTGTAAAATCCTCTTTTCATACACCATCTCGTCAAATTGGTAACATTTTTATTCATGAACTTACATTGTTTTAATTATAGATGTCTCCGTTTTTGGTCTGTACGAAATCTAGTTCAGCTCTCCGGTGTAATAAATCTTTATGGTTGTTTTTATTGGCTCGCTGATTGATTGATTGATTGATAATGTTGTAAGTTATTTCCTGAATTATCACGGGAAGAAATTTCATTAACTGTCATTGGCTGGATTACCACAGGGAGTGATCATTGTTATTTATTGAGAAATGGAAATTTTGTTTTTCTTTTCAATGTAACAGTTCTCTTTGTTATAAAATAAAAACTTTTTTTTTTTTTTTTTTTGCAAAAGCATCAGAAATTGGTAGTAGTATCAGAAAGTTGGTAAAATCTTTGGTGTAAACAAGGAGAATTAATAATAAATTTGCTTATACAAACTTTGGGAAAATTTATGCTAACCTTATACAAACTTTGGGAAACTTTATACTAACTTATATAAACTTTGGGAAACTTTATACTAATGTATTATTTCCCAGAATAAAACTCCTGGGTTTTAATTTTGTGCATATCTGCCCCCCCACACCCCCTTCCAACCCCAAAGAAGCCAAATCCGGCTCCAGCCACTGGAAGACAAACTTTGGAGTGCAGCATGACTTCCAAAAACCTGGACAGTTCATATGGACAATAAATATAGACATCTGAAGCTAGAATCGTGCAAAGCAGAATAAGCAGTCGACATTCGTGAAATGCGCTTGGCGGAATATTCTAGAAATGTTCCGTTTCTGAAATGTTCACATCTCCGTTCTGTCTCATTCAGGAATGACATGACTGGCAGGTGTTGCCTACTATGTGATATGCACGAGCCTTTGATAAGCATGTCAGACATGATACCTACAGCTACATTCTCATGATCCGCTTGATGTGGAAACAAATAGTACTTTGATGCTTTCACAGTATCACACTAAATTTATTTTTGAAAAAAAAGTACTCAGAATTGTTCTTTCCTCCACAAGAACGCAGTTATTGTTTTGAATACCCTAAAATTACCTCCCTTTGACATGAAGTGAGAAGTATTAGGTATTTTTCACTACTCAGTTCCTACGGTTAGTGTGAAACATGATCTCTATATTTCTGATTCAGACAGATATTACCATAATTCATTTTTTGATTCTAGGAAGAGAAGTGATCTCTCACTACGAGAGAGGCTTTCAAATTACAACCCTTTGACGAGATAACGAGGAAAAAAATTCTGCATCACTCACACACTGAAGATGTGGGATTTTCTCCAAGTCTCAGAATTTTAAAATCACTTCTCGTGACTCAAGGAGCAGAATTATGTTACTTTCTACCCTGAAAATCATTTTCTGGGGAACTCCTTCCTCTTGTGCCAAGGATCTTCGAGACTGCACTCACAGCAGTGCATTTTCTGACTCATCCCATGATGACCTAAAAAATATTGTTGCCCCCCCCCCCCCCAATTATTTAAGTTTTATAGATAAGGAAATATCTGTTGTTAAAGAAAGAGAAAAAAAAAACCAAAAAAAAAATTGTTATTTTTTACTTCCTTATCCAATGCACTGTCAGATAATGTTTCAGTTGCTTCCATATAACAACACTCTTAAGCTCTCATGTTATATTTTTTCGAATTGATTTGAGTATTGTCGTAGATATTTTCACTATTAATAATGTTGTAACGAGTTGTCTTTTTTTTTGTGTGTGTATGTATGTTTGTACAGAGTTGTAGAAGATACCGATTGGTGCTTCGGTTCAATTATTTTTTTTTCCTGCCACACTGTTTCGTGTGTAATGTTTATTTTGTTTCGTTTCAACTGAATGTTTTTTTTTTAAAGTTTGTTTTTTTCGATTCCATGTATGTTGTGATCATGTGATTAGCCAGTTCTATGTGATTAGTTTGGTGGCGAGCCTCATTCCCATGTTGGGAAGCTGGTATACATATACCCAACTCACATCAACGTGACCCGCTTAACGATTTGATGTGAGTTGGTCTCAGTTTGATGTGTCTATTTTTTGAACTACAGGTTTGCATAACTGGCATCAGAAACACAACAATGAGCATTTTTTTTTTTAGAAAAACTCAGTTCCTGTTTTACTGAATCTAATTTGAAACGCAAAATTATGAATTGTTTTGTTTAAATCTAGTTGAAGTTTTTTAATTACTTGCTGTTTCTGGTCTTTTGATTACATCTAGTGAGTGCACCATAATTATTTGTGATAGTTTTCTATTTCTTTAAAACGAACCATTGTTCTTTTTTTTTTTTTTCTTTCTGCTGGAGAAAGGTTTGCTTGAAGGATTTCTAACCTAGGGTTATTTAACCCTGAGGAGGCAATAGGTTCACGCGTGTCTCTTCTGCCGATCGGCGGAGATCATTTAGCTCTTTTAACCAATAAGTTCTCGCATTCTTATATGTTGTCAGCAAGTTAGCGTTATTTTTGTTTATTATCACACTCTCCGTGCTGTAAAAACTGGCGTAACTATGCTTTGTTCTTCATTATACAATTAAAAAAAACGAAAAAAAATTTACTCCAGAATGTTCTGTTGTGCTTTAAATCAGATCTGTGGAACCGAGTCATGGAGAGTGAAAATTTTGAGTGGAATTGATAGAAAGTACCTACTGGTGAAAGAGTTTACCAGCAGAAATTTGAGAATTGTTGTACGATAACGTGATTGGCTGCCAACTTGACCTCTCATGTGGTTAGTTGGACTTGCTGCCAAGTCTAGAATTGATACATGTCCTGTAGTAATTCTCACAGATGCAAGATCAGTACTGGAGGCTCTTCAGTGCAACAAACTACCAGACCTTAAGGATGCCTTGTCAAAAATTGGCTTACAACATGGAGTCACTTTGCAATGGATTCCCTCCCACTGTGGGATACCAGGCAATGAGAAAGCTGACCATCTGGCCAAAGAGGGCACTGAAATGGAGCAACCAGACATACCAATCTCCTATAATCAGAAGAAAAGCATGATTAAAAACCTACAGGAAGCCACAAACACCACCACATGATGACTATCACATGCTAAACAGAAAGGAACAAGTCACCATCTTCCGTCTCCGAACAAGACACACCCGACTCCGAAGTCATATGTATACAAAGTTTAAGGTTGGTACTACTAATCTATGTACATGTGCCCAGGTGCCCCAAACTGTGGAACATATCCTCCAGAACTGCACCAACTATGAAACACTGAGAAATAATTACTGGCCCAGTGAAACCACTAAAGAAGATAAGCTCTATGGTTCCATACATGAATTACAAAAAAACAGTGAAATTTATCCAAGAGACAGGACTGCAGATATAGACAGACAATGCGAACGAAGAAGAAGAAGAAGCTGCCAAGTCAGTTCACAACCAATGTAGCTACTCCTATTTTATGCTAAATGTAAAAATTGATACCATACACTTTTGTGTTAGGGAAGATGTCTTCTAAAATAACAAAATTTCTGCTTCTAGGAGAAGGTTTAACGAGTACATTATGGAATAAACATTTGCAAAAAAATTAATCCCATACATATATTTGACCAAGCCAGTAATTTAAACAAAATAAAAAAACTGATTAGCCCAGTGGTACAAAGAAAAGTTTTAAGAAACAAAATTTTATTTAAATATTACACAAGAGGGGCAACACAATGATTCATCTAAGCTATAAGTATATTCCGTTCTTTCATCATTTAAAAAAAAAAAAAATAAATATCAAAACAAAGGTAATACAAGCACAAAACCAGACAAAATAATGATAGCAACAACAGGGCCTGTCTCAATGACTATACACAGCACATTTATGTGTTTTCTCTCTCTCTCTCTCTAACAAAACCAGGGTCTACACAGCACATTTATGTGTTCTCTCTCTCTCTCTTCAGCTATCACAAAACCTGGGTCTAACCCCCTGACTCTCCTTTTTTCTTCAACTATAGCATGACCAACATGGCCCCAAATGACTAAGGAGTACACACAGACAGCGCCCATAAATCTATTCAAATGCCACAAATTCATACCAAGCCATTTTATACTGAAACATCACATGGCTTTTGCACTATCACTTCATGAAGTGATGGCTAACATCTCTGATTTATGTGAGCACACTGGCCACATTCATGCAACATCCTTACAACATTACACACAACATATTCAATGCAGTGAAATAAGCGCACTGTATGCTGAAATCAACTTCACACAACTAACCCATGTACTGCTCATCCAACAACACACATCATACATGCATAACCACATACAACAAAATCTTATCCTTCACATTCCAAATTTTTAAACAGCCTTACTACAACATCCAAAACATTTATATAACATACTGCATATGTAACCTTATACAGCTAAGACAAAAGAAATATGTAACCTTACACAGCTAAGACAAAAGAACATATGTAAACTTACACAGCTGAGACAAAAGAACATGTGTAACCTTACACAGCTGAGACAAAAGAACATACGTAACCTTACACAGCTGAGACAAAAGAACATACGTAACCTTACACAGCTGAGACAAAAGAACATACGTAACCTTACACAGCTGAGACAAAAGAACATACGTAACCTTACACAGCTGAGACGAAAGAACATACGTAACCTTACACAGCTGAGACAAAAGAACATGTGTAACCTTACACAGCTGAGACAAAAGAACATACGTAACCTTACACAGCTGAGACAAAAGAACATGTGTAACCTTATACAGCTGAGACAAAAGAACATGTGTAACCTTACACAGCTGAGACAAAAAGAACATATGTAACCTTACACAGCTGAGACAAAAGAACATATATATATAACATTACACAGCTGAGACAAAAGAACATGTGTAACCTTACACAGCTGAGACAAAAGAACATACGTAACCTTACACAGCTGAGACAAAAGAACATGTGTAACCTTACACAGCTGAGACAAAAGAACATGTGTAACCTTACACAGCTGAGACAAAAGAACATACGTAACCTTACACAGCTGAGACAAAAGAACACTTAACATTTTAAAATGACCACACACTCCATCCATTAAACATCTTTATTCAGCCCCACAAAACACATCCAACACTCAACCCCACACATCCACATTACTCCACATCCTACATATATCAAACATCTGTACAAATACACATATTACACTTAAACCTACACACATAATAAAAATAAATTCATATCCAACATTGACACATCAACAGGACATAAATTTACTGAACACCTTTAAGCGAACAGATTGTACACATAAACAACACCTTAGGCCCGCCTTCCATGCAAAAGATTCCTATATCCTTACATCTTATTTTGAAATTAATGTACACAAGAAACTGAAATCTGGAAACCTTAATTGTACGTCATATAACGAGGTGTGGCACTAAACTTGGCGTAAGCTTTGATTACTTTGTTGACAGCTTCCAAAAAGTCCTTTTCTGTGGCCATCTTCCTGCGAGCTCGAATGGCAAACATACCTGCCTCGGTACAGACACTGCGAATTTCTGCACCTGTTGAGGATACATAATGACTAGCTTTACCTGGCCAGTTTTTGGCTTTCTCGAAGTAATTTATACGTTTCCACAATATCTGACAGTATGTAGCTACATGCTTCAGTTTCTTCACAGCTATGCTCTCTGAACAGGTGCATCGATTTGGATGGGGAGTGGGCTAAAATGGCTTGCTTGAATACTCCAAGGTGGATCCAATACACAATGTGTTATGTGCACTAGGACAGACTTTCTTGGAGCACCACAAAAAAAAGGTAAGAAAGTGTCTTTACCACATTTCTTTCACTGGCTCATATGAATGAGCTGTCCCTCTATTGTTAAGATACAACTTAACAATCATATGCAGGAAACTCTCTACCGTAGAGAGTGGAACAACAACACAACTCCTTCAGATCATCAGAGGAAGTACCCCCCCCCCCCCCCCCCAGACAAGTGTTTCGGCCCTTTAAACTCCTGACACTCTAAGGGGGGTGGGCTCCTCTGGGTCATGACTCCCAGAGGTCTTGTGAGTTGTTGCTTTTTTTTTTCCCGGTCCCGGGATTGAACCCATGATCTTCCAGTTGCCACTGCACTTTTTTTGAAGTGCGTCTTTAGCGATTTAGCTACGGAGGACTGGTATTGGTTGTGGCAAATTAAATTATTTATGTTTATAACCAAACTACAGTCTAAACAAGTGGACTACAATTTAAGAGGTAATTTGAACATTCACACTACAATCTTAGAGACAATCGGAATAAGGTCTAAGACACTGAATAATACAAACTACAATCTCTGAGATGCTGAATAAACAAACTACAATCTCTTAGACATTGAATAAACAAACTACAATCTTTGAGATGCTGAATAAACAAACTACAATCTCTGAGATGCTGAATAAACAAACTACAACCTCTGAGATGCTGAATAAACAAATTACAATCTCTCAGACACTGAATAAACAAACTACAATCTTTGAGATGCTGAATAAACAAACTACAATATCTGAGACACTATGAACAAGAAAACAACAATCTTACCAGTGCTATTGGGACACAATCTAGCCAGCAGCTCATAACGAATGTCCTTCTCTACACTCATAGACCGAGCATGTATCTTGAATATGTGTGTACGACCCTAATAGACATTATAAAACCAAATAATGAAAAAGTAAAAAGTAGGCACTATTAAAAAATTTAAAGTTTCTTAAGCAAGTAGAACATTCCATTAAAATTTGTATTTTTAAAGTATTTTTAAACTGTTCACAGCCTCATATAAGCATATCTTTGTGTGTGATTAAAGACAGCATCATATAAGCCTGTCTTTGTGTGTGAGTAGAAACAGATTCACATCACCCTGTCTTTGTGTGTGAGTAGAAACAGATTCACATCACCCTGTCTCTGTACGTGAACAGAGACAGCTTTACATGAACTTCTGCATGTTAACAGAAACGTACATTTTTAAATACAAGCTTGAATTTTTTTTTTAAAAAGTCAAAATTCATAAAACCCCTAAAAAACCCAATGACTGTCTTTCAGATGAACAAACAGTAAGTTGGAATACTTAGAGCGGATGAAGAACAGTGTGGCAGCACTTGGATATAAACAGATGCTTACTTCCTTAACCATGATCACGTTAATTAAAACGCACCAGAAAAAGGTTTCATCTCTTCAATCTGACAAAACTACACAATCCTATCAGCTTCTACTGTTAGACCAGCACCGATGAGACCCCAGTGTTGAGATGTTGGGATTTTGGGAAACAGGATAAATTTGATCAATCAACCTCTGTGGGAATTTAGATTGAATTGATTATAAAAAAAAAACTTGATTATTAAAAAAAAACATTTCATGATTTCTATAATCCTCCCTTGTCCACAAGAAATAAGATATGGCTATTATTAGCAAATGTTTTCGTTAATGTTCTATCTAAACTGCTATTAGTGCTGTTTTCTTTATTTTTCTATCTAAACCACTATTACCAAGTGCTGTTATTGTTCTGTCTAAACTGCTATTAGTGCTGTTTTCGTTATTTTTCTATCTAAACCACTATTACCAAGTGCTGTTATTGTTCTGTCTAAACTGCTATTAGTGCTGTTTTCGTTATTTTTCTATCTAAACCACTATTACCAAGTGCTGTTATTGTTCTGTCTAAACTGCTATTAGTGCTGTTTTCTTTATTTTTCTATCTAAACCACTATTACCAAGTGCTGTTATTGTTCTATCTAAACCACTATTCCAAATGCTGTTATTGTTCTATCTAAACTGCTATTAGTGCTGTTTTCTTTATTTTTCTATCTAAACCACTATTACCAAATGCTGTTATTGTTCTATCTAAACCACTATCACCAAGTGCTGTTATTGTTCTATTTAAACTGCTATTAGTGCTGTTTTCGTTATTTTTCTATCTAAACCACTATTACCAAGTGCTGTTATTGTTCTATCTAAACTGCTATTAGTGCTGTTTTCGTTATTTTTCTATCTAAACCACTATTACCAAATGCTGTTATTGTTCTATCTAAACCACTATCACCAAGTGCTGTTATTGTTCTATTTAAACTGCTATTAGTGCTGTTTTCGTTATTTTTCTATCTAAACCACTATTACCAAGTGCTGTTATTGTTCTATTTAAACTGCTATTAGTGCTGTTTTCGTTATTTTTCTATCTAAACCACTATTACCAAGTGCTGTTATTGTTCTATCTAAACTGCTATTAGTGCTGTTTTCATTATTTTTCTATCTAAACCACTATTACCAAGTCTTGTTTTCATTATTGTTCTATCTAAACCGCTATTAGCGATGCTGTTTTCATTACTGTTCTATCTAAATCACTATTACCAATGTTATTTTCATTACTGATCTATCTAAACCAGTACTAGCAATGTTATTGTTCTATCTCTAGGAAATGCAAACAGGATGTTCTATCTCCCTAGAACTGTCAGCAGAATGTTCTCTGCAGTCAATGCAGTGAACATTTTGAAATATAAGCATCATACTGAATGGGGAGTAGGTTACAGTGGCTATTTTTGCAGACCTACCATGAAGCCTTCTATTAGCAACAACCACCCCCCACCCCCAAGCTACATCATAACTAACCTCTAGGTCTGGAAGCCCTCTATTATCAACGACCACCCCAAGCTACATCGTAACTAACCTCTAGGTCTGGAAGCAACGACCACCACCCTAAGCTACATCATAACTAACCTCTAGGTCCGGAAGACCAAACTCTATCTTCCTGTCCAAGCGCCCAGGTCTCATCAGCGCAGGATCCAAAGTGTCTGGCCTGTTGGTGGCCATCAGAACCTTGATGTTCCCCCTGGGGTCGAACCCATCCAGCTGGTTGATCAACTCCAGCATGGTACGCTGGACCTCGTTATCCCCACCGGCCCCGTCATCAAACCTAGCACCTGTATGCAACAGATGGTGAAAGAAGACAAGCCGTGAGAAACATGACTGTGAATTCTATCTGTTATCTCCCATGCCAAGACACGGGGTAACTACAAGTTGTGAAAAAAAAGAAAATCTGACTCTGCTAAATATTGCCAGCAAATTTAAATTTAAATTAAGAGGCTATGCATGACTGACACTGAAAAACGAGTACTTGCAGATATTGGAAAATCAATTACAAATACGAGGGTCACACCGAAAGTCGTGAGCAAAAATTTTTTTTTTTAAAATCAGAATTTATAGATAGAGAAAATATAAATGTATCACCTTAAACTGCATCCTTTGCATTTCATGTAGAGGCCATGTGACATCACCATCATGTGTCACGTGACCATGAAGAGCATAAACAAAATGGCGGGTGCTGAAGATTCGTTTCATCAACGTGCTGTTCTCGAGTTCCTCGTTAAAGAGGAAATCCCCACTGGTCAAATTCACCAAAGACTTCAGCTTGCTTATGGAGATGTGTGTGTGGGTGCTAGCAGTGTTAGGAGGTGGGTGAAACATTTCGAAGATGGAAACACGAGCATCCAAGATATGCCTTGCAATGGTTGCCCTCGAACTGCCTCCACTGAACGTAACGTGGAAAGGATTGACGACATCATTAAAGAAGACAGACGTGTCACAGTATATGAAATCACTGTAAATCTTGGAATAGGACACAATGCAGTACAAGAAATGATTGAAACCCTGGGCTATAGAAAAGTTTGTGCCCACTAGGTCCCACAGGAGAGAACGTCCAGAAAGCAGTGAGCCTGTGCCGTTGGTCAGCTGGAACAGAATTCTACCAGGAGGGTATTTTCATACTTGCAGAGTGATCGGAAAAATGTGTGCAGAGAAATGGAGATTATGTTGAAAAGCAAAGAAAAGGATGCAGTTTAGGCGATACATTTATATTTTCTCTATCTATAAATTCTGATTTTTAAAAAAATCATGACTTTCAACATGACCTTTGTATAAATTAATCATAGAATCTGACCCATACTTTCAGCTCTTCACTTTTATGAGATACCTAGCAGGTTAGGTTGCACCAATAGGATAGTTTTTTATGAGCAAAAATAACATAAGAAAGTAAAGTGCTTTCTGATCTCCGATCTATTTTTTTTCTTGTGCCGGTCTCTTTAAATATTGATCTCCCAACCCTTTCAAACTTGATGTTACATGGAGCCTGCAAAGTGACACGGAAGACCCTCTTGGTAAGATACAGAATGCAGTTCTACATCATAATGCTTTCTTCCTTGTTCATGAGCGGGTCCTAGAAGCCAGGATTCTCAGCAAGAAATCACTATCACAGACAACATTCTGATACTTATCCCAATATCCAGGCTCAACACTACAAACAGAAGTACAGTTATAACCAACATATCCAGGCTCAACACTACAAACAGAAGTACAGTTATAACCAACATATCCAGGCTCAACACTACAAACAGAAGTACAGTTGTAACCAATGTATCCAGGCTCAACATTACAAATGGAAGAACAGTTGTAACCAATGTATCCAGGCTCAACACTACAAACAGAAGTACAGTTGTAACCAACATATCCAGGCTCAACACTACAAACAGAAGTACAGTTGTAACCAACATATCCAGGCTCAACACTACAAACAGAAGTACAGTTGTAACCAATGTATCCAGGCTCAACACTACAAACAGAAGTACAGTTGTAACCAACATATCCAGGCTCAACACTACAAACAGAAGTACAGTTGTAACCAACATATCCAGGCTCAACATTACAAATGGAAGAACAGTTGTAACCAATGTATCCAGGCTCAACACTACAAATGGAAGTACAGTTGTAACCAACATATCCAGGCTCAACACTACAAACAGAAGTACAGTTATAACCAACATATCCAGGCTCAACACTACAAACAGAAGTACAGTTATAACCAACATATCCAGGCTCAACACTACAAATGGAAGAACAGTTGTAACCAATGTATCCAGGCTCAACACTACAAACGGAAGTACAGTTGTAACCAACATATCCAGGCTCAACATTACAAATGGAAGAACAGTTGTAACCAATGTATCCAGCCTCAACACTACAAACAGAAGTACAGTTGTAACCAATGTATCCAGGCTCAACACTACAAACGGAAGTACAGTTGTAACCAACATATCCAGGCTCAACATTACAAATGGAAGAACAGTTGTAACCAATGTATCCAGCCTCAACACTACAAACAGAAGTACAGTTGTAACCAACATATCCAGGCTCAACATTACAAATGGAAGAACAGTTGTAACCAATGTATCCAGGCTCAACACTACAAACGGAAGTACAGTTGTAACCAATGTATCCAGGCTCAACATTACAAACGGAAGTACAGTTGTAACCAACATATCCAGGCTCAACATTACAAACGGAAGTACAGTTGTAACCAACATATCCAGGCTCAACATTACAAACGGAAGTACAGTTGTAACCAATGTACCTTGTAAGATTTTGCAATTCATGCACAAAATTTTGAACCCATGTGCAGAGATATTTTTTAAAAAAAACAACAATTCTATGTGCAAATGTGCCTTGTAATGTCAAATAAACAAATTATAATTTAAATTTCTCATAGAAAAAGAAACATTACCAAAATCCAAAGAAATCAGAAAAGCAAACTCATGTAGCACTATCATATTTTTCTTCGGTGCTACTATAGCACAAAGTAACATCAGAAAATTGAAAAATAAAGAAGCAGTGTATTTATTTATTTATTTTGCTCAGCATATAACACTTCATGTCAGGCATTATTTCTTTCTGTGCACGGTCATACTGCCGTGCAGCTTAGAGAGAACATAGGTCTCTCTCTTTCTGAACCTTAAGTGCCCAAGGCATATGGGGCTTCTGCAAGGGTTTTCCACAAATGACTGTCCTTTGTCTTTTTTTCTGCTCTTGCCCAGGTGAGCCCTCTACTGCTCAACATCCACTCTGTTGTTCTTCTCCATGTCTCTTTTGGTCAACCTTTACATCTGTTCCCCTGTGGCGTCCATTTTAGTGCTATTTTTGGTAGTGAGTCGTCAGTCATCCGGAGCACATGTCCCAACCATCGCCAATGTCTTTCCTCAATAATTGATGCCATTGGCTTCATCTGCATTTCCGCCAACAAGATGTTAGTTCTTATGGTGTTTGGCCAAAATATTCTTATAATTCTTTGTAAACATTTAGTCTGGAAAGAATTCAATTTGTTTTCTACGATTTGGGTGATTTTCCAGCATTCACTTCCATAGAGTAGTACACTTAGAACATTACTCTTAAATATCCTGATTTTCATCTTCATGATTAGTTTTTTTTAGACTCCCATACAGTCTGCAGCACTGCAAAAGCCTGGTTTGCTCTAGTAAGTCTGCTGTTGATGTCCTCTGTGCCATCTCCACTTTCTACTACTCTACTGCCAAGGTATACAAATTCGTTGACCTCCTCCACTAACTTGCTATCTACTCTGAGTACATTTCTGTTGTTCACATTCTGCTTCATTAACTCTGTCTTCCCTACGTTGATAGAGGGAACATAGGTCATAATAAATGCTTTCATTCACTGGTTCTTGTTTCCTTGGAACTGTGATCAAGATGTTCACAGCAGATGATGGTGTGACGACGCTGGAAAGCAAACATTACACTGAACTAGGAGTTACTGTGGCTAACTTAAAAGTTCAAAATGCACCCAAAAAGTGAGCATCACATTATCATAAGGACAATGGTAAGCTAAGAAGACGAATCCAATAAAATGCGTGCAAGTTTAGAGTGCATTCACAATCACTATGTGCATTAGCCAAGAGAACTATGCCTTGTTTGTAGCATGAGGAAATCATGTTACTTCAAATAATTTTACTTCTTAATCTAAGAACTAAACAGCAGCTCATCTGTTGGTGCACTCTTCTGTTTGCTATTATGATCCTTTTAGCACAAAAATTTCTTGCTCACAACAAATTACTGTGAAATGTTTCTACTCTTTCTATATCAAGTCTGCTAAAAATACAACTACAACATGAGAGTTACCTCCCACTGCATCAATTTCATCAAAGAAAATGATGCAAGCTTTCTTCGATCTTGCCATTTCAAACAACTCACGAACCATACGAGCACCCTGAAATAAAAAGAAATTATCCCTGGTTTAGCTACAAAGCAATCAGGGCTTGAAAACTTGTGGCCCATATCACACTAATTATTGTGTCATTATTACATAATATTACTTAAGTGAAATAATTACTATTCATAGTTTTATATTTTATTATTATTACGTTAATTTATTGGCTAAATACATGAATGTGGTCCACTGGGAACTCTCACAGATGGCATCTGACCCCTTTATAGGAAGACTGCCAACCGAGTCACTCCTATCATGCCCCTATTAGAAAAAAAGCAAAGGTTACGTTACTTCTGACAGGATCAGGAAGGTTGCTGAGCCACCCAGACTATCTGTATGTCACATTACACCATTACTGTACGTGCTACAGTCTTAGGAACTCTTCTAAAAAAAAATGTGTTGGATGTAAAACTCCTTTCTCCCCCCCCCTCTTATTAAGAAACAAATGTAAGAATCAACAGTCTTTTCAGCATCAATATCAGTGTTTAATCTAGTCTTTTTTTTCAAGCTTTTTTTTAAAAAAAAAAACAAACTTCTGGCCATTCTCTTCTCCTTAAAAAATACTGCACCCCTGCTCAGTCACTCTCCACGTAACACGTCACTCTCCTAGTCCACATTCCTCATTACTGATGGTATAAATCTCATGCATGTCTGCAGATGCTCTGTGTTGCTCAGCTCAACATGAACCCCCCTCCTTCCTTTCACATGTTCAATGTATAATATTTTGCTTGACCAGATGGTTGTCATTCTTTCCTGCTACATGCCTCAGCTATCTTAAGTTTCAGCTACTGAGTGGTGTTATCATAGACAGAAAGCAAAGTATCATGCCCTCCCCCTATATTCACATTACATGTGTATCTCTGAAAACACAGAATATATCCACCTAAAATGAAAGCCACACCACTGAAAGAGCTATCAGTGATAGGAGTTCTGTCATGCCATAGAGGAACCTAGGGGATATGACACTGTTGCCTTCCAGGGGATAAGACACTGTTGCTTGCCAGGAGATATGACATTGTTGTCTGTTAGGAGATATGACACTGCTGCCTGCCAGGAGATATGACATTGTTGTCTGTTAGGAGATATGACACTGCTGCCTGCCATGGGATATGACATTGTTGTCTGTTAGGAGATATGACACTGCTGCCTGCCATGGGATATGACACTGCTGCCTGCCAGGGGATAAGACACTGTTGTCTGTTAGGGGCTATGACACTGTTGCCTTCCAGGGGATAAGACACTGTTGCTTGCCAGGGGATAAGACACTGCTGCCTACCAGGGGATAAGACACTGCTGCCTGCCAGGGGATAAGACACTGCTGCCTGCCAGGGGATAAGACACTGCTGCCTGCCAGGGGATAAGACACTGCTGCCTGCCAGGGGATAAGACACTGAACTCTCCTTCCTCAGTCAGCAGACAACAGGGTGACGTGGTCAGCATTATGTCAAGTTCATTATGACTGACCACCTTGAGCTCCAGAAGGAGCGAGGTACCCACTTCTACAGCTGGGGTGACTGGGGCACCTCTGGCTGGACTTGAACCATCAACCTCTCAAAGAGAGGTGATAGCACTAAATACTACACCACCTGCCAGAGTCTGCAGGAGGGAGAACAATATTCACACATAAATCTGACAGCTGTGTAGTATACTACGCTCTAAGTGACAGCAGGTAGGAGCAGCAGTCCCCATTATATGCATACTAAAAGGTTTAATGGGAAAAAGAGAGGAGGACCAAGGCGAAAATGGCTGCAAGACATCGTTGATAATCTGCACATGGATGCATCAGCAGCAGGGCATCTTGCTTACAACCGAGAGGCCTACAGGAGAGCTATTAGGGAGGCAAAATTCTGCAAAGGACAAGCAAATGACTGACCTGAAAAAGCCTTTGCGGGCTGATGTCATAAGGATACTGGCAATCTCCTACAGCTGTTCAGCAATGGAACTGTACGTGTGAACTGGGAGGTGTACTGGAAATTGTTTTTTTTCACTGCACAATCAATGCTATATTCAAACACTTAATTGAAATGCCCAGGCCTATCAAGACCATTTGTCCCACCAACATTGAAAGCGCATGAGGAAGGAGGCAAGATGAGGCACATTCAATACTCAGCATTTAAACGGGAGACATTCAGTCAATTCCTCATTATACCCGTGACAACAGACAAATATACAGAACATGATAAAAGATGGTTATTAAAAAAAAAAAATAATAAGATCAGGATCTAAACTACACAACAACCAATAAAACTTATTGCGGCAGGACTTTACCTCTCCTACGTATTTCTGAACCAACTCGGAGCCAATCACTCTGATGAAGCAAGCATCAGTCCTGTTGGCTACAGCTCTGGCACATAAAGTCTTGCCTGTACCTGGAGGCCCAAACAACAGGACACCTTTTGGTGGCTCAATGCCCAGATTGACAAATCTCTCTGGCTGTGAAATACATTGTGAACTTTTGGTTATAAAATTAATCATGAGAAGAAATGAAACACTCCAGCTTTGACTACCCTTGGGTTTATGAGTTTTGACTTCTTCTTTGTATACACACTGGCTACGATGAGTGGTACCCTGATTTTTGCGACGCGCCTTTTGGCTGGGTACCTCCGACTTCAGCACCTTTCCTTGCTAGGGCAGACTGTGGTCTTGCTTGGACTGCCATGAAGACAGTGGTGTAGGCTGGCCTGGCCAAAACTGTTTTCCAGCCTCCGGTGGTTGTACTTAAGCCCCTTCTCCATGTCAGATCCAGCATGCAACGCTGGCTGGCCAGATGGCTTGGAGACAGTCTGACTTTGGGATGAGGAATCTGATGAGTGCCACATCGATATCCATTCCCTGCCACCTATAGTCTGCTGGCTCTGTTTTGTTTACATCATTCTGACAGCCACTGTTGTAAAGACCTATAGGCTTGTCGCGTCCTGGATTCATTGGTTTCACATCAGATTTTCCTCATACCTGCCGGCAATCTCCATGTCCCCATCCATTCACCAACCTGACATTACATTTTACAAAAATAACAATTACAATTAGTGTCGACTGCTACAGGTTTCTGGGCTACAGAAGTAGTTCAGAGTTTTTAAGCAAACAGATCTATGTTCCCCGTATCACAAAGACTATGTTAAGATCAGTGTGCTCTTAATACAGTTGTTCCCAGGGGAACATTGAGTGATGAGAGTTTACTTTTTTTCTTCATGTCTGGTACTTTTTAGCTGTTCTATATTCTTGTACAAAATGTCAGTGATAGAGGAACTTGGTGGTATCAGGTTCTTCCAAAGATCTTTCAATGTGTTGAAGTCCAGCAGGCAGTGTTTAAGCTTATTCCTCTTGTCTGCTGCAATGCATGCAGTATGTGGTGTGTGGTCAGCAGCTGCTCTGTGTAGATGCTCAATGAAGGTGGCACGTCCAGTCCACAACCTGGAGACTGAGCACAGGTCTCTCAGGCATGAGCTGTTGATGTGGTCTCCAAGTCTGGGCTTTTTGGTAGGTGTTCACATAAGGATCTCCCAGATGGGTTGCTGGTCCAGTGCTCCTTCCACTGCTGTTTGCAGCTGTGCATGTGTCTAACTCTTATGTAGGTGAGGATGTGAGGCTCATCATCATCATGTGCCGTGCCGACTGGCGTTGGCTATTATGCTTCTCCAGAGTACGCGATCCTTCATGCAGGCCATCAGCTCAGTTGGTGATCTCCTCTCACACCATCCCGTCAGACTGTCCAGTATCATTTCTCTTGGTCTTCCTCTTGATCTTCTTCCTTCTATTTTTCCTGTTGTTATAATATTTTCAATGCCCCCTCTTCTCATTGCATGTCCTATGAAAGTACATTGTCTCTCTCTTATCTTTTTGACAAGGTTTTTTGTCTCTCCAGCTCCTCTTACATTCTTCATTAGTTATTTTTGCTGTCCAGGGGATTCGCAACATTCTTCTAATAAACCACATTTCTGCTGCTTCCAATGTGAGGTTGTGGCAGAGAAATGAATCAAGAAACAGAGTATCTAAAAGCTGATAAGAAAACTGAGGGCCTGCCCGGTCTCTTGCTTCATGAATCTTGCAGCGTCCAGTGGGGGGATGACTTCTTGATACTAAATCAATAGCTTACTTCAGACAAGGAGATGTTCAAGTCTCTGTTATTCCATCCATCCTCCTCTTGTATGGTTGACTTCCTCCTGTGTTTCCATTACTTCTGAATATGAGTGCTTGCTGTGGTACAATCTTGCTGGTACCATGTTACATGACCACAAAATTTGATTGGCTGCTTCTAAACGTAGTCTAACACTAGTGTTATTCCTATGTTTCTTCTCTTCCCCCCCCCCCCATGTGGCTTCTATAACACAAGTGAAAGGAAAGTTAAAATAATTAATAAAAAGAATATGTCACATAAAAGTTTAGCATATTCTCCTCTTGTGACTTACAAGGCCATGTAAAACACATTCATGCCCTCATTTTGAGAAAACGTTAAAAACAAAAAAAAAACAGAATCTGGCTCACTATGAAGAACTACAATCACTTCATTTCTCCGATCCAGCAGCCATATGAGCTCACTCTCTTCGCCTCGAAGCGATGATACAGCATCTGCTGGTCTTCTTTAATTGTGCTGAGTTTGCTTATAACGTGTTTTCAATGTCTGGATGTTCAGGCATGGATGTCTGGATTTCTTGTCGTAAATCTTTGAGATGGTGTGTAACTGTGTCTTGGATATTACCACACAGTGGACAAACACTTCATTGGGCTTTATCTGATATATGTATGGGCTTAGAGGGCAAGTGTCTTGTTCTTAGCCAAAAGATGATGGTATGCTCTGTCTATGTAGTATGTTTATGGCACCTTTCACATTTGGCATGGTCATGTATTGAAAAACTGCTCCACCAGTCATTGTACACTGAAGGATATATTAAGGAATAGATCACAACACCTATGGACTTTCCAGGAAAAAAAAAAAAAAACAAACGTAGCAAACCCACAGACCACATAATAATGTAATGAAAAAATTTTTAAAACCCCCAAAAACCTGACACTTACATGTAACAATGGTGTCTCCACCACTTCCCTCAACTTCTCAATTTGTTCCTTGCAGCCTCCAACATCACTGTATGTTACATCTGGCTTCTCTTCCACCTGCAAATATACATGCAGAGAACTTACAACCGTCAAAGAAACAAGGCCCTACACTGCCCTGACTTGGACAACTGAACATATACACTGAAGACAGCAAAACACAACAATTAAAAGAATTCAAGTATCTTGGATGCATGTTCACAGAAGATGGGAAACTTGATAAAGAAACTGATGTTAGAACACAAAGAGCTAAAGCTGTTACATATCAGCTATCCCCGCTGCTTACACACTCCAACTTCCCACTTGAAACTAAGAGAAAACTAATTAATAACATATTCCTACCAACTCTATGCTACCAGTACCAGACATGGGCACTAAGAGACAACAGAATAAAATAACCACATGTGAAATGAGATGTCTTAGGAAAGTGCCAAACATCACCAGGTTTGACAAGTTAAGAAACGACACCATAAGAGCAACAACATGTCTACGACACATAGAGAACCAAAGAATCAAGTGGTCTGGCCACTTAATAAGAACGACACACTCACAGCCAGCTACAAGAGCCTTCAACCAAAGAACTACAGGGCACAGATCAAGAGGAAGACCCAGAAAGAGATGGCTAGATGGTATCAGAGAAACACTCACTAATTATGTCTTGAACGTCACTAAGGCCACCCATTTGGCCCAAAAATGCCAACTGCATCTCCTCTCGACACTTCAAGGTACAAGAGGAAGGACAAATACAACAACCAGTCACATGGGTGATCAGAAAAAGGAGATGGACATATATCTGTCATGCAATAAGAAGAAACAGTCAGAGAATCCCAAAACGAGCTATCAAGTGGAGCACAAAAGGCCGAAGAAAAAGAGGTCGACCACGTGAAACTCTAAAGAGGACATTGTTAAGAAAGGCCAGTTTCGTGGTCATAACATCCCTAGATGAGACTGAAAAACTCAAAGACAGGAAATCTTGGAGAACTACCATGCGGGCCCTATGTGACGCTTAGTGGCACAGAAAGGATGTAAGACGAATCACCAATCTTTGTCATGACAGACTAGTGCACTAACAACTCTGCCTCACGGACTCTGCCACATTTTGTTTCCCCCCCCCTCTAATCTCCAGAAGGTACCCACTTCTACAGCTGGGGTAGCTGGGGTACCCCTTGCTGGATTTGAACCATCAAACTCACAAAGAAAGGAGATGGCATGTGAAATTAAAAAAAAAAAAAAGACAACCATGACAAGCAATGGACTAGACTCCAACCACAAGGAGAAAGAAGACAACACAGACTCAGACACATTAGATAAACCTCTAAGGTGTTAAGACAAACTGTGATAAAGAAGGAAAAGCTGAAAACCAGGTTCCTGCTTCTATGTCCACATGAATGACTGTAATGATGATGTCAATATGATGGTGCGATAATGAAAATGAAGATGATGTCATGATGATGATTCACCTGCATCATGGTCACCGTAGGATCTATTTTAGGCGGCAGTGGGATGTGTATCTGGTATTTGTTCCGATCCACCCTAAAATTTGAAAGAAAAAAAAAAAAAGAGTGCCATATGACCACAGATTGCTTTACAGTGATTTTTTATTTCTTTTTTGTATTATTCTGAAGACCTAAAGCTGACTCAGCAAAAAAAGCTTCTCAGCGAACACCATGATCACAGCTCTAAAATGAGCCATACTATCAGTCATGATGAATAATCTCATCAGTTATAATAGATTATATCATTATTCTGTTTTGACAGCTGTCTGGGTTCACCTACCACCAGCACTACCAAATGAGCAGCAATATCAATCCTTATCAAACCCACTGTCTTGTGGGCGTCCCCCCCCCCCCCAGAATCAAATGTTATGGTAGAAAACCCTGAATGAAAAATCAGTGGGAAGGGAGCCCTAAACCAGTTACTGGCACGGTTATTTAGCCTACAAACTATCTAGCATTCCCTGCAACTCAGGTATTCAGGCATAAGGAACTTGTCCTTCCTGTGAAGCTCACTGGCTGAGTCAAAAGGGGAAAAGTGCAATAAGGGCATGACACTTTCTCTATACCAACTGCTCGAGCAAAGTAGGATATGCTCATCTTCCTGCTTCAGAACTGTTGTCTACAACCAAAAAAAAAAAAAAATATAACAACATAATTTTCTCAGATATTACGCCTTCAATGAATGCCCCCCAAGTGGTGAATTGGTCAGTGCACTAGCCTCTCATCCTGAAAGATGGTGGTTTGAATCTGGCCAGAGGTGCCACCCAAGCTACCCTGCTGTAGAAACAGATCTTATCTTATCTTATATCCTTCCCGTGCCGTTAAACATCACATAGGGCTCGCAAAGTAGTTCACAAATTTTTCCTGTCTTCAGCGAGTCTTTCAACCTCATCAAGGGATTTTATGCCTGTTAACTTGGCCTCTCTTAACAATGACCTCTTCAGAGTTTTACGCGGTCTGCCTCTTTTTCTTTGGCCTATTGTGTTCCACTTGATAGCTTGTTTTGGGATTCTCTGATCATTTCTTCTCGTCAAGTGACCAGCATATGTCCATCTCCTTTTCCTGATCACCCATGATTCAATCATCTGTCTTATCTCTGCATTATTCTTAAATTTGTTCCACTTGATGCCAAGTATTTTCCTTAGGCATTTGTTTTCAAAAGAGTCTAATTTCTTGTCTATATAGAAACAGATACCCAGCCTTTTTTTTTTTTTTTGGAGATAGGGAAGGGGGAGGGGGGGGGGCCAAGCATGAAACTGACCACATCATCCTCTGCTATACAACAGGTCAATGAAAAATATGGGCACTAACACCGTATCTCCCAGATGCCTCCATGACATAACAAGGATGCCTTGATCTTACCCCCCCCCCTTTTTTTTTTAGTGCCTTAACATCCCCTTCACAATTCCCATACTAGCTTCATTCTAACTAATTTGTGTTATCTAGTCCAGTAGTTCCCAACCTTTTTAACATGCAAGGGCACTTTTCCAGCTACATATAAGTTGCAAACCTATGTAATACCATAATTCCATAAACACTTATTTGTTTTCATTCAACAGACTGAACTTTACAGCAAATAAATAATACTCTTTCAGACATCGACATCAATCTCTCTCTTAAATAACAGTAATCTGTCTCTGGTTTTCAACATCATCATACAGCTTCTCCTGCAGGGGGGTCTTGATAAGGGCCCTTTACTTGAAACTGATTGTGTATATGGCAGCTCTGGAGGATGTGACGTGGGTGTCTGTTGCTCTTTGCCGTAGGCACATGAGCCTGTTAAGCCAATGTTCAGCTTCTGGTAAGTCACACCAAGAGCAAGTATGATTGGTGCTAAAGAATAAGTTGCTATTCAAAAGGGGCCAACAAACCCAGAACTGGCCAAAAATTGAAGTTTTCTGGTGCTTCTAGAAATCAGCCATTGCTCTCCTTTTAGAGTTGGGAGTTTACTGACAAGATCAATTCTTAGATCCACTGTAGGAATTCCAGCAGATCTTTGTACCTGCTCCCCCCCCCCCAATCTAACCAACTCATAGCAAGTTGTAAGACTACCACGGCATCAGCTATAAGGTCACATGAAGCTCCACACAATAAGAGTCAAGGATGCCCTCACCCAACTCTCATTCCCTCTTCTATGTCTGTCGGAGCCACCTGTTCCCCAAGATCCACCACAAACTTGGCAAACTGTTTCACATTGATGATGTACTTGGGTTCATCAGAGTCAGCGTTGATGATCTTGGTACAACGAGCCACTTGCAGGGGCTGCTCGCCTGTAGGAAACATATCAACGCTGTTTAAACAGATACTTATTAATACTGGCACAACACTAAGCACAAATAAGTATGAAATGATAGGAAATAACTAGGAAATGATAGGAAATAAGTAGGAAATGATAGGAAATAACTAGGAAATGATAGGAAATAACTAGGAAATGATAACACTGGAGATCTAAAAAACTAAGCATGAAGACGAAAATCAGGATATTTAAGAGTAATGTTCTAAGTGTACTACTCTATGGAAGTGAATGCTGGAAAATCACCAAAACCATAGAAAACAAGCTGAATTTTTTCCAGGCTAAATGTTTATGAAGAATTAGAAAAATATTTTGGCCAAACACCATAAGAAATAACCCACTCTGTCTGAAATAAACTAAGAAATAACCCACTCTGCAGGGTCTGTTTGTCGGCTGCCAGGTCCCAGAGCGCTGGCGGTGCTAGGCCTGTATCCGACTCTTTAATCCCCGATAGTTCATTCACGTTCTTGAGAACATTCTGTATATCTTCTTCCACAGTTTTGATGGCCTTTGTGTACTGCCCAACTCCCTGGACAGGTTATGAAGACAAAAATCAGAATTAGGCAGTTAAGAAGATAAAAGCATAAGCATATGGTTAAGAAGATAAAATTAAAATTTGCCACTTGATAAGATATAATTAGAACCAGGTAATAAAAATATAAAATCAAATCCCACTAATTATAGAGATAAAATTAGAATCTGGTTTTTGAGGTGCTACTTTATAATTGGAATCAAGTAGTTAAGAAGCTAAAATTATAATCAGGTAGCTGAGAAGATAAAGTTTGAATCTAGTAGTTAAGAGGCTATAATTAAAACTGGGTATTGAGAAGATACACAAAAATCATTGGAAGCAGCAGAAATGTGGTTTATTAGAAGAATGTTGCGAATCCCCTGGACAGCAAAAATAACTAATGAAGAATGTATGAGAAGAGCTGGAGAGACAAAAAACCTTGTCAGAAAGATAAGAGAGAGACAATGTACTTTCATAGGACATGCAATGAGAAGAGGGGGCATTGAAAATATAACAACAGGAAAAATAGAAGGAAGAAGATCAAGAGGAAGACCAAGAGAAATGATACTGGACAGTCTGACGGGATGGTGTGAGAGGAGATCACCAACTGAACTGATGGCCTGCATGAAGGATCAGGTACTCTGGAGAAGCATAATAGCCAACGCCAGTCGGCACGGCACCTGATGATGATGATGATTGAGAAGATAAAATAAGAAGCAGGTAATCAAGAAACTAAAGGTGTAATCAGGCAGCTGAGAAGGTAAAATCAGAATCAGGTAATCAAGAAGATAAAATTATAATCCGGTTTTAATCAATCATTAATATGCTGCATTATATTTTCACATCCAGGACATAAAACTTCCTATCTCCACTGAGTTTACTGTAGCTTTACATCAAACTTTCAGCATTAATAATTGCTATGGCTCCACATCAATGCTTCTCAAACTTTTTTGCCTTTGGTTACCCTTCCCAGCCTGAGAACAGCTGCGGTTCCCCCTTCCTACCCTAGGAACAGCTGTGCTCCCTCTTCCCAGCCTGAGAACAGCTGTGGTTCCCCCTTCCCAGCCTAGGAACAGCTGTGGTTCCCCCTGAGAACAGCTGTGGTCCCCTTTCCCAGCTTGAGAACAGGTGTAGCTCCCCCTTCCCAGCCTAAGAACAGCTGTGGTCCCCCTTCCCAGCCTGAGAACAAGTGTAGCTCCCCCTTCCCAGCCTAGGAACAACTGTGCTCCCCTTCTCAGCATAGGAACAGCTGTGCTCCCCCTTTTCAGCCTGAGAACAGCTGTGGTTCCCCTTCCCAGCCTAGGAACAGCTGTGCTCCCCCTTCTCAGTCTGAGAACAGCTGTGGTTCCCCTTCCCAGCATAGGAACAGCTATGCTCTCCCTCCTCAGCCTGAGAACAGCTATGCTCCCCTTCTCAGCCTGAGAACAGCTGTGGTCCCCCTTCTCAGCCTGAGAACAGCTGTGGTTCCCCACCTTAAAAATAAAGCAATAAACAGAACTCAGATGATGCTAAATAATCTTTAATCGAGTCTCAGTCCATTTGGTGGTCTGTCGAACCCCACCCCTCCCCACCCCTTTACACCATTACTCTGGCAAAAAATACTTTCTTATCTGAGTACACCAGTGACTGCATTAGGATTTCTTGAAACTGGTACAACTATACCTGTGTTTCAGCCTGCATGATGCACTTTCTGAAATACCAGTTTTTGTCAATACAACATTTGGTACCTTATACTTTCTTTTAAATTTAAAATTAAAAACACTTTACAAAGATCTGAGGGAACAAAATATCCTTGTGAAATTTTTTTTTAACACTATCTGCAATGAGATTTAACTCTTCCTGTGCCACAGGAAGGAACACGGATGTTCTGTTTGGTGCCAGAGTAAAAGCGAAGGTCTTGATATGTATCGGGGGGGTATAGTTGGAAAAGTGAATGAAATACAGTATTTCCACGTTATGTGTACTTATTACGTTTCAAAATAACTAAAAATGTAAGAAGATTTAATAAATGCAGAGTTTTTTTTAGGAAAAAAAGAAGTAATGTGATGTTTTTAGACAATAATTGTGTCCTACTTTCCATCCGCTGGGTCTAGGGTACAGTACGTACCATCTGAGATGCCTAGTTACCTGTCGATCTCGTCCTGTGATTGTATGTGCCTTTCTCCCTAAAATAATTCTGAAGTAACCTTCTAACTACTTCTCCAGTCATCTAATATGTCTAGATCTACTTGGGATACATTCAAGAACAGTGGTCTGGTCACAGGACATGCCCATACCCTTATCTACCCCTATCTACATCACCAAAAATTTAAATTTCTCGCAGAAAACTTCAATTTTCTCCCTCGTAACTAAGTTTCAGCCATTTTGAAAAGGTCACGGGGCATGCGCACTAAATGTTTACAATCTAAACGTTACATCGGGTTTTTAATGAAACAAAGCGAAATATAATCACACGGCACTATAGGCACAAACCAGAAGTGACCATTTTTAGTCATTAGGCACGGGAAGGGTTAATCTTTACAAAATGCTCACATGCTAAAACAAAGCCAAAACTGGAAATTCTCTTCCACACAGGTTGTCCGTCATCAGTGTACTGACCTGATTACCCTCCAACCAATTTCGCTTGTTTTTTACTACATTTTTTATATTATAAACCAATCATCTCCAAAAGTTTCAGTTTTCTCTCTCTTTTTTCTTCTCTTTTTTTTTATATCTATTTCTAATTTAGTGGTAATTGCCTGTTAGCATGATCACTGGTATGCCATGGCTTTATATCATTCTTTCGGTTAGAAAAAAAAATTCCCTGTAGTACTTTCTGTAGCATTACATAAATCTTTTGGTTATATAGCACATGCTCTACCAACTCCCTGGAAACTTACATATGTTTTGAGAAGTGCAATATCCCCTTCATCAAGTGCTGAAAAAAAAAAAGGAAAGACAAGACGAAGATCAGATACAAAATCTAAACATCTCATTATCTTGCATTAATGTTAATTTGGGGGGGGGGGGGGGGGTGATGGTGGCAATATAATGTTAAGATTATGACTTGTAAAGAAAGTTTTTAAAAAATCAATTTATAACTATAGTCAAATTTTGCAACACAGGATTTCCTTCCAAACTCTCTCTCTCTCTCTTCTCACACACACACACACACACACACACACACACACAAAATCCTTTACCTATGAATCCCCCCCCCCCCCCGACGAGATCCAATCATACAATACTGTGATCTATTACTTCCAAAAGTAAAGCCGTACATTCAGTTACTATCAGATTAAACAGAGAAAACTGAAATATTTTGAACGTATCGTAATTTGGGCGTCATGATAATTTAGAGAAGACTGTCTTGGAAGGTTGCATCATGGGAAAAAGAACGAGAGGAAAATCAAGGCGAAGATGCTGAAAGACATCGTTGATGATCTCCGAATGGACGCATCAGCAGCAGGGCATCTTGCTTACGAACGAGAGACATACAGGAGAGCTGTTGGGAAGGCAAAGTTCCGCAAGGGACATGCAAATGACTGACATTCAGTTAAACATAAGAATACTCACACTGAATTGGCTTATCTTCTTCCTTGTCTTTATCTTTGATTTTCCTTTGATCGGCTCCAAGGTAATCAGGCATTTTGAGGAAAGAATTCGGACAGAAATGATATAGATCGAAAATGACGGCGATGAGACAACAACTTTCGCGTCTGCTTCCGTTATTACGTTAGGATAGAATATCGTTCTTTAATTCTGGTTTAATGATAATTCACATTTTATCTAATTTTTAAAAAAAGAATAAACTCTAAATATAAAGAAAATGTTTAAACTAGGAAAAAAAACAGAAACAGCTTTATTACTTAACGAACACACAGTTGTGACGTTTCGATTTAAATCTTAATCGTACAAAAACACACAAAATGAAGAATGACAGAATATAAAATGTAAATGCACATGAATATGTCGGGGGGGGGGGGGGGGGGAGTAGAATGAAATAAAATAAATAGAACACTTGGCTGTGACTTGCAAGAATCTGTGTACTCCCTAATTAATAAAGCTGTTCTTGCTTTTTCCCTAGTTTATACATTTTGCTATCACAGCTTTATTACAGTGGCTTCGTGTATACTTAGTTTTATATACTTATACACTAATTATTCGTGTGTTACAGAATATAAAGAGGAATATTGGATCTACCAGCTAGTGGAGGAGGTCAATGAATGTGTATATCTTGGCAGTAGAATAGTAGACGATGGAGACAGCACAGAGGACATCAACAACAGACTTACTAGAGCAAACCAGGCTTTTGCAATGCTGCAGACTATATGGAAATTTAGCTAAAAAACTAAGCACGAAGATGAAAATCAGGATATTTAAGAATAATGTTCTAAGTGTACTACTCTATGGAAGTTAATGCTGGAAAATCACCAAATCTATAGAGAACAAGCTGAATTCTTTCCAGACTAAATGTTTACGAAGAATTAGAAGAAAATGTTGGCCAAACATCGTAAGAAATAAATATTGTTGGCGGAAATGCAGATTACAGCAATTATAGAGGAAAGACGCTGGCGATGGTTGGGACATATGCTCCTGATGACTGACGACTCACTACCAAAAAATAGCACTAAGATGGACACCATAGGGTAACATAATAAAGTTAGATCAAAGGAAACATGGAGAAGAACAGCAGAGAGGATGTTTAGCAATAGAAGGCTTACTTGTGCAAGAGCGGGGAAAAGGCAAATGACAAGCGTTCACGGAAAACCCTTGCGGAAGCCCCCAAGTGAATTGGGCACTTAAGGTTCTCAGAGAGAGAAAGAGAGAGACAGAGAGAGACAGAGAGAGACAGAGAGAGAGAGAGAGAGAGAGAGAGATTGGATCTACCGTGAACAAATAACAAAGCATATCCGTAAATGGCGGATATGAGCGCTTGAGTAACATATTCAACATTGTGAAACGGTTACAAATCAACAACTCACAGACCTCCGGGCTATCTATCTATCTATCTATCTATCTATCTATCTATCTATCTATCTATCTATCTATCTATCTATCTATCTATCTATCTATCTATCTATCTATCTATCTATCTATCTATCTATCTATCTATCTATCTCAAGATCCCTTGCAGACAGGCGTCCTGCCTTAACCCTTGTGCATCTCAACAGGCTTGCCATTGAGCCTTTCCCGTGCAATGATGGCAAACCATCAAACATCTTTTCTCTCTGTTTACCTCTGTCTCTTTTACCTTCGATCTTCTATGTTTTCATTAGGTGCTCAGCCCGCCTCTCCTCCAAATATGGCCCACAAATTTATATTGCCATGTTCTGACCTTTGTTATAATTTTCCTTCTTTTTCCTTGTGCCTCTTTCAGAACTTGATTTTCTCGCTGTCCATGGTACCTTCAGAATTCTTCTTAAGAACTTACATTTCAGCTGGTTCCAGCCTTCTTTGTATCTCTTTACTGACCGTCCAAACTTCCCACGTGTAGAACAAATTTGGTTCAATGTAACACTGTAGCACTCTCTTCCTGGCTCTCTTATTGCAAAGTATGGATTTCAACTTTTTAAAGGAGGTCTTGGCTTGTGCAATTCTTCTTTTTTTTTTTTTACTTCCGTCTACATCTTCCATCTGCTGTTAGCAATGTGCCTAAATGCTTAAAATCTTCTATCTACTGTTAGCAATGTGCCTAAGTACTTAAAATCTTCCATCTGCTGTTAACAATGTGCCTAAGTACTTAAAACAAAGTCCAAAGGTCTGAAAATCCAGTAGAGCAACAGAGAATGCCAGATGGTGAGTGGGCTAAAGAACCTCACACTCTTTTTTTCTTCTTCATCGAACACTTTCAGACATCATCTTGGTTATCACTGAAGAATGCTGCCGTATGTGAACCTAATAATCAACCTCCTTAGTCCCTCTTTCTATATTTTACTTTACTATGTTCACTACAAGAACTTAATATTGAAGAAGGCTGGCTAGTAAAGAGGATTAAAGAGAGAAAACTTAAATATTTTGGACACATTAAACGTCATGATAATATAGAGAAGACCGTCTTGGAAGGGTACATAATGGGAAAAAGAAAGAGAGGAAGACCAAGGCGAAGATGGCTGCAAGATGTTGTTGATGATCTGCAAATGGATGCAGCAGCGGCAGGCCATCTTGCTCACAACCGAGAGGCCTACAGGAGTGCTGTTTGGGAGGCAAAGTTCCGCGAGGGACATGCAAATGAATGAATGTTCACTCTGTAGATTCTCTCCAGCCATCCACAAGACCGCAGAAGTTTGACAGGGACTGATAGTACTGTTTACTACCACAGGGCAGCAGATGAACTCATCATGCCTTGTCTCCTTGGGGGTGAAGACGCTTGTCCGATGAGGCAATCAGCGACCCATAGCTGATATGCCAGCGTCAGCGAACCATAGCTGACAAAGATCATGTCTCACCTCTCCGTGGTTCCCCCAGATAGCCTGGCTTGGCTAACGGGGCAGGGATCGCCGTAGTCCCCATGGTGGTGGAGTATGCTAAAGAAGTATTGCACACCCCCTGCTTTTTTGCTGTACTACGGGGCTGAAAAAGTAACTGTCATAACCCGCTCCCACGCCGATACTATGCTGTGCCTCAACACATCTACGGCATCGGCTACACAGAACAACAGCTCGAGCTAAAGGGAGTTCGTACAAGAACAAGTCTTGTCTCCTTCCTCATACATTTTTCAATGTTGATGGGAAAAAGAGACGTCTTGATAAGTCTCGGGGATTTGCTTCATATAATGGAATATTTAAGGTTTTTCTAATGTCTTCCCTCCATCTGTCGCGTAGATGACCTCTTCCTCTGTAAATTTTGTGTGCATGTGGTATTCTGTCTGGTGCTAGCCATGTAACGTGGTCAAACCATTTGACTTACTGTTTCTGGATATAGTGTAATACTAGTATTACTCCAGCCTTTTCCCTAATGGTGTCAGTTTTTATCTGGTTTCTTCTTGTTACATTTATTCTCCTTATATATTTAATTTCTGTCGTGATGATTTTTTTTTATGTTTGGCTGCTAGTGTCCATGTCTGACATTGATAGCATAGAGTTGGGAGGAAAACCGTGTTGTATCGTGCTCTTTTTGTTTAAGTTGTGATACATTTGTTTTTCAGTAAAGGTGTTATTTTCCAATGACCTGATTCGCTTTACTGCATATGTTCTCGGTTTCAGAGTCAATTTTCCCTGAGGATAATATTCTCCTTAGTTATTTGAAATGTTTCACTTGTTTCAAGGGCTGGTTGTCCAGAAAAGGTCTTTCTTGGGATTTCTTCTCTCGCTAACTTCATGACTTCCGTTTCTTCGGCACTGATCTTTATATTGTGAAATCAACCAGACTACATAATTGAAAAATATGGAATAATATGGATGGCTAAATGTACCTTCAAAAGAATAAGAAGGATTCTTACCATTGTTGTCTTCAATCAACAACAACAACAACAACAACAACAACAACAGAAGATGAGAGTAGACATATGTATGCATACGCCACTCTACGGCAATGTTTTCCAAGGCATGTCTTGCCACATTCAAGCCCCGCAACCCTTCGTGTACGCTATCATAAGCAACTTTCAGTTTTTGCTGATCTGACATAGCAGAAACCAACATTCACTACTTAAAAAATTTTGAACTTGTGGACCTTCTTCTTCTTCTTCGTTCGCTTCTGCCACCAAGACGGCCCTGTTATCCTACTGAATTTACGCCTGTAGTCCTCGTTAAATCCCGTGGTCCCCCGTGTGGTCCTTTCGGGGAGGACCACAAGAGGTTCAAAGTATCGCCTGTATTCTTGGTGGGTCTCAGAAGCGGGTTTGCGTGACACCGTGGTTTTCGTTGCACCAGTTTAGTCCAGTGTTGGACTTTCTCACCGGAAAACCTCAGCGTGATTAGGATATGCATACATCCCCGCCGGGTGAGAGATAGTTGCCTATCTAGACTGCCCTGGTCCAGTGTCTCCGACTTCAGCATTTTGTGGTCGTGGCCGCTACCCTTCCTAGTTGTGACCAGGATGGAGCTTTTGTCCAGGAGAACGAATCCTCGCCACTAGTGAATTCCACTCCTGGGTTGAGCCGGTTTAGGCATATTATCCCTGTATGGGCGTGTTTGGGACGTGACCGACCTCTAGAGCAGAGGTACTGTGACATGCGTAGCCTTCAAGAATCACCCCTGGTGTGTGCCGGTTTAGGCATATTTCACCAGTATGGGTGTATAGAGGGTGTGACCGACCTCTAGAGCAGAGGCGCTGTGGTATGTGTATATCTCGCAGCGATACTACTGGACATACCGATTAAACTTCACTTTATCCTTTCCTTCACCTTTTCATATCGGTGCCGCACAGCAACCCATATTTCTTTTTCCGCAGTTTCTTCCTTGACCGGGAGAAGCTTCACTCCACGCGCGGCGTCCGAAGAGTCTCGCCAGCAGTGTACTTGTGGACTTATGTCGGATCTCGACCTAAAGCTGCTTGCAAGGAGTTGAGACTTACCTGATTACTCGGTCTGAAGCTGTCTTGCAAGGGTTTGAGACTTACCTCATGACTCGACTTGAAGCTACCTTGCAAGGGTTTGAGACTTACCTCATGACTCAGCTTGAAGCTAGTTGCAAGAGTTTGAGACTTACCTCATAACTCGACTTGAAGCTACCTTGCAAGGGTTTGAGACTTACCTCATGACTCGACTTGAAGCTACCTTGCAGGGGTTTGAGACTTGCCTCATGACTCAACTTGAAATTGGCTTCGCGGGTTTGAGACTTGCCTCATGACTCAATTTGAAGTTGGCTTCGCGGGTTTGAGACTTGCCTCATGACTCAGCTTGAAGTTGGCTTCGAGGGTTTGAGACTTGCCTCATGACTCAGCTTGAAGTTGGTTTCAAGGATTTGAGACTTGCCTCACGACTAGACTTGAAGCTGACTGCAGGGACTTGAGATTTGAACGTAATGACTTATGACTTGTCGTGAATGTCACACTAAACAAAGATTAATGAACATAGAGGTGCAAGTTCCCCCTCCCTAATTTAGGTTTATGTAACAAAAATTGTCACATACAACGTTGTTTTAGTTTCCCAATGAGGAACATACAACAATCCAATATTTCGACAAAAGTCTTTTTCAAGGATCACATATAAGAACAACACAACAGATAAAAAGACCAAAAATAGATGAAAAAATTAAACACATATATATATTTTTTGTATCATACTTCCACTCTATGCCCGTCTTTCTTGCAAGAAGTTTACTTTTCATCTGTTGTTTGTGTGTGTGTGTGTGTGTGTGTATGTGTTTAATTTATTGTGTTGTTTTTTTATATGATCTTTGAAAAAGGCTTTTGCTAAAATATTAGATTGTTGTACGCTCTTAATGTATGCGTGTTCATCTTACGTTCTGTCATTCTTGTTTCTGCCTACATGTTCGTGTACGGTTTTGTAGTGGTTGTTGTCCTGGGTTTTCGTGTGTCACACGGTGTGTAACAATGTGACGTCTGTTGTGTCACTTGTGTAGCAGTCAAGTAAAGCTGCTGTTTAACTCATCCGCTCCTGTATTATTTAACTCTTTGGTGAGAAGTTTTTGACATATAGAAACACTTACTCTATACTTTAAAAACATGAGTTTGGGTTAGAAACGTGATATTTTTGTTTAGACTATGCCTAAGTTTTGCTTTCGGCACTGGCTAGCATTAGATCTACCAGCTCTGCCAGTGTTATCTGGGAATGAAAGAGTTAAATAGTTACGTCTGTAACAGTGAATGAAGAGTATTCAATTCAGTTCTTCAAGACAGTTAGCTACAGACACGCGCGAGCGCGAGCGCGAGCGCGAACACACACACACGCACACACACACACACACACACACTAGCACAGTAGAGTACAATGTGTGGGCAAAACACGTGTTTAGACTAATACTTTTTTTTTCGTAAAATTGAACAATACACCTCCACCTGCTTCATTACCAGAAACAATTTTATCGAATTCGCCATTTCTCTCCTAGTTTCCCAATGCAGTTGCCTGTGTTTTGAAACAGGGACGCTTGCGCGGAGTAATCGATATGTAGTGTGCAAACTGAGGCCCCCCCCAACCCCCACTTTCAAACCCCTCTAAACCCCCAGCCCCTCTATTCATCAAAAACCGCAACCTTGAAGCCAGAAAACATTAGCTGTTTGCGTAACCCACTAAAGAGTTTCTATACCAATATTTGATTAACATAACTGGCCACAATAACACAGGAACTACATATGTGCTGCACGATCTAATTTCTCCGCACCTGCGTGTTCCGCTTTTATTTCTCTAAACGTCGATTAATTCTCCACGAAGCACGGTCTTTCGCCAACTCTTCGCAGGCTTAAGAGGTGATGAGCATTTCTCATACTGTTGTCTTACACATTTCATTGTATTCTTGGTCGGGGTTACCCCCTAAATAATCTTCCCGATCGTGTAAAACAGGGTTTCTCAATGTGTGGTTCGCGGATCCCTGGGGGGTAAGGGGTATATCGCTAGGGGATCCGCTGGATTTGTGCAAGATTTTTTTTTCCGGTGCAATAATCTGGGTGGCGTGTTACACACAAAAAGGAATGGAAAAACTAATTATGTCAGTAGGTAAGAATAGTGAAGAGCAAAGCCTCTATCTTAATGATACCTGGCACAACAAATAAGGCAGCTGAAATATATATATATATAAGCACAAAAACCAAGTTAAGACTATTCAATTCAAATGTAATATCCACCCTCATTTATGCATGCGAAAGATGGAAAACAACTAAAGAAATAGAAAAGAAATTAGACTCTTTTGAAAACAAATGCCTAAGGAAAATACTCGGCATCAAGTGGAATGAATTCAAGAACAATGCAGAGATAAGACAGATGACTGAACAACAACCAGTCTCACGGGTGATCAGGAAAAGGAGATGGACATATGTTGGTCACTTGATGAGAAGAAATGATCAGAGAATCCCAAAACAAGCTATCAAGTGGAACACAACAGGCCGAAGAAAAAGGGGCAGACCGCATGAAACTCTGAAGAGGACATTATTAAGAGAGGCCAAGTTAACAGGCATAAAATCCTTTGTTGAGGTTGAAAGACTCGCCGAAGACAGGAAAAATTGGCGAACTACTTTGCGAGCCCTATGTTACGTCTAACGGCACGGGAAGGATATAAGATATATATATATATATATATATATATATATATATATATATATCAATGAGGAAAATATGGAAGAGGTGGAGAGTTTTGAATATCTTGGATCATTACTAATTAATAACGGAGATACGATACGCGAAATTAAAAGGAGGACATCTATCGCTCTTCAAAAAGTAAAACAACTAAAGAAGCTGTGCAGAGGAACAGACAGAACTACAAAAGTAAGATTGTTAAAGGCATGCATCTTTCCCATCGCAAAATATGCATATGAAACCTGGACACTTAACAAAACAGCTGAGAAACACATAAATGCTTTTTAATATGAATGCTACAGAAGAGTTCTTCAAATATCATGGACACACACACAAAAAGAACAAATATATCCGTACTATAAGAACTTAATATTGAAGAAGGTTGGCTAGTAAAGAGGATTAAAACAGAGAAGATTTAAATATTTTGGAAATGTTAAACGTCATGAGAATTTAGAGAAGACAGCCTTGGAAATGTACATAATGGGAAAAAGAAATAGAGGAAGACCAAGGCGAAGATGTCTGCAAGACATCGTTGATAATCTGCAAATGGATGTATCAGCAAGGCATCTTGCTTACAACCGAGAGGCCTACAGGAAAGCTTTTTTCTCGGACGCAAAGTCTTGGAAGGATCAGTCAGTTATTTGCACGTCCCTTGTGGAACTTTGCTTCCCTAACACTCCCATTACGTATCCTTATAAGACGGTCAACATGCTTCCATGATTCATATTCTGCAGCTTTCAAAGCTCGATGGCTAAGACAGTTGTACAGTGAAATCATCATCATCATCATCATCATCATCATCATCATCATCATCATCATCATCATCATCATCATCATCATCATCATCATCATCATCATCATCAGGTGCCGTGCCGACTGGCGTTGGCTATTATGCTTCTCTAGAGTATACGATCCTTCATGCAGGCCATCAGCTCAGTTGGTGATCTCCTCTCACACCATCCCGTCAGACTGTCCAGTATCATTTCTCTTGGTCTTCTCTTGATCTTCTTCCTTCTATTTTTCCTGTTGTTATAATATTTTCAATGCCCCCTCTTCTCATTGCATGTCCTATGAAAGTACATTGTCTCTCTCTTATTTTTTTTTTGACAAGATTTTTTGTCTCTCCAGCTCTTCTCATACATTCTTGATTAGTTATTTTTGCTGTCCAGGGGATTCGCAACATTCTTCTAATAAACTACATTTCTGCTGCTTCCAATGATTTTTGTGCAGACTTGCCTATTTGATTCACTTCCATATAACAAGATAGGTTCAATATAGCATTTTAGGACTCGTTTTCTAACATTCATTGATAAGGATGTGTTGGATAATATTTTCTCATTCTCTGAAATGCAGTCTTTGCTTGGCCTATTCTGTTCCTAATTTCTGTTCTGCATTTCCCATCTGAAGTTATTACTGCTCCAAGGTATTTGAATTTCTTCACCTGCTTTAGAATAATTCCATTTAATTTTATACTGCATTTTGACGGATTCTGTTTCTTAGATATAACTATAGCCTCTGTCTTTTTGATGTTCAAAGTAAGGCCTTTCTGTTCACTTTCTTTGGCGACTTTATCCAAGAGATTTTGAAGGTCTTGTTGGTTCTCAGCTATCAGTACTGTGTCGTCAGCATACCGAAGGTTGTTAATATTGTATCCTCCAAATTTTATGCCTGGTTCTGTGATGATCGTTCTTAGAATATTCTCGCTGTACAGAGAAAGTCTGGAGATAGTACACATCATTGTCACACCCCTTGTTTTATAGGTTGATATTTTTCAATTTTATTTTCAGTTCGAATTGCTGCTTTTTGCTGCCAGTATAGATGTTTTACAATCCTCAGGTCTTTGCCGTCTATATTGATGTCTTAAAGCATTTTAATAATTTCATTATGTTTTACCTTGTCGAATGCCTTGGTGTAATCAATGAAGCATAAGTAGAGATCTTTATGTTAATGTTCGTAAACTATAAATGGCATTGTGTGTTCCCTTTCCTTCAACAAATCCAAAATGTTCATCTGCTATTTCCATTTTATTCTTTTTCCTTGTTCTTCTCATAATGATTCTCAGAAGTAGCTTCGTTATGTGACATGAGCGGCTGATAGTCCAGTGGTCATCACATTTCTTTGCGCCTGGTTTCTTTGGTAGTGCTATAAACGTGGATTTAATCAGGTCACTGTTGTAAATGTCGTTCAGTAACTTGGTTATTATTTTTATTCCTGTCTCCTCTAGTGTCTCTATTTCTTTTATTGTTATATTATCAGGCACAGTCGCTTTTCCTTTCTTCATGTGTTTGATGGCATCTATGATTTCATCTTCAAGTATTGGTGGTCCCTCACAGTTTTCAGTATCTGGTGTTAATTCTGGTCTTTCTCCTCCATATAGCACACCGATGTACTCTGTCCACCTGTCCACAGTGTCTTCTTGTCCCATTAACATTTTACCTTCTTTCGATTTCAGGCATCCTGTGGTATATTTTGTTTTCCTGCCGGTGAGTTCATTAATTCGTTTGTGCATGTTTTTGCTGTCTTTATTATGAGAGTCCTCTATTTGTCTGCACTGTTCATTCAACAACACTTCCTTTGCCTCTCTGCATTTGCGTCTTATTTCTTTATTTATCTTGCTATATTTTTCTTGGTTATTTTTACTCCTCCTCTTCTTGTCCATCAGTCCTAAGATGTCGCCTGTCATCCATTTATAAGGGCTTCTTTTTTTCGGTGGTATTATCTCCTTAACAGTTTGGTGGATAGAATCTCTTAACATTGCCCATTGTTCATCTATACTATTTATCTTTGCTATTGCATTGTATCTATTTGTTATAATAACTTTGTATTGTTCTCGCAGTTCTTGGTCATTTTAAAGGAGTTCTGTATTCAGTTTGATGTTTCTCACTTTTCTGCATGCTTTCTTTAGCTTTATTCTAATTTTTCCACAGAGTGGGTCATGGTCACTACTGCAGTCGGCTCCTGGGATGGTTTCTGTTGTCAGTAATGCGTTACGGAATCTTTTGTTGATTAATACATAGTCTATCTGGTTAAAAGGTTTTCTGTCTGGGCTGCACTAAGTTGCCAGTCTTCGGGGATGTTGTTTAAACCAAGTGTTTCCTACAACCATGCTATGTAGTCTTGCCCATTCAATTAATTTACTACCTCTGTCATTCCTCTCCCCCAGTCCATAGTCACCAACGATGTCTGAAGTTCTTCCTTTACCAACTTTGGCATTAAAATATCCCATGACTATAATAACTTCATGTGACTTTGTGTGTTTCAAGGCTGTCTCTATGTCATTATAAAATAACTGTACACCTTCTTCAGAACTTTCAGATATTGGAGCGCATACTTGTATAATATTTATGTTTATTGGTTGTTCTTTCAGTTGGGCTAGCAAGACTCGTTCCGAGATGTTCAAATATCCTACACTTGTCCTTGCTGTTTATTCGTCAAATGTTATTCCTACTCTTCGTTCATGTTTCTCACTTCCTGAATATATTATTGTATATTTATCAGAGTTTATCTTCCCTGCACCTGTCCATCTAACTTCACTCATTCCTAATATGTTGATCTTCATCCTTTCCATTTCCCTCTTTACATTTTCTAAATTTCCAGCCTGGAATAAAGTTCTAACATTAAATGTTGCTATTTTGAACTTGTTAGTTTTGCCACCAGTAGCTTGATGACGATCTGGCCTCACCTGTGGCTCGTGAGCTGCCCTACAGTTCCAGAGGACCATCCGTTAACGTCGTTCATGACAAATCTATTACTCTGAATAAGCATAATTGTTCTTGGGAGCTACAACAGTGGTTTCCCGTTGCCGTCTGTCGGTTTGTGTACGGACTGTCCACTAGCCTTTGGACTCCCTGTCCTACCCGCAAGGCAGCAGAAATTATTTACAACACGTAAAAACCGATACAAGGAGAATTACACGTTACGTTCTGGACCCCCTCCCTCCTCTGCTGGGTTCAGCTTTCTTTCCTTATCATCTGCATGGGACGGTTGGAGGGTTGGGGGAGGGGGGGGGGAATGAAGCTTCATGTTTGATTGTACAGTAGTATAGGACTGGCTTGTGAGTGCCCAAAGTCAAAGCAGTGAATCGCAGTTTTATCTGCTCATTTGAATTTGCGAATTGATAGAGAAGATACTTCCGTGATGTTACAAGGATGTGCCCATCCTTATGCTTGATTTTACAGTTCAGCTGGAGTTATACGTATAGTCATAGCGTGCCATATAATCTTCTTCTTCTTCTTCTTCTAGTGTCTCCCGGGTACTGCTATGCTAGCTTTCACTAAAATATATAAACTAGGAAAAAGTAGGAACACGTTTATTGCTTAACGAGTACACACTTGTGACCTTTTGGCGTGAGCCTTAATCATTACAAAAACATACAGCACAAAGAAATAGAGAGAGGAGATAAAGTATAAATTCACATGAATGCTGTGTTAAAAAAATCAAATAAAATGAATAAAACACTTAGCTGTACTTTGTAAGAAGCTGTGGGTTGTCAGACGCTGTGTGTCAGAAATGTGCATAGTGGAGTGTAGAGAGTATTTAAATGGAGATTTGGGATGTTTGATAGGTGGGTCGTAACTGAGGGTGGTGGGTGGGAAAACCGTGGAGGAGAAAGAAATTGATACAGTGGTAATATAGCCAGGAGAAGGTGAAATATGTCATAAAAGTTAGGGTAGAGGGGTTGTAATGTCATGCTGAGATTAGGTTCTGAACTATGTGCAACAAGTGAGAAAGGAGTGGAACTTAGTGGGGAGGGATTGTGGAAGAGGAAAATGTTAGGTGTAGCTGAATAACGAGTTCAAACCATGTGTTTCCAGCGTTCCATATTCCTGAATGTAGCTGGGTTCAGTTCTTTTTAGTTTGCAAATATTCTTTTGGGAATGCCGCTGTTGCTAGTTCTTGCATGCCCCAGGTGCCACAAGCAAAAGTCCAAGCATCATTTTGTTTCATTAATACTGATTTATAATCTACAATATACATTTTAAAATAATTTTAGAGTTTGCTGAAGAAAACCGTTACAGTGAGTTGATATGAAAATAGGGAAGAAACATTCATTCATTCATTCATTCCTTTGCATGTCCCTTGCGGAACTTTGCCTCCCAAACAGCACTCCTGTAGGCCTCGCGGTTGTGAGCAAGATGGCCTGCTGCTGCTGCATCCATTTCCAGATCATCAACGATGTCTTGCAGCCATCTTCGTTTCGGTCTTCCTCTTTTTCTTTTTCCCATTATGTATCCTTCCAATACGGTCTTCTCTAAATTATCATGACGTTTAATGTGGCCAAAATATTTAAGTTTTCTCTCTTTAATCCTCTTTACTAGCCAGCCTTCTTCAATATTAAGCTCTTGTAGTATAGATATATTTGTTCTTTTTTGTGTCCACGATATTTGGAGAACTCTTCTATAGCATGAATATATGCATATAGGAAGAAACATGCGAAAGCAAATTAATCTATAATTGATTAGGTCATTGATTGTTTTGATGACTCGGCATTGTTTTACTCTCTTTGGTATTTCTTCATATTTATGTTTATTAGAGTTTACTATGTAATATGTATACTGTTTATATAATATAACGTCCATATAATTATTCTGTTCTAATGGTCCCTTCTGACTCCCCCTTTTCCCAAAATAGATGTAACCACGTGACCGCACTACGAAATCACACCCACTTGGGTCTTCCCATTGCCTTTCAACTTTGACCCCTATGAAAAATCAAGGAAATGAACAGACTCAAATATAATTAGTATGGTAGTTAAGCATTTAATACATTATTAAACATTTATCATTATATAAAGCTATATTAAATACTTATCAATAAAATAATATCTAAGAAACTTGAGAATTATATTCACAACTTATAAACTGTTAAACGTTTTTTCATTGGATTAATACAGTAAAACTTGCCACAAGTTCAGACTGCTAACCAATAGAACGACATGTAGCAAACGCGAAAAGGGAATGGTGCGCATGAATACCAGCAAACGTAGGTGGTTTTGTTTTACTCTAATCTCACCTTTCCTGTACGTGGTTGGTAAGTTCAGACGAAGGAAGATAATTTTCTTCAAATTTCGTAACTTGTTTTTAGAATTATTTCATGTCTCGGTACTGATTTATGCTTTCAGAAGACATATTCAGCCACAGTGGAGATCGGAGAAACGATATCAAACCTTTAGGACGGATTTCTACGGACACAGTACTTGTAAGTAGTTGGTCCAGTCTTATGTCTGCGAATCCATGGCTGTAGTACAATGTGCATACGTGGTATAGCCAGAGAGGGGACAACCACGTCCGCATAGTTTGTAACTTTAGCACCAGTATCATGGTTAATCTTACCACAAAACGCGGTCATATATCGTAAATCTTAAATAACAAAGAAGAGTAGATAGTAGATATTCCGACATTAAATTTCACATTTTCCCCCTCCCTGCATACTAATAAATCTTATCATCTCCCATTCATCACATCTGAGATTCAGTACCATGAAAGTTTAGAATTGTGATATTTTGTTCAAAGTTTATTTAAATATATTGACATTATGCAAGACTAATTTGGATTTGGATGGATTTAAATTTCAGCTGTCGAAACATTTTATGAAACTCTGCATGAGTTTCAAATGTCAAAATTTAATCAAATTTGCCATGAAGATTTTCCAATGGGAGTACATGTTGTGATGATCATTAATGCTGTTAGCAGCATCAATAAAACAGCTTTGTGATGAACTCTCAAGAGGAAAAAAAAGACAGCGAAGTCAACGAAAGGCTACCTTGTCGAGCAATGTAGAAGCTGAACTGAGTGGAATGCAACACATTTGGGTCACAATACAAAGATTGGCCACAGACTGAGAGTTAGATAGAATTTGTTGCTGTCCTGTTAGACACCACAGGGCATACTGTGTGGTGATTGCTTGACTGATCAACAGCCAAGGATGTGGATGAATGAATTAATATTTTATTTATTTCTTTTGAGTTTTGGAAGTCTTTGTTTTCAGTTTTCATTGCACAGATGTTCAATATCCTTATATTTATGTTTTTTATATGTGCACACACATAGCTTTATTGTTTATAGTCTAGATTCATCATCATTGCACTCTGAACATGTCTATAGGTGCTCAACATATCCATCAGTGTTCTACAGCTGATGGTGTCTTTCCTGACACACCCATAGCTTGCTGAGAATCTCCTATCAGACAGGGCTGCTCTGCAGGAGCCCTCCATTATGCTGTTATTATTTCTGAAGCATTATTTGCTCAAGGACTGAAATTAAAGTTGTTCACAATGAATTCTAGCAAGAACCCTTTTTTGATATACGTTGTTACTGAGAATCCCCATCAATTTACAAATTCTTGGCTGTTGAGATATGTCTTATTGGGAGAGGATTGTAGCTGCTTGAATTCTTAGCCTGGAAGTTTCTAACAGACTCTCTACCACTTATGAGCATTTTGTATATCACTGCCTTGTTGACCAGGTGTTAAGTCTTGTTTCTGAGATCTCATTAAGTTAAGAAAAAGGGAAAAAAAAATCAAAGGTAGCCTGTTAAGCTGTAAACACACCCAGGAAATGTGGTGATAGTGCCGGTATTTTCCTTGAGCAGTCAGCATCACACCTGGCCATCGTTACTTCCCCTGCTACAAGAGAGCAAGGTACCCATATCTACATAGCCAGAATTGAACTGCCAACCTTCGCCATGAGAGACCAGTGCACCTACTACTCAGGCAACCTGGGAAATGGTTAGACAGGTTGATGATCCTTGCTTTCTTGACAAGTCAAGTTGTGCTTCAATCTCCAGATTCAGTATTTTACTCAGTGTACAGAGACTGATCTTCTTTTTCTTCTTCTTCGTACGCACAACGGCGATGATGTATGTTACCCTGATTTTTGTGATGCGCCTTTTGGCTGGATACCTCCGACATAGCACCTTTCCTTGCTAGGGCAGACTGTGGTCTTGCTTGGACTGCCATGAAGACAGTGGTGTAGGCTGGTCTGGGCAAAACTTTTGTTTTCCAGTCTCCGGTGGCTGTAATTAAACCCCTTCTCCGTGTCAGATCCAGCATGCAACGCTGGCTGGCCAGGCGGCTTTGAGACAGTTCCACAGAGACACTCTGACTTTGGGATGAGAAATCTGATGAGTATCTCAGCGATATCCATTCCCCGCCACCTATAGTCTGCTGGCTCTGTTTTGTTTACATCATTCTGATAGCCACTGTTGTAAAGACCCATAGGCTTGTCATGTCCTGGATTCATTGGTTTCACACCAGATTTTCCTCACCCTTGCCGGTGATCTCCATGTCCCCATCCATCCACTAACCTGACTTTACATTTTACAAAAATAACAATTACAATTAGTGTTGATTGCTACAGGTTTCTGGGCTACAGAAGTAGGTCAGCGTTTTTAAGTAAACAGATTCCTTGTCTCACAAAGTCTGTGTCAAGATAAGTGTGTTCTTAACACAGCTGTTCCGGGGGGAGGGGAGGGGAGAGACACACAATATAATTCAATGGTTCTCAGCATTTTTTGGCTGTGGACCCCCGCATTAAAGAAATAAATAGTGGCCAGTTCATACTGAAACCCTATCTGGTAAAAAAAAAAAAACAAAACTATCAAACTGCTACAGAAACAGAACCAAGGGAAAAAACAAATGCAGGTGGAAGGAGAAATGCTTATCAGGAAACTGAGCCCATGAAGGTTGTGGATGAAAGCCAGCCACTGGAAGTCCCCAGCCCGACTGCAGACCTCCTGGAACCTAAACACAAGATGCAAATAGGCAGCTGGAATGTAAGAACACTTAACCAGACTGGAAAACTAGCACAAACTATCAAGGAAGTGCACAGATACAAACTAGACATATTAGGAATACAAGAAGCAAGATGGACAGGACAAGGCAGAAGGAAATTAACAACACAGTACACAGAAGATACAATAATATGGTCAGGTAAAGAAGATCATCATGAAGGAGGAGTAGCGTTGATTATAACAAAAGAAGCATCAAGAGCATTGCTGAAATGGACCCCTATAAATGAGAGATTATTATATGCACGCTTCAACTCAAGATTCACGAAGCTGTCTATTATAGTTTGTTATGCACCAACAGAAGCAGCTGAAGAGGAATTAAAAGAAGATTTTTACAACAGCCTCCAAGCCACAGTAGAAACAATACCCAGGCATGATATGCTACTCATCTTGGGTGACTTCAATGCAAAAGTAGGTGAGGGAAATGAATATAGAAGAAGAATCATGGGAAGAGAATGAATCGGAGAAATAAATGAAAATGGAGAAAGACTGTGCAGTTTCTGTGAAGAAAACATGTTGACCATCGGAGGGACGATTTTCCAACATAAAAACATCCATAAAATGACTTGGAGGTCCCCAGAAAAACCACAGAAAACCAAATCGATCACATACTAATAAACAACAAGTGGAAACGGTCACTACAAGATGTGTGAGCAAGGAAAGGAGCAGATGTAGGAAGTGATCACAACCTTCTGGTAGCAAAAATAAATCTAAAATTAAGAAAAGCCAAAATCGGAGAACACAGAAAGACATGTTTTGATACAAGAAAACTGAAAGACCAGCAAACAAGGAATGAATTCTTAATAGTACTTAAGAACCACTTCAGTGTCCTACAAGACAAAGCAGAAATGTCCATAATGTTCAATAAAACACTACAGGAGCAACAAAAGAGGTGCTGGGATATCGGAAATGGAGAAAATAGGAATGGATAAGCAAGACCACATGGGAAAAGATAGAACAAAGAAAAGAAATCAAGAAAAAATTACTGAACACCAAATCACAAAGGCTAAAAGATCAAGTTTTAAGTAATTAGCACAAAAAAGACAAAGAAGTGAAGGAATCATGCATCAAGATAAACATCAATACTATGACAACTTAGCAGAAGCAGCAGAGAAAGCAGCATATGCAAATGACATGAAAACCATATACAAAATCACAAAGCAGATGACAGGTAACTTCAGCACAAGATGTGAGAGTGCAATAAGGATACATAAGGGACAACTGGTCAGTGGAGAAAGAGAACAAATTGAAAGATGGAGGGAACACTTTAACACCCTACTAAACAGAACACAAGCAGTACAAACAATAGACATACCTGAAGCAAAAACAGAACTAAACATCAATACAGGACCAATAACAATAAGTGAAGTAAAGGAGGCAATAAATAAGCTAAAATTAGACGGGGCACCAGGTGAAGATGAAGTGACTGCGGAGATGTTGAAAGCAGAAGAAACAGAAACACCAAAACAACTTTGCCGGATACTGCAACAAATTTGGGATCTAGAAAAAGCTCCAGAGGAGTAGAAAACTGGCCTTATAGTAAAACTACCAAAGAAGGGTGACCTCAGAGATTGCAGGAACAGGAGAGGCATTACCCTACTGCCACTCACTAGTAAAGTATTTTGTAGAATAATCATCAACAGAATTGTACTAGCACTTGATGGAAAACTTCGGAAAGAGCAGGCAGGATTTAGGAAAGAAAGATCATGCATAGACCACATATTTGCACTTAGACAAATATTAGAACAGGCAAATGAGTGGCATAGCACAACATATGCATTGTTTATAAATTTTGAGAAAGCCTTTGACAGTGTCAACAGAGATGCACTGTGAAAAATCCTAAGATGGCATGGCCTCCCACGTAAGATAGTGAATATAATCAAAGCCCTATACGAGGGTTTTCAGTGCAAAGTGATCTGTGGAGAACGTACTTCCAGCAGCTTTAGGGTACAAACAGGAGTGAAACAGGGATATGTACCAACATTATTTATCTTGGCTGTAGACTGGAAGGAGGCAACATCAGACAAACGCAGAGGATTACAATGGACCTTTGACACAGTGCTGGAGGACTAGACTTTGTGGACGACATTTGGCTACTATCAAGCAGCCACAAAGATATGCAAGATAAAATAAACAAGCTAACTCAGAATGCAAACAACATAGGACTAAAGATCAATGTAGGAAAGAAGACAAAGTTAATGAAGCAAAATGTGAACAACAGAAATGTACTCAGAGTAGATAGCAAGTTAGTGGAGGAGGTCAACAAATTTGTATATCTTGGCAGTAGAGTAGTAGAAAATGGAGACAGCACAGAGGCAATCAACAGCAGACTTACTAGAGCAAACCAGGCTTTTGCAATTCTGCAGACTATATGGAAATCTAAAAAACTAATCATGAATAAAAAAATCAGGATATTTAAGAGTAATGTTCTAAGTGTACTACTCTGTGGAAGTGGATGCTGGAAAATGACCAAAACCATAGAAAACAAGTTGAATTCTTTCCAGACTAAATGTTTATGAAGAATTAGAAAAATATTTTGGCCAAACACCACAAGAAATAACATCTTATTGGCAGAAATGCAGACAAAACCACTGACAGCAATTATTGAGGAAAGACGCTGACAATGATTGGGACATGTGCTCAGAATGACTGACAATTCACAACTAAAAATAGCACTAAGATGGACACCACAGGAGAACAGAAGTAAGGGTAGACCAAAAGAGACATGGATAAGAACAACAGACAGGATGTTGAGCAATAGAGGGCTCACCTGGACAAGAACAGAAAAAAAAGGCAAAAGATGGGCATTTGTGGAAAACCCTTGCGGAAGCCCCATGTGCCCTGGGCACTTAAGGTTCAGAGAGAGAGAGAGAGAGAGAGAGTTCATACTGAGATTTCTTTTATTCAAGCCAATCCTCCTTCGCGTTTGAGTATTGATTGGTCATGCTGTATCTGCAGGCCTCGTTGCCCTGATGAAGTCTGTCGACATCTCGAGGCTTGGGCGGGAGCCTGATAGCTTTTCTTTCAGATTCTCTCCCGTGGGCCAGGATCTGGTTGGAGATTTGAGTTGGTTGGGCGGGTCTGCAGGATTATGCATCTGGATACCAGAGCTGCAGGGACATCCATTTGTATGTGGCATTTTAAGATGATAGAGATGACTTCAAGCCAGTCCTTTTTCTGGCCTGTGGACCCCCAAAAATCTTTCAGTGGACCCCCTGGGAGGGGGGTGTGGGGGGTCTTCAGACCCCAACTTAAGAACCAGAATGTATAAAATAGGAAAAAGTAGGAGCATCTTTATTACTTAACGATTACAAAGTTGTGACATTTCGGCGTGAGCCTTAATCATACAAAAACATACAGGACGAAGAAATAGAGAGAGGAGATAAAGTATAGATTCACAATTTAAAAAAAAATTTTTTTTAAAGTACTTAGCTGTAAATTGTAAGGTGTGACTTGTTTGGCGGTGTGTGTCAGGAATGGATTTAGTAGAACATGGAGACTGTTTAAATAGAGACCTGTGACATGTGGTCGGTGGGTTATAACTGGGGGTGGTAGATGGGGAACCAGGGAGGGGAGAGAGAGTGATACAGTATTGACCTAGCTAGGAGAAGTTGAAACAGATGATTGGGGAAGAGGGGTTGCAGAGTGATGCTGTGAGGAAGTTTGAAAAGTAAGAAGGGGTGGACTTAGTGGAGAGGTACTATAATGATTGAAGAGAATGTTACGTGTAGCTAAACAGCGAGTTTAACCCATGTGGCTCCAGCGTCCCATAATATTGAATGCAGCGGTTCTCAGGTGGCTTGTGTCATCTGTGTGACATTGTTTGATGGCCGTTACTAGAAAATCAGATTTGCCTCTGTGGTTGGGGCCATTGAAATGATTTGGGACTGGTTTCGAAGCATGGTGGGCGATAGGTATATACTTATACACTAATTATTGTGTGTTATTCAACTTAAGAACCACTGCTGTAGTTATTTGGTGTATCATTAAACTACATATCTCATTTTAGGAGTAAGTACGATGGTGCGTCATTTCCTTGTTAAACATGAGACAAAAATTTCCTTTTTGTCGCCTCTGTCTTTGGACAGTTTGTTTTCCCAGCCATTGCCGCATTTCATTTTCCGAGGCTCAAGTTCCCTTTTCCTTAGACAGTTCCATGTTAACTTTGTGAGATGGTGGCTTTGGATGCATTTCTTGAAGATGTTGAGTCTTTTCCGAGCACCTGGAGATTAATTTGCATGTCTGTTTGAACAGTAATTATGAGCACCCAATTTTTTTTCTTTTGTGTACTAATCATGAGTTGAAAATGAAGACTACCACAAGTCATGATCATCCTTCAGTCGATGCACGTAGTCAGGCCAACTTTTCCATACAGTTTATAAGAAGAGAGTTTATATATAAACATAGAGATACAGAAAACAACGTGGATATCTCCAGATGATAGAACTAGAAACCAGATAGATCATTTTTGTATTAGAAAACAGTACAGAACATCTCTCATAGAAGTAAGGGCTTATAGGGGTGCAGATGTTAACAGTGATCACAACCTGTGCATAGGGAAAATAAAACTAAAATTGAAAAGCCAACACAAGAAATCAATACGTAGAAAGATAAACAGCCACAGCCTACAAGAAGAGAATACTAACAGTAATTTCAATCAGGAACTTGCCAATCATTCCAAAACACCCAGTGAAGTAGATGAGATAGGTATAGATTAATTATGGAATTCTTACAGCACAGCCATAATCACAGCAGCAAAAGCAAGCGCTGGATTGAAAAAACCAAATAGCAAAGCATGGATATCAGAAAACACATGTAAGTACATACATGAAAGGCGAGCAGTCAAATTAGACATGTTGAATGTAAAAACAGATCTTCGAAAAGATATGGCAAAAGCAACATACAAAGAAATAGACAAGAAAGTAAAAAGTTCAACTAGAAGGGATAAATGAGAATGCATAGACAATATGGCAAAAGAGGCAGAGAAAGCAGCAAAAACAGGAGACAGCAAAACTTTATATAACATACAAAAGAGGCTAACAGGTACTATTACATCTAAAGAAAGACCAATCCTTAGCAAAACTGGAACCCTATTAACATCAAGTAAAGAACAAAAGCAAAGATGGGCTGAACACTTCCAAGAAATATTTAATTGACCACACCCAAAAAGAATTGTTAAACCTTGAAACTGACTTACCAGCCCCACAACTAAATGACAACCTAGATGAAATTAAATTGCAGGTGATGGTGAAATAACACCTGAAATGCTAAAGGCTATCAATAGTGACAACATGAGACAACTACAGAGAATGTTTAACAAGATTTGGAAAGAAGAAAAGGTCCCTTCTAAATGGAAAAAGGAATCATTGTTAAAATACCAAAAAAAGGCAACCTTAGTGACTGTAACAGCTGGAGAGGAGTAACCTTAATATCAGTTGTGTCAAAAGTATTTTACAAGTTCATTTTGAATAGACTTAAAGATATAGTGGATACCGTAATGAGAGAAGAACAAGCAGGATTTCGAAAAGGGAGAAGCTGTCTCGACCAGATCTTTACTCTAAGAGTAATACTTGAGGAACATAGTGAAAAGCGGAAACCATTAATACTGAACTTCATAGACTTTAAAAAGGCATTTGATAGCATACACAGAGATTCATTATGGAGAATTTTAAGTCTATATGGAAAACCATCTAAAATTGTCAATGATCGTTAAGGACTTCTACAGTGGATATGTTTGTGCAGTCAAGACAGAAGAGGGGATGAGTGAATGGTTCCAGATTGAAACAGGTGTGAAACAAGGATGTATACTGTCTCCTTTGCTTTTTTGGAATACCCATAGACTTCATAATGAAAAAATGTTGCACAAGTAAAATGAGCATTGATTGGGTACATGATACTCAACTAGAAGATCTTGATTTTGCAAATGACATAACTCTTATCAGTGATAATGTGAATTCGATGCAAGAAAAAAAAAACAGAAGCTCTGTTTTCACTGGCTAGCAAAATAGGACTTTAAATTAACAAGGACAAAACAAAAATAATGAAAATTCCCATTAATCAGAATGGAAAAACACACGTAGAAGGGACAGATATTGAAGAAGTCAGTCAATTTACATACCTTGGCAGCTACATAGACCAGGATGGTGACACCAGAAAGGAAGTTAGAATTGCAAAAGCAGCATCAATCTTCAAGAATCTTGAGAACATATGGAATTCAAAAGTTATAAGCACAAAAACCAAGTTAAGACTATTCAATTCAAATGTAATATCCACCCTCAATTATGCACGTGAAAGCTGGAAAACAACTAAAGAAATAGATAAGAAATTATATTCTTTTGAAAACAAATGTCTAAGGAAAATACTCGGTATCAAGTGGAACAAATTCAAGAACAATGCAGGGATAAGACAGATGACTGAACAACGACCGGTCTCATAGGTGATCAGGAAAAGGAGGTGGACATATGTTCATGTGATGAGAAGAAACGATCAGAGAATCCCAAAACAAGCTATCAAGTGGAACACAACAGGTCAAAGAAAAAGAGGCAGACCGCGTGAAACTCTGAAGAGGACATTATTAAGAGAGGCCAAATTAACAGGCATAAAATCCCTTGATGAGGTTGAAAGACTCGCAGAAGACAGGAAAAGTTGGTGAACTACCTTGCGAGCCCTATGTGACATTTAACGGCATGGGAAGGATATAGGATATAAAAAGATAGTTTATATTTAGAGATGTCACTTGACCATAGTTTATATTTAGAGATGCTACTTGACCTACATTGATATTATATTCTGATGATCCCATCGTAAGCTAAAAATATTGTAAATTGACTATAAATATGATACGACCAATAAATAAGTAAATAAATGATTTCGACCACTGAATAAGTATATATAAATATAATTGCTGTAACTAATTAAATACCAGTAATTAACAGGGGTACAGAAGTAAGGGTAGACCAAAGGAGACATGAAGAAGAACAACAAAGAGTGTTGAGTAATAGAGGGCTTATTTGGGCAAGGGGGGGGGGCAAAGGTCAGGCATTTGTGGAAAACCCTTGCAGAAGCCCTGTGTGCCCTGGGCACTTAAGGTTCAGAGAGAGAGAATTAAGAAGTAAATAAATGAAAACACATTTGTCTTATTAATATCTACATGCAAAATAAGATGCCTAAAAAAAAGCAGCAAACATCACTAAGATAAGAAATGGCGGCAAGAAACAATTGATAGGAGCTACACCATGTCAACAATATGTAGAGAAACAAAGAATTAAGCGTTTTTTAAAATTCACTTAATGAGAAAGACACATATGCAGCAAGTCGCGAGGCCCTTCAGCCAAATAACTAAAGGACGCAGATCAAGAGGAAAAAAATAGATGGAGTTTAGAAGCACTCAAGGATTACGGCATGAGCATCACTGAGGCCATTCATATGGCCTCAAAGATGCCAGCTGCATCTCCCCTCAACATCTCACCAGTACAAGAGGAAGGATAAAGTAAGTAAAATTATAAATGTACGGTACTGAACGGGCATTGCCATTGTACTGTCATAAAATTGAAATATTGAAGTCAGACTATTGCAAGTTGAAGAGTGCCTGTAGCTAGTGTTATTTATATCCTGTTGGTCCAGTCACATTTAGCTATTTATATGTAGCTAACATTGGTTATGTTTGGTTAATAACATTTATATTTTGCTAACGTGTAAATGTAGATATTTTTGTTTATGACTCTACTCCCTCGCCAGCTGTACTGTTCGACTTGGCAAGTCTACAACAACCCTGCAACTTCTTACTATGGCAACAAGTATGGAACACGACGGAGCTGGGGTCAGCGGTATCGACATCCACCCGTTTGAGCCAGAACCCCCGACCTATGACAAGGCGTTCCCTGCACTGTCAAGCGAGTCACGACCTGAGAGACCAACACCTGAATTTTTGCCATCCGGTGCCTGGCAGCCCAAGTTCATGACCCGTCAGTCCAAGTGTACCCAGGTTGGGAGTTGTTAGTTTTTGTTTAAATTGGTTAACGCTGAGATAGTCACATTATAATTTGTCTATAAAATAGTTTTTTTTTTTTTTTTAGTGTCCTGCTTCAAAGATTATTTTGATTAACCAAATTTGGCATTCTTATTCCATGTTAAAATTTCACTGATTCTTATATGACGGTATTGTGAGTGAAATCCATATATATATATATTTTTTTCTTTTAATTGTTATAGGTTGCATACAGCCCATAAGCTGTCTACCAGATGTCTTTATTATTGCTTTTTTTTTTTTTTCCTCAACTTACCTGGAAAGCCCTGTATTCAGGTGGTTGTTTTTTTACAAGGATATATTTTTGACCCTCGTACACTTGGTTAACTCTTCCCTTGCCACCGGCCTACTAATAGGCCACATCCGGTTTCCATGCTGGTGCCGGGAGCCTTTATACAGGCCTCTGGTTCATTTTGGTGTAAAATCGGTTGAATTTTTAGATCACATGTTATGTGTTCACGTCACAGTTACCCTTTTCATCATGGCCGAAGTGGTTAGTAGCGAGCGTGGAAATGGAAGTTCTGAACAAGAAATTTCAGTTTTTGGTGATGTAGACAGGGATATAGACAAGTCCTGTGAGAGGACCACTGTTCTTGAATGTACCCCATGGAGATCTAGTCTGTTAGGCGAGCTTGGAGAAGTAGTTAGAAGGTTGTTTCAGACATTATTTTAGTGATATCATCACACGACGAGATCAGATACATCGACAAGTCGTTTTAGACATTGCCGATGGTAAATAGTGTAGATCTAGACATCGCTAACGGTAAATAGTACACAATTACCAGCTAAAATCATCACACTGTATCTTTTTTCCTAAAAAAAAAAAACTCTTCATTTATGAAATCTTACATTTACAGGTATTTTGATGCATAATATATATACTTATAACATGGAAATACTTTGTTGCATTCACTTTTACAACTATACCCCTCTACATATCAAGACCCGCGCTTTTTGTCTGGCACAGATGGGAATGTCCACGGTTTTTTTTTTATGTGGCGCAGGAAGATTAAAAGAGTGAGTGCTTGACAGACCTGTGTCTCAGAATTTGGGGAGTGTTTGTTTAGAAGACTGAAGCACATCATGCTGTATGTGCGGCTGGGAGGGGGGGGGAGGCCTCAGCAAAACATGATATTTACATAAAGTCAGCCCGAGAAATGGTATACCCACATCAAAGTTAACACCAGGTGAACATGAATTAAAAAAAAAAAAAAGAAAAATTGGTAATGTAAGATGTTTTATGTGAAATGGAGGAAGATGAAAATGTGATAAATTGATATGTGAATTTTTGTTAGGAAAAAATCCTTTTGTGTCGTAAAGGCACTCAGGAGATATGTTAGTGCCCATATTTTCTTTGACCAGTCAGCATGCTAGAGGGTGGTGTGGTCAGCTTTATGCTTGCCTGCCTTTCCCTACTATAGCTTCAGAAGGAACCAGGTACACAGTTCTGTAAGTGGGTGACTGGGGCCACCTCCACCCAGCTTTGGGCCACAGAGCACTTCATGAGAGATGAATGCTCTAACCACCATGTCGCTGTGGTGATCCTTCTAGGCAGTTCAGTGTTATATGCTGTGCAACCCCCCCCCCCCCCAAATTAATGTCTGTTTTTTCAATATCCTATATCTTCACTGAAGAAAAATACAACAGAGCTACATGAATCGTTGTCCCAATTTCTTTGGATTTTTTTTAATACTTAAAAAAATTTTTTTAATAAGAACTTTAAAATATACTATGTAATTTGATGGTACAATGCACATTTGTGCACAGATATATTGCATACGGACCACACAGTGAGGGCATGTAGATTTGGATTTGTTAAGAATAGAAGTGATTGCATTTTTTTGTTTGTTTGTTTAAACTTTATTTGAGCAAGAATTGCTTAAGTGGCAAGTGTTCTGCAGGTATTTACAGTGCCACTGGAGGAGCGCAAGTTTAAGGAGATGAATGAGAGGCAATTCGGAGAGGAGAGTGATCAGCTGAAGATATGCAAGGACATTATGCAAAAAACTGGTATGGTGGTTTTTTTTTTATTTGTGAAGATTATTCTCGTCTTTATGATGTATGAGGCTATTAAACAGAATTTCTCTATCTGGCGCCAACTAAAGTAGTGTTGCGCCGTACTAAAACAGTTTCTTCTTATAAATTTCTTCTTGTTGTTGGTGTTCTAAAAACCACCTAATTTTCTGAATTATACACTGAGAAAATACAACAAGACACCCAGGCTTCCAACTCCACAGAATAATACAGATACAACAACTTAAACATAACTTGGCAGTCTCCCAACCAAAACAAACTGGTCAACAATGAGAATTCCAACAAAACCCATAGGTGTAGTTTATCATCAGACAACACACATTTATTAATGGACAAAATGAGGGTGAAATCATGATGATGTAAACATAGCCATCAGGCTGAACAAAAATTACAATGACAATGCCCGTCGTGAGAGAACTCTACGCCATATGGGCAAAAAACCTTACAATGTCCTATACACATAATATCATACTTACAACATTCCACCCAAAACCTCAGCCATCACAAGAAAAACTAAATCCTCCAACTAACTACCAACAAATTGCCACTGCTAGAAACTCTTCCTAAACGAGATTCCAATCTACATCAAAACTACCCAAACAAGTAAGGCTCCTGCTACAACAAAACAAGTAAGGCTCTCTTCTAAACACAAACAAGTAAGGTTCCCCCCTACACACAAAACAAGTAAGGCTCTCCCTACCACATTCTGACCAAAGACTAACTTTCTCAGCCCATGCACACCTCCCGCTAAACTAAACCACGTGACTTAGAATTTTCTCGAACCACGTGCTTGGCACACAGTGATGAATTGTGGTCTACACAACCACAGGGTTATACACAGTACACTCTGTATAGAATGATATTCTGTTACAGCTGATCTGGATCTATTATTTTCTTCTTTATGATGTTTGAGGCTGATCTGGATCTATTATTTTCTTCTTTATGATGTTTGAGGCTTATCTGGATCCATTATTTTCTTCTTTGTGATGTTTGAGGTTTCACAAGGAAATCTGTAAACCAATATTTTCTTTTTTATGATGTTTAAGGTTGTAGAAAATCGGGGTCCAGATATTTTCATCTTTATGATATTTGAGGTTGTAGGAAATCTGGGAACCAATATTATCATCTTTATGATGTTTGAGGTTGTAGGAAATCTGGTAACCAATATTTTCATCTTTATGATGTTTGAGGTTGTAGGATCCTAATCTAGGAACCAGTATTTTCATCTTTATGATATTTGAGGTTGTAGGAAATCAGTGAACCAATATTTTCATCTTTATGATATTTGAGGTTGTAGGAAATCAGTGAACCAATATTTTCATCTTTATGATGTTTGAGGTTGTAGGAAATCTGGGAACCAATTATTTTCTTCTTTATGATGTTTGAGGTTGTAGGAAATCTGGGAACCAATTATTTTCTTCTTTATGATATTTGAGATTGTAGGAAATCTGGGAACCAATTATTTTCTTCTTTATGATATTTGAGATTGTAGGAAATCTGGGAACCAATTATTTTCTTCTTTATGATATTTGAGGTTGTAGGAAATCTGGGACCCAATTATTTTCTTCTTTATGATATTTGAGATTGTAGGAAATCTGGGACCCAATTATTTTCTTCTTTATGATGTTTGAGATTGTAGGAAATCTGGGACCCAATTATTTTCTTCTTTATGATGTTTGAGGTTGTAGGAAGAGGGGACCCATTACCTTATTCTTTTTTATGTTTGATGCTGTAGGAATGCAGGAACCTACAGCTGGTTTAAATTCCTATTTTTTTTCCCATCGATCCATGTCACAAGACTGTGGCCTGCTAAGCAATCACTACCCACAATGCTGTTTGATGAAATTTCATGTGAATTAATGTTTTCTAATTTTCTCTGTGCAAAAATGATGTTTTAAGATCGCTGACATTTTTCTTCCTGTTTTGTCTGGTCTTAACAAGGGGTTTCGATTGAGCTCAGCATGGCTAGAGATCAGAGTATGACAGTGGTGATCACCGGGCGGCAAGATTCTGTGATGAAGGCTCGTCGGGAGGTTGTCAACAAGCTTCAGACCCAGGTTAGTGGTGACTGGTCGTCTGAAGGTCGCGCAGTGGTGACTGGGTTGTCTGAAGGTTGCACAGTGGTAACTGGTTGTCTGAAGGTTGCATAGTGGTGACAGGTTGTCTGAAGGTTGCACAGTGGTGACTGGTTGTCTGAAAGTTGCACAGTGGTGACTGGTTTGTCTGAAGGTCGCAAAATGGTGACTGGTTGTCTGAAGGATGCACAATGGTGACTGGGTGTCTGAAGGTCATAATGTGGTGACTGGTTGTCTGAAGGTCACAATGTGGTGACGGGTTGTCTGAAGGTCACAATGTGGTGACTGGTCTTAAGGTCGCAAAGTGGTGACTGGTTGTCTGAAGGTCACAAGTGGTGACCTGTTGTCTGAAGGTTGCATGTGGTGGCTGAAGTACTAAATGTTGTAATGAGAAGGCAGGTATTTCAGGAAGTACCTCATGCAAGGTGAAAGACTGGTGCATTTGTTTAAAAATAATTTTGGCATGTTCAATGAATAGAACTGTTTCAGAGATTTAGTTTTCCTAATTAAAATTCTAGTACTGAATTTGTATATAAACTACAAGCTGTGTGAAGCATTTGATCCAGTGGTAACATGCAAACAGCAAGTAGTTGGTCAGTTGGTAACATGCAAACAGCAAGCAGTTGGTCAGTTGGTAACATGCAAACAGCAAGCAGTTGGTCAATTGGTAACATGCAAACAGCAAGCAGTTGGTCAATTGGTAACATGCAAACGGCAAGCAGTTGGTCAATTGGTAACATGCAAACAGCAAGCAGTTGGTCAATTGGTAACATGCAAATGGCAAGCGTAAAGTTACAGATGACCTTGCTTACCAAGCTGTATATCAGGAGTGAGTTTCAGTGTTTTGATCAGGTTCATTTTCTTGCCTCTAAACACACTTTAATTGCCCTGATGTTCAGCTGGGTCTCTAGTTGTAATCATTTCTGAGATGTTGGTTAGATAAATTGTGCATAGTTTTAGGGAAATGTAAATTTAATTTCTTCTGTCATTATTTTTTAACATCTAATCATTTAATTACATTCATTGCATGGAGATGCTTTTTTAAAAAAATTTTTTAACATCTAGGCCAGCGCTATTCTCCTCATTCCACGAGAATATCACCGCTTCATCCTTGGCAAAAATGGCAAGAAGCTGCAGGAAATCGAGCTTACGACTGCAACAAAGATTTTCCTCCCTCGCCCCGACGAAAAGACCAATCCAAATGAGATCAAGATTGTCGGAGCGAAGGAGGGGATCGATAAGGCAAGGCATGAAATTGAAGCTATCCATGAGGAGCAGGTAAGAGAATAAGTAATGTTAGCCTCAGTACCGCTAACATGAATCTGTATCTGTGGAGATAATTTTCTTGATTTGTGCATCCATGGTTCTTTTAAAGCAGAGTGCTAAATAGTTTTTGAATGTTACAAAATTGTGCTATCTTTTCCTGCAGCCCCACCGCATGTTTATAGGTTTTTTTTTTTTAAACCATTTTACTCCTTGTTGGTCCATTTTTTGTTATCAATTGTGCACAGCATATCATTGAACTGAATCAAACATTTGAGAAAAAAAACATGCAGTTATCTAGGACGACGTGAAAATTTCCAATATTTCCAATGTTGTCATATGTGGCATAAAAATCGTAATTTTAAAGTTTATGAATGTGTACTATTTAAAAATATATGAGTCATGATTGCAAATATCTCTTAGCAAAGATCTTATCTTATATCTTATATCCTTTCTGTGCCGTTAAATGTTACATAGGGCTTGCAAGGTAGTTCTCCAGTTTGTTCTGTTTTTAGTGAGGTTTTCAACTTCATCAAGGGATTTTATGCCTGTTAATTTGGCCTCTCTTAACAATGTCCTCTTTAGGGTTTCCCGTGGTTGGCCTCTTTTTCTTCAGCCTGTTGTGTTCCACTTGATAGCTTGTTTTGGGATTCTCTGATCGTATCTTCTCATCACGTGACCAACAAATGTCCATCTCCTTTTCCCTAATCACCCATGAGACTGGTTGTTGTTCACTCATCTGTCTTATCCCTGTGTTGCTCTTGAATTCGTTCCACTTGATGCTTAGCAGAGATAGGTCATAATTATATAATCTGGAAAATAAATTCTGTTTTTTTTCCCCCCTATTGTTTATGTGGGTTATGTCACATGTATCTCCTGATGACCTTGTGGTGGCAACAGTAAATTTATTTAGTTTCTGGAGCAACATTTTGACTGTTTAAATGTGTCTGCTCTCGGAAGATCCTTTGTATGGCCCAGAATCACGTAAGTCGGGAGATTCGGAATTTGTAATCTGACCTGGCATGGTCCCACTGCCTATTTCCTCCATCTTGTAATCCTCCACTTTTGAGTTTGTACAGACTAAAGTGTTTGGATTTTTTGGTGCATTTGAGTCTCTGCTTCATTTTTTCCCTTTGTTTTTTGTCTACTCACAATTTCGAGTGCAGTATGTGCTGAGGTCAACTCCACTTCATTTGTTTTATCTGGAGGTCATTTATTCTATTACACTCTTCATTTTTGTGTTTCATATTCATGATATTCTAGAATATTATTCTCGATACCGACACAGATATACACTATATTTGGTGTAGAGAAACAACAGATGTTTCATCTTACATCTTACATCTTTCCCATGCTGTCATGAATCACATAGGGCTTGCTTTATATCCTGCGTGAGTCTCTATTCTTGACAGACTTCGCATTCTTATAAAGGGATCTTATCTGCGTTGTTTTTGAATTCGTTCCACTTTGTACCAAGTATTTTCCTGAGGCATTTGTTTTCAAAAGAGTCTAATTTACACATTTAATTTACATATCTAATTTACAAATTAGATGTATATAATTTACAAATTAGATTGTATATAATTTACAAATTAGATTGGCATTTATTTTCAAAAGAGTATAATTTACAAATTTAATTTACAAATATACATCACCTTTATTAATGTATGAAGACCATTATTACTTTTATAGGCATTATTACTTTTGTAGACATATAAAGGGGCTAACACATAAGTTAAGTGCTTGTAGTAGCATTAACTTTAAATTAACATGGATTATATTCATACACATAAGTCATATAAAGAGGAATCTTACAAATAAATTCAAGTGAATGATTGCGTAAAGAGGCTTGCCAATAAATGTACAGTCACACTGTACTTATTTTCAGGCCAAACTGGCATTTGAGCGGCTTCCCATTCCGAGAGTGTACCATCCATTCGTGTGCGGCCCAAACAAAGAGAACTTGGCCCGCTTGAGCGAGGAGACGGGTGCTAAGATTAGCGTGTCACCACACAAGGATGAGATTGTGGTGTCTGGAGAGAAGGATGGGGTGCTACACTGCAAGCAGACGATGATGGCTATCTATGAAGAAAAGGTATGTGTGTACTAGTTAGCAGGAATGGTAGCAGTGGTATGCTGCGATAGAGCAGTGGTTTACACCAAATAGTTCCAACCTGATGTTGTTCCAAGATCTTCATTCTGAAATCATTTGCCAGGAGTAGTGACTTTACGATTTTCAAGATCAATCTAGAACATTGTTGAGCATATGAGTATGTTTGCTTATCGATTCTGCTGGCAGATCCTTCCTTTAATATTAAGTCATCATCCAGAAAGATTTTTTTCACCATTTTACATTCTGAATTATTCTTCTTGAAATTCTTCCACCCTGGGAGCCATCTCCCTTCCTGTTGAGAATCCATGAAGGACCTGGGGGATGTAGTGTTAAATGTTCATATTTTCCTTGACCTGTCAGCACATATGTCGGTCACATGATGAGAAGAAACAGAGAATCCCAGAACAAGCTATCAAGTGGAACACAACGGGCTGAAGAAAAAGAGGTTGACCGTGTTAAACTCTAAAGAGGACATTGTTAAGAAGGGCCAAATTAGTAGGTATAAAATCGCTTGTTGAGGTTGAAAAACTCGCTGAAAACAGGAAAACTTGGCGAACTACCATGCAAGCCCTATGTGACATTTAACAGTACATGAAGGATGTAAGAAGTCAGCACGTGACAGAGTATTGTGGTCAGAACCATGGGCCAACTTGATTGTTTTTAATGAGCTCTTCAGGTCTTTTTTACATGGCTTGAGGAAAAGAAATTTATGTAATATATTGAGGCTGCAAAGAGGGGCCTCATGGGTTGCACGTGACTGACGGGCTGCCGGTTGGTATATGTTTATGATCTGTTGTAAAACCATTACCCTTGCAAGGACATATGTTGGTGTTTCTTATGTTGAAGAGATGCCTGGTTTAGGTTTCCCCAGGAAGAAAGGTACACCACAGTACCATCCTTTTGTTCCAACCTGATGATGTTGTTCCAAGATCTTCATTCTAAAATCATTTGCCAGGAGTAGCGAATTTATGATTTTCAAGATCAATCTAGAACATTGTTGAACGTGTGGGTATGTTTGCATATGTGATTCTGCTGTCAGATTGTGTGCTTGAGTCTCTGCAGATGCCACAGATCCATTGACTTACCTTCATTTTTGTACCTCACCATGCATGTGCCAGGGGGAAATGAAAGAGCGGATCAGTTGGCCAGCTCAGCTGTCATGGGGGAAGGGCAGGCGCTGGCTCCAGCAGATGTCATCAGAGCTATACAGGAGGTTGGTCGAACGAAGGGCTTCACTGGCAACTGTGAATTAGCATGGCTGTCAAGAATGGAGGAGTTGGTGGGGTGAAACTAGGGGTGGTGAAAAATGAACGATTCATCAAGAGCTTCAGACGGATGGTGAGCCAACAAAGACCGGGTGTCACCGGTTACTGTATGCTGAAGGAGATACAGAAGAGGAGATTGGAGCACCTGTGATGGTCCTTCCTAACCATTTTGCTGTCCTGTTGCAAATTTCCTATGCTATCTTAGGATTAAAATATGTTCAGTATTTTGTTTTGTTAACTTGTGTGGAATTTAATGATTGATTTTTTAAAAATTTCCTATCAGAAAAGAAAGTGCCAGACCATTTCCGTTGAGGTGAAGAAGTCCCAACACAAATATGTTGTAGGTCCACGTCACACCAACATTCAGGAAATCCTGGCCAACACTGGAGTGTCAGTTGAGGTTCCAGATCTGAACTCGCCCTCAGAGACAATTACTCTGAGAGGAGAGCAAGAGAAACTAGGTCAGGCATTAACGGAGGTTTACAGCAAGGTGAGACGGAAGTTTTGTGCAGCTCTTTCTGTTCGGTCTTAGAGAATTTGGATCATATGATCAAACTGAAAATCATTTTATTTTAAGTCTAGTATATTAAGTCTAGTAAAAGTGAAGTTAAAGGAGGACGATAAACCGTGCAATCTTCTTTAAGACAGGTCATTTTCAGAACACTCGTTTAATGGAATGTAATCCTTAACATTCAGAAAGCTAATCTCATGCGATAAAAGTATGTTATGTCCTGCAGACTGATGAGAGAGGTGGAAGATTGACACATTTGTTATGTTGAATGTCTTATTTTTCTGGTTTTTTTTTTTAAACACTTGCCAGATTTGCTTCATGCCAGAATTTTGTTTACAGGCAAACAGTGTGGTGGTCTCACATGTGACAGCGCCATCTTGGCTTCACAGATTCATTATCGGCAAGAAGGGAAGCAACATTAAGGAAATCACGGAAAATTTCCCAACTGTATGAACTTACATGTTGATATAAAAATTGTATGTTTATTATTAGGTGAATGATACTTAGTTAATATGGCAAGTTTACTTTAGAAGTGAAAGTTACCTCGTTCTTCATCATCGTCGTCATCATCATCAGGTGCTGTGCCAACTGGCGTTGGCTATTATTCTTCTCCAGAGTACATGATCCTTCATGTAGGCCATTAGCTCAGTCGGTGATCTCCTCTCACACTATCTCGTCGGACTGTCAAGTATCATTTCTCTCGGTCTTCCTCTGGCTCTTCTTCCCTTTATTTTTCCTGTTGTTATAATATTTTCAATGCCCCCTCTTCTCATTGCATGTCCTATGAAAGTACATTGTCTCTGTTTTATTTTTTTTTTGACAAGATTTTTTTTTTTATTGTCTCTCCAGCTCTTCTCATACATTCTCCATTAGTTATTTTCGCTGTCCAGAGAATTCGCAACATAGCATTTTATAGAACCTTGTTTTCACACTTTAATCTCTCTCTGAATCTTAAGTGCCCAGGGCACATGGGGCCTCCGCAAGGGTTTTCCACAAATGCCTGTCCTTTGCCTTTTTTTCTGCTCTTGCCCAGGTGAGCCCTCTATTGCTCAACATCCTTTCTGTTGTTCTTCTCCATGTCTCTTTTGGTCTACCCTTACTTCTATTCCCCCTGTGGTGTCCATCTTAGTGCTATTTTTGGTAGTGAGTTGTCAGTCATTCAGAGCACATGTCCCAACCATCGCCAGCAATTTCCACTTTGAGGTTACGATAAATGTGCTGTTTTTTTTCTCTCACAAATGCAGTATTAGATGTTGAATGTTTTACAAGTTAATATACCAGCTGTACTTTGGTACTATTTGTACATTTAAGAAGTTGAATTAGCAACTGCCTGCTGGTCCTGAGAGCTGTACTTTTTTTACCAGATTAATATGACAACTGTACATTAATATTAAATACTGCAAATTTTTTTTTTTTTCAGGCCAGTGTAGTTTATTCATGATTAAAACCTGGCTGGTAAATTTTAACGCTTTTCTTAACAGGTCCTTATTTTATATGCAGGAACACATTTGTGATTTTTATTATAGTGATTAAAAACATTGTAATGTGTCGGACAGGTTCATATAGAGTTCACAGAAGGACAGGACAAGATAACGGTGGAGGGGCCTCCGGAGGAAGTGAACAAAGCTGTGGAGAAACTCGATACCTTTGTTGCTGACCTGGTACGTCTCCATTTGCCAGTTTGTAATTTACAAAAAAAAAAAAAAAATTGTTTAAAAAAAAATTCTGACAAGCTGAAAATGCCTTGAATTCCCTTCTGTAAAGAGGCATTGCATGTTTATGAGTCTTCACTCTTTAACCTTATGTTCTATGCAGTCATTTTTATTTTAGTAATTCTTTGAATGTCAGTGATTTTTTTTTTTATACTGCTAGTGGGATTTTTGTAGCCAGTGGCATCTCTCTCTCTCTCTCTGAACCTTAAGTGCCCAGGGCACATGGGGCTTCTGCAAGGGTTTTCCACAAATGCCTGTCCTTTGCCTTTTTTTCTGCTCTTGCCCAGGTGAGCCCTCTATTGCTCAACATCCTCTCTGATGTTCTTCTCCATTTCTCTTTTGGTCTACCCTTACTTCTGTTCCCCTGTGGTGTCCATCTTAGTGCTGTTTTTGGTAGTGAGTTATCAGTCATTCGGAGCACAGTGGCATAAGAAGATTTAAACATAGGTATCATGAGACAAATTTAAAACTATAATATGAACTATGGTATCATTTCACTGTAACAGAATGGTATTTGGGTTTATTATAAAGTTGTTTGTGTTGTCTGCATAATTTGAAAAGTTCTGACTTAGACAACGGCATGGAAGATGAGTGAATATATCTTCATTCATTTATTGGGTTCTGTGCTGTTTTATGTTGGTGGTCATTCTTCTATATATAGTATAATTAAACTCGTCGTCTTTTTTGTTTTAGGTATTTTTTTTTTCTCTTAATCCATGCGCTTCATCAGCTAGATAATTCATCTTTTTTTCATGTTGTTCATTGCACATTAGATGTACAGGCCATTGAGCCAGGTCAGTTATGCCTACATCAAGCTAAATAAAATACAGATTCATGCCAGAACTATTTCTATAACAGTAGTACTTATATCTGAAAGAAAACTGTAAGATAGATCACCAAGACCAACCTGGCAAAGTGAGAATCAAGCCAAGATGAACAGCATATAATATGGCTGGGGCACATACAGAGAATGGCAGCAGATCATTAGAGGTGGAGAGAATTGATTGAACAGTATAGGATTATACTAAGGCATTAAATGAGTAAGTGATAATTTTCCGGTTGAGAACAGGACATTGCAGGCTCAGATGCCACCTATACCTATGTGCCTGCAGCAAAGGACAACAGACAACAACATTACATCCCCCAGAATTGCCATCCACACAGCCCACTCGGAGGATCTGGCGAGACCTCAGTCTCCTGCAGGTGAAACTACAGAAAATTCCAAAAAACCAGAGACAGACTGCCACATTTGTAAAATTGGTGTCAAGGTCTGAGCATATGACAAAGAAAAAAAGATGATAGACATTGACTGCTTAGCCAATTAGCAACCATGGATGGATGGCAAGGTGGACACTTTATTTCAGCCTCCATATTATGCTTATAATCAGAATCTAACATAAAGCAAGTTATATATCAGCATAGGTTAGTTTCTGGGAACAATTTTTTATAAATAGGAAACTAGGAGGCTTTAGTACGGTGAAGTAAGAGAACACAGTTTTGTAGGATCATCATCATCATCAGGTGCCGTGCCGGCTGGCATTGGCTATTATGCTTCTCCAGAGTACCTGATCCTTCATGCAGGCCATCAGCTCAGTTGGTGATCTCCTCTCACACCATCCTGTCAGACTGTCCAGTATCATTTCTCTTGGTCTTCCTCTTGATCTTCTTCCTTCTACTTTTCCTGTTGTTATAATATTTTCAATGCCTCCTCTTCTCATTGGTACATTGTCTCTCTCTTATCTTTTTGACAAGGTTTTTTGTCTCTCCAGCTCTTCTCATACATTCTTCATTAGTTATTTTTGCTGATTTTTGTAGGATTAGACCTCGAAAAAATCGTAGACAAAGCACTTTAGTGAGACGTGAGAGAAAGAAAAATCACAATAAAATAGGTTAGTTTCTGCTTCCTTGACCATTACACTGGTCAGATTTTTTCTTTTGTTTTTTGTGGATTGCTCCTATCGCGATGACTACATAAACCAGAATGTGTGTTACAAACTCTCACATGCAGATGAATGCCCCTGTAGGGGCGGAGTACAGACTCCAGAACATGTTCTCCAAAAGGTGTCCCAATTTTTACAGATCTATGCAGCCAGACATGGCCACAGGGCTTGGATCTAAGAAGGAAGCTGTGGAGGAGACTGGGCTTATGATTTACCATGATCAAGAACTTGAACTTGTTGTTACAAAACTGTTAAAGGTAAAGCTAATCCCTTCATGCCTTAGAGGGCACATAGGGATATGGTGTTAGTGCCCATATTTTCCTTGACCTGTCAGCACAAACTGTTAACATATTTGAAAAAAAAAAAAAAGAATTAAACTTTGTGTGTTTCATATACACAGATAAGCCGCATGGATTTTGCTGAGATTGAAGTGGACCAAAAATTCCATAAACACATCATTGGAAAAAATGGTGCAAACAGTGAGTATTTTTAAACTTTTAACTCACTGGTTAGTTTTCATTGAAAGAAACCCAGGGTTTCTCAGTCTTTTTTCTGGGTCTGTTTTTATTGAAAGATTTAATCCATGGTTTCTCAGACTTTTTCTGGGTCTGTTTTGACTGGAAGACTTAACCCAGGGTTTCTCAGTCTTTTTCTGGTCTGTTTTGACTGGAAGGTTTAACTCGGGGGTTTCTAAGTCTTTTTCTGGTCTGTTTTGACTAGTAGATTTAATTCAGGGGTTTCTCAGTCTTTTTCTGGTCTGTTTTGACTGGAAGATTTAACTTTGGGGTTTCAACTCCGGGGTTTCTCAGTCTTTTTCTGGTCTGTTTTGACTAGTAGATTTAACTTTGGGGTTTCTCAGTCTCTTTCTGGTCTGTTTTGACTGGAAGATTTAACTTTGGGGTTTCTCAGTCTTTTTCTCCATGTAGCTGTTTTCATTGTGCATTTAAATTTTCTCTATGGCTTCCCAGCAGCACACTTAGTGTATGAAACATTCACTAATGCCTGTTCATTTGTGGCAGCCCAAAGCCTGGCATATCTTCTTGAGAGGTCATGTAGTTTTGTTCAAGAAACCCTGATTTAAGCAGATCATGAACTAAAACTGGTAAATTTTTAGTTTCTCATATATAATAAATTAAAAAACAGTTTTCTGTGTATATTATTTCTCTTATTCCTGAATTAATTCCCATGCTTTGCCAGAATAAATTTTGATGAATAATTTTGGTGGAAAGAAACTGGGGGTAAGTTACTCTCAGTTTGATAATTTGTATGTCCCTTGCAGAACTTTGCCTCCCTAACAGCTCTTCTGTAGGCAGTCTCGGTTGTAAGCAAGATGCCCTGGTGCTGATGTGTCCATTCGCAAATCATCAACGATGTCTTGCCAGCCATCTTCACCTTGGTCTTCCTCTCTTTCCTTTTCCCCATTATGCACCCTTCCAGATCTGTCTTCTCTAAATTCTTATGACGTTTTATGAAGTTACTCTACAAGTTAAAAATGCAGGTTGGATTAGGAAGGTGATATTTTTCACTTTATTTAAAATGTTGCTTCAGTATCACTCTGGGCATTGATTCCCTGTAGGTGTGCAGGATCTGCTGACAGTGATGGTGGTGTTCTGGTGTGGAAGGGTTAAATGCTAATAAGTGCAGACTCCAGAACATGCTCCAGAAGTTGACCGCAGTACACAGACCTTTTTAACCAAACCTTAGATGTTAGGCAAATTTGACCAGGCCTAGATGTGAGTCATTGGATTACAATGGACCCTTGACACAGTGCTGGAGGACCTTGACTTTGCGGACGACATTTGTCTATTATCAAGCAGTCACAAAGATATGCAAGATAAAATAAACAAGCTAACTCAGAATGCAAACAACAAAGATCAGTGTAGGAAAGACAAAGTTAATGAAGCAAAATGTGAACAACAGAAATGTACTCAGAGTAGATAGCAAGTTAGTGGAGGAGGTCAACGAATTTGTATACCTTGGCAGCAGAGTAGTAGAAAGTAGAGACAGCACAGAGGACATCAACAACAGACTTACTAGAGCAAACCAGGCTTTTGCAATGCTGCAGACTATATGGAAATAAAAACTAAGCATAAATATGAAAATCAGGATATTTAAGAGTAATGTTCTAAGTGTACTACTCTATGGAAGTGAATGCTGGAAAATCACCAAAACCATAGAAAACAAGTTGAATTCTTTCCAGACTAAATGTTTACGAAGAATTAAAAAAATATTTTGGCCAAACACCATAAGAAATAATATCTTATTGGCAGAAATGCAGATGAAGCCACTGACAACAATTATTGAGGAAAGACGCTGGCAATGGTTGGGACATGTGCTCCGAATGACTGACAACTCACTACCAAAAATAGCACTAAGATGGACACCACAGGAGAACAGAAGTAAGGGTAGACCAAAACGAGACATGGATAAGAACAACAGAAAGGATGTTGAGCAATAGAGGGCTCACCTGGGCAAGAGCAGAAAAAAAGGCAAAGGACAGGCATTTGTGGAAAACCTTTGCAGAAGCCCCATGTGCCCTGGGCACTTAAGGTTCAAAGAGAGGGAGAGAGATGTGAGACCCTTATTTATGCATGCGAAAGCTGGAAATCAACTAAAGAAACAGACAAGAAATTAGACTCTTTTGAAAACAAATGCCTCAGGAAAATACTTGGTATAAAGTGGAATGAATTCAAGAAGAACACAGAGATAAGGCAGATGGGTGATCAGAAAAAGAGGGTGGACATATGTAGGCCATGTCATGGGAAGAAACAGTCAGAGAATCCCAAAACAAGCTATCAAGTGGAGCACAACAGGCCGAAGAAAAAGAGATCAACCACATGAAACTCTAAAGAGGACATTGTTAAGAGAAGCCAGTTTAGCGGGCATAACATCCCTTGATGAGGTTGAAAGACTCGCTGAAAACAGGAAAACTTGTCAAACAACTATGTGAGCCCTATGTGACGTTTAACGGCATGGGAAGGATGTAAGATGTGAGGCAGATTTGACCAAGCCTAGATGTGAGGCAGATTTGACGATAGGCATAGATGTGAGGCAGATTTGACGATAGGCCTAGATGTGAGGCAGATTTGATGAGAGTCTTAGATGTTGTCTTAGACAATTGGCTAGAAGGCCTACATCTTGAGGTGAAACTGATCAGATCTAGATGTGAGAAAGAAGCTACTGCAGTGAGGGTAGAATTGGAGGAAACTGCATTTTGGTGATGAGGCCCCAGATTTAGCAACCTAACATTGGAATGCTGAGGAATAAGTTGCAATTTGTAACAGTCTTTGCGGTCATATTTTAAAAAAAAAGGGCACAGTCTTTGAAGCTGCAAACAGGGTATAATACTGTCAAGAAACAGAGAGACCATTCACTGTACAGTGATGCAACAAACTGGAGGAAGAAACCAAAAACTGGAAGTTCTGTGGACTGACCTTCTTCATGAAACCTCTCAACATACACTTTGGTTGCATGAAGTACCTGCGGAAAACGATGTTTCGTTTCTTGGCATGAGGAATACAGTAACCGAGAAAAACTCATACCCAACGACTGGAAGGTTTAAAAGAAAATCATAAAACTAAATTGCTAGATTTATTGACATTTGAACACCATTGTTTAAAGTAATGTCAGTCATATAGCGTTGGTGATGAAGAGATAATAAAATCTTTGCGGGACAATACTTTAGTTTTCAGTTTCAACTAAAATTGAAGTCAAAATGACCAAAGTTAGGAGTAGGGGATTTTGACAATATGTTGTAATGATAATACTTCCGTAAATCATTTATGACATATTTGTTACATATCACTTACAAATTTAACGTCCAAGAGAAGTTGAGGAGAAACTTTTTGTGATAATGTTACCTGGTACTTGTTTTATTGCAGCCACTATAACTTTTATCTGGAACTGTTAAAAAATATAGGATATTCATAAGCAAATTAATCCCATCAGTATGTTCAAAGTACCAGTGAGCGAATGCTTTAAAAAAACATTAACAGCAGAGATAAGGAAAGGAGAAGTTCCATTACGAATTTAAGATTAAGAAGCAGCAGTTGTGGAACTCATAAACATGAAAAATGAGAAATTAATTTTACAAAATAATAGATTCAGTCAACATATTTCTTTACAAATTTATTGTTTTTCATTTTCCAGTTTCATTATTTTAATCATTACTTCTTCTCTGACTCATAGTCAGCCCTTTTCCTACACTGTCCTGCAGTATTTGAAAGTTTGAAAGAGTCTAAACTTGTAATGAAAAATGTATTAGCTGCATTTCACATTCAGAAAAAGAAAAATTGTTTCGTTTTGTAATTCATTTCAGTTACAAGGATAAAACAAGAAACTGGAGTGGCCATCAAGATTCCATCAGATGGTGAGAACAGCAACATAATAAGGATAGAAGGTGACCCACAAGGGGTTAGAGTTGCCAAGGAACAACTTCTGGAGATGGCCAATAGGATGGTTAGTTTTAGTTAAATTAAAACAGCAGTTTTGATTGGTTAATTTATCCATGTTACACTAAAATAGCAATCTTCATTGGTTGCTTATATTCTTTTTTGATTGATCTGAATAATGAACATATATGATGGTGTCATAGATCTTGAAACACACCAAGTTTAAAACTGCTTGAAGTCCTAGAGTGAGGCCAACTAGCAGCTTCTAACCTCCACTACCTTGTGACACTGAGTTGTTTCATGTAGCAGAAGTGAAAGAGTGAAACTAAGAGCACAGTGTGGAATTAGGGGTCTTGACCAGCTTATTTATGCTAAAGGTTAAGGCATCTCTGTTATGCCATAGTGTTTGTGGTGATGGTGGTATGTATGTATGTTATGTTATATATATATAAATATTATGTATGTTATGTATGTATGGTATGTTATATTGTATGCCTGGTGCTTGTCTTGTCTTTATCTTCTTCCTCAGTTTCAGTGATGAAGGGGCAGACTCCTTGACAGGGCTTTACGGTTTGTTTTTTTTCATAAAAAGTGAAAATTGGTGTTATATTTTGAATGGATGCTGTGGCATACGGTGGAGCATATATGAGCCTGTCCTGAATGCAGTGATGCTGGAGTCTGATTTTGAACCCTTGATGTTGACATTAAAAAAATCATTTTTTTACACCCCCTCCCCCTCCTCAATTCAGAAACCACAGTTGAACATAATATAGTTGTCATTAATCATTCAGTGTGAGCGGAGGCTGTGCTTGATTAAATATCAGTGCCTGTAATTTCAGGAAAATGAAAAGACACGTGACGTCATCATTGAGCACAGATTCCATCGTCAAATAATTGGCTCCAAAGGAGAGAACGTCCGAGAAATCAGGGAAAAATTTAACCAAGTTCAGATTACCTTTCCTGACCCAGGCAAAAGGAGCGATGTGGTGACTCTGCGAGGGCCGAAGAACGATGTAGATAGGGCATACAAACATTTGCAGAATCTGGCCAAGGATTTGGTATGTATTTTGGTTTGTTTCCTTGAACTTACTGTCACATTAGGGGGTCTGCGTTTTCTTGGGGATGTGATTAGATTAATGAGATCTTTTGTTTCTCTGGGGAATTTTTGGGGTTCATGATACCCTTTTAGACAGCTGAAAATTGAGGACAATGTGTTGAGGAGATTGGATTCTAAAGATCAAGCCAGGAGGGCCGCATTATATCGTGCCACACACTTAAGTAAAGAGAATATAGATGCCATGTGAGGTTCAGACTCATGACTGGGAGGTTTTGTTCTAGTCTGAAGTGAGTGACCTCCCCAAAAAATTAATGACTGAATTAATGAACTGCAGTTCTTCATATATCATGGACACAGAAAAAGAACAAATATACCCATACTACAAGAACTTAATATTAAAGAAGGCCGGCTAGCAAAGAGGATTAAACAGAGAAAACTTAAATATTTTGGACACATTAAAACGTCGTGATAACCTAGAGAAGACCGTGTTGGAAGGGTACATAATGGGAAAAAGAAAGAGAGGAACACCAAGACGAAGATGGCTGCAAGACATCGTTGATGATCTGCAAATGGAGGCATCAGCAGCGGGGCATCTTGCTCACAACCGAGAGGCCTACAGGAGTGCTGTTAGGGAGGCAAAGTTCCGCAAGGGACATGCAAATGAATGAATGAATGAGTTTGGACATACAGCTGCCGAGTCATGAGAGAGAACAATCCATCATCAGTTCTCTTTCTTTCATCTCTTCAGTGCGCAAGACAATATAGGGCTCCTGGTACCAAGAGATTTCCAACTTTGGTCTTCTTGTCAGCCTCCCATGTCTGTCCTTTGTTTACTAGCAATGTCTCTACCATACATCTCCATGTCCATTTGGGTTTTCCCGTGCTTCTTTTACCCTGCGGAGCCCACATCAGAGCTGTTTGGCATGATCATATGGCCACACTGTAATCCTAGCAAACAGAAAAAAAACATGGCTTGTGTATGTGGTGAAGTAATACAGCTGTGTGCTCTGTCCCTTTTCTGTATGCAATTCTTGTTGTTTCCTGTTTGCTTAGTCAGTATCTGAACCTGGAAAATAAAAGACTGTTTCTCGTGTTGGTGCAAATTGTTGTTGATCTCCCTTTGTTAAGCTTGAACTTGAAATTCAGCGGTTGCCATGGCAGAGGTCATGTTACCCTGACATTGTATCTTGTCTGCTCTGCTTGAGGAAATTAAAGCAGTTACAGTCAGCTTGATGCCTGCACTTCACATACTTGTATGTAGGGGCAAATACACCATCTGTTTTGGTAATCATTGACCTATAGCTGACATCCCGGCATCAGGGTTGGTGAACCATATCAAGCAAGGCCTTGTACTACTTTCCTGTTGGTAGCCTAGCCTGGCTAACGGGACAGGGATTACCATAATCCCCATGGCAGTGGACTCTGCTAAAGAAGTATTGTGCACGTGCTGCTTTTTAGCTGTATTGGAGGACTGAAAAATATAGCTGCCATAACCTGCTTCCAAGCCTGCAAGATGCTGTGCCTCAATACCTTCCAAGTCTGCAAGATGCTGTGTCTCAACACCTTCCAAGCCTGCAAGATGCTGTGTCTCAACACCTTCCAAGCCTGCAAGATGCTGTGTCTCAACACCTTCCAAGCCTGCAAGATGCTGTGTCTCAACACCTTCCAAGCCTGCAAGATGCTGTGTCTCAACACCTTCCAAGCCTGCAAGATGCTGTCTCAACACCTTCCAAGCCTGCAAGATGCTGTGTTTCAACACCTTCCAAGCCTGCAAGATGCTGTGTCTCAACACCTTCCAAGCCTGCAAGATGCTGTGTCTCAACACCTTCCAAGCCTGCAAGATGCTGTGTCTCAACACCTTCCAATCCTGCAAGATGCTGTGTCTCAACACCTTCCAATCCTGCAAGATGCTGTGTCTCAACACCTTCCAAGCCTGCAAGATGCTGTGTCTCAACACCTTCACAGCATCAGCTGCTAAGAACACCAGCTCGCAGTTCCAGGGAGATTGAAAAAGAAGAAGAAAGTATCAAATATGAAGGGTGCAAATAGGCAGTTATAAATAGATCATAAGCCACACATCAAAATCATGAAAACTTAACAAATGGCCCTTCTTTCAGATTGAGAACAATTATCAGGCTCAAGTTCACATCTTCAAGGACTTCCACAAAAACATCATCGGCAAAGGAGGAAATACCATTAAGAAGGTAAAGCTTTTTGTTTTTGTTTTTTTTATCTATTTTTCTTTAAAAATAATGCAAGTCTGAACTGTTGCACAACTATTTACTTGTCAGCATGTACATTCTGATTCAGTAAAAGTTATGACTCGATATCCAGATGGAAAATATTGGAGAATCTCTTGATGTGAATGGAATGTTAAAAAAAAATTGTCGTAATCCATGTATGAGAGTATTTGACATTGTTAATCCTAATATAGAGTAGAACTATATTACCGAATTTTTATTGTTAAAATCTGATGTTTTTTTTTTTCCGACGAGCAGATAAGGGAGGAAACTGACACCAAGATTGATCTCCCTAATGAGAATAGTGAGAGTGATGTCATCACAATCACTGGCAAAAAATCCAACGTTGAGAAGGCCCAAGCGAAGCTGGAAGCCATTCAGAAAGAAATGGTAAGATATGACGTAACATATTTTGGTCTTGTATTCGACAGTAGACTCGATTAATCTATTTTTTGCTTGTTCATGTAGTAAAATGTGGTAGTTGTTGGCTGGAGGTTCAGAATTTTGGCAGCTGATGCAGTAGTGAAGAACTAATCATCATTTCTAGTTTAGCTTGGAATATAAGCGATTTTAAATCACAATGTTTCCTGAAGGCAGTGCTCTTTTGAATTTTCATTTAATTTTGGACATCTATCTATCTATCTATCTATGCCTCTGACCCCTCGTGGAGCATAGGCCGCCAACAAGAGCTCGCCAGGCAGTTCGGTCCTGGTCCACTCTTTCCAACTGTCTCCATGTCTGGTTCATTATTTTGATGTCCGTGTCCAGACTTCGGCGCCAGGAGTTCCTTGGTCTCCCTCTCCTCCTTTTACCCTGTGGGTTCCATGTTAGGGCTTGCCTTGTAGTGCTGGATGTAGATTTTGGACATACAATGAGTAAATGTTCAACCGTTTCCTCCTCCAGTTTGAATTATGGTTGTTGTTGATTATGTGCAAGTGTTTTGCAGGATAACTTGTTCTTGTACTATCTCCCTGAAACTGCGAGCTGGTGTTCTTTTCAGCTGATGCGGTGATGGTGTTGAGGGACAACATCATCATATCGGCTTGGGAGCAGGTTATGGCAGCTATTTTTTTTTATCTCAGAGTGCAGCTAAAAAGCAGAGGGTGTGCAATACTTCTTTAGCATGGGGACTAATGGCGATCCCTGCCCTGTTAGCCAGGTTAGGCCTGTTACTGGAGGTACCGACAGAGAGGTGGGACAGGGTCTTGGTCACCTATGGTTCGCTAACCCTAATGCTAGCATATCAGCTATGGGTCGCTGACTGCTTAATCAGACAGCGTCTTCACCTCCTTTGCTGCCTAAATATAATATCGTAATTTATTCGTGGTGTATCATATGTTTGTTCATATTTTTGTTTAGGGGACATCCAGTATTCCTTCTTCTTTCACAGCTGGTTGAGACCTGTTAGGTCTGTTGTAGTATCCGTGTAACAGCCGCCAGACTTTTTTGATATTTGTGTTGCCCTTACCGCAGCAACGGAAACTAAAATGCCTTTCTTTCTTGGAGTTGTTTGGAGCTAAATTGTCATCTTACCCAGGCCACCTCTAGTTCTTCCAAGCTGTAAAGAGAACCCTTGAAGAAGCCTTTCTCAGTATTTTCCACCGAGGAGAACCCATCATTTGCAGATTTTGGGGGGGGGGGGGGGAAACGTGTGTGTGCATGGATTTTGTTTTTTTGTTGTTTTGTCGTTTACAAAAAAAAAAAAGAAACTTCCTATTAATCATGCATGATTATGGCTGTTGAAGAAGTCAACCATTTTGCATACCTTGGCAGCTACATAGACCAGGATAGCGACACAAGAAAAGAAGTTAGAATTAGAATTGCAAAAGCAGCATTAACCTTCAAGAATCTTGAGAACATATGGCACTCAAAAGTTATAAGCACAAAAAACAAGTTAAGACTTCAATTCAAATGTAATATCCACCCTCATTTATGCATATGAAAGCTGGAAAACAACTAAAGAAATAGACAAGTAATTAGACTCTTTTGAAAACAAATCCCAAGGAAAATACTCGGCATAAAGTGGAACGAATTCAAGAACAACACAGAGATAAGGCAAATGAGCGAACAACCAGCAGTCTCATGGGTGGTCAGGAAAAGGAGATGGACATATATTGGTCATGTGATGAGAAGAAATGATCAGAGAATCCCAAAACAAGCTATCAAGCGGAACACAACAGGCTGAAGAAAAAGAGGTCGGCCACGTGAAACTCTAAAGAGGACACTGTTGAGAGAGGCCAAATTAGTAGGCATAAAATCCCTTGATGAGGTTGAAAGACTTGCCAAAGACAGGAAAACTTGGGGAACTACCATGCGAGCCCTATTTGATGTATAACGGCATGGGAAAGATGTAAGATGTAGTTTACGTTTATTAATTTTCAGATTTCTGGAAACCCATAGTTTAAAGATACTGTCTACAACTTATAAAATGTTACTGTGATTGATAAATCGTAGATAAATCCAGCAGTAATTGTCAGTGTTCTAACAAGATTTGTAACAGGGTTGTTAGCATTGAGCTGCGTTTGTTTATATATATATTTTTTTAAAGATTATGATCCCTAACCAAACCCTTGCAGCCTGCAGAGTTTTGTGTATCCATAGAATGAGACACCCTGACTTGAAGAACAGAGTGAAGGGGTATGTACTCCAGAACATACATTCCAAGAGCTTAGAATCCAGCATGTGAAGGTCTGAACATCCTATCCATACATACAGTTGTGGATCTGAAACCGTAACCATAGACACTGGAACCGAAATATGTAGACCTGACTCTGATGGCTGGGTCCAGATTTAGTGTGACCTTACTTCAAAATGAAGAAGAAGAAGATGATGATGAAAGGTTTTGCTGTTTGAAGAGAGCTTACAAAACTTTGACATCATCTTTCAGGGTAACATCAAAGAGATTTCCATAGACATCCCGCAGAGAATTCACAGCTTGTTGATTGGGGCCAAACGGAGAGTCATCCGCTCAATCAGTGAAGAATGTGGTGGTGTCATGATCCGTTTCCCTCCGGAAGGTGTTAAAAGTGATAAAGTGACGATCCGAGGGCCAAGCGGGGATGTTGAAAATGCCAAGCAGCAGTTGTTGGAGTTGGCCAATGAGAAGGTGAGTTTCTCAAGTTTCTGACCAATCAGATGTGAGCATTTTTCAGAACTGCTTGTTTATCAAAGAGAGACTGCTTGAGTTAGTTTTCTTTCAAAGAGAAAGGGAGCTTGTCTGAGGTTAACATGTTTTATGATCATTATGATTTCTTTTGCTGAAGAAATCTATGAGTACCCCATCAAAGGATTATCTCAGCACAGATGAGAATTCTTGTGAACTGGACAGCAGTGAAAATAGAAGTCACCACGTCATGAATTTGGCCACTCCACGTCATGAATTTGGCCACTCCACTTCATGAATTTGGCCACTCCACTTCATGAATTTGGCCACTCCACCTGATGAGCTTATCTGGGAGGTGACAGTCTGAAAGACTCAAACAGTTTAAATGTTACATGCATATTATTTGGAATGCACCAGAGGGAGAGAATGATATTCTAACAAACGTTGAAAAGGGTGGATGTAGACATTTTTTGTATTACATATTACTTGGAGAGTTTATGGAGTTTTTTTAATGAAAATAAGGGACCTAAGTTTTTGTTCATATGAATCTTGAAGAAATAAGGATAAACAAATGTTATGTTAAAAAAAAGTTCAAAAGAATAGGGCATGCATGCCCACATGATATTCTGCCCTTCATCACTCAATGTTCCCTTGGGAACAACTGTGTTAAGAGCACACTTATCTTAACATAGTCTTTGTGAGACAGGGAACACAGATCTGTTTGCTTAAAAACTCTGATCTACTTCTGTAGCCCAGAAACCTGTAGCAGTCAACACTAATTTTAATTGTTATTTTTGTAAAATGTAATGTCAGGTTAGTGGATGGGGACATGGAGATTGCCGGCAAGACCACAGTCTGCCCTAGCGAGGAAAGGTGCTGAAGACGGAGGTACCCAACCAAAAGGCGTACCGCAAAAATCAGAGTACCACGCATCATCGCCAGTGTGCATACGAAGAAGAAGTCAATGTTCCATGTGACACAGTCATTCAGCATCACTTTAGTATTACATATACATTTAAACAATATGTATATATAACAATATGCGGTAAAATCTCATCATAATGGACTTCATGGGAATTGGTAAACTAATCCATTATATCCAAAGTCGTCTATGTCCTGAATAAAATATATATAGGAGTGTGGCAGACCTGGTCTTTTATTACCAAGGCTCTGCCTGGTCTTTTATTACCAAGGCTCTGTCATAAATGAGGTCTTTTATAACGGGATTTTATTGTATCTGTGTGACAATAATAAATTTGTGTAGAACAATTAAATCTGTAACCTTGTATCCATACATTCAGCAGGGTAAATATATAAACCAAATGATAGAGCTATTTTATGTTGTCACATATTAAGTACGGTCAAACAGATGAACAGTTATATGCTTGTAATGGAGTCTTAACTATAGTTAGACCAACCGTCATGCATGGATCAGAAATGTGGAGTACAACGAAGATGAACAATAATTGCAGGTCTTTGAGAATAAGATTCTAAGAAGAATCTTTGGGCACATAAAGGATACCAATAGTAGGGAATGGAGATCTAGAAGGAACAATGAAATTAACAGCTTATTTAAATCACAGAGGATTACAAACGTCTTGAAACTGAACAGATTACGTTGGTTGGGTCATGTAGAAAGAATGGAAGAGAACAGACAAATGAAAATGATGTATGAACAAGATATGAAAGAAACAAGATCAAGAGGTAGATCCAAGAGATTGAGAGACAACATAGAAGAGGACATAAAAGAAATTTAGTGTTACCAACTGGAGATAGGAGATTAGGAATATAGAGGAATGGAGGCAAACTTTATCCACAGCAATGAGCCATAATGGCTCGGAAAGCTGAAGAAGAAGAAGAAAAGAATTATTTCAGTTTAGAAGCTAGAAGAGCTGTGTTCTAATCTTCCAGTTAAATGGCAGAAATCATATCCATTTATGACTTGCCAGCTTGTCCACTATTGAATTTAACCTATGTTTTTATTTTTCATTATCAATAGAAAGAGACGAGTTTTACAGCGGATGTGAAAGCTAAACCACAGTATCACAAATTCTTAATTGGCAGAGGTGGTGCTAATATTAGAAAGGTGAGACAGTTAAAAACAAAAATGGTAAAGTATCTTCATTATCAGAATTAGATATAAACATGTAATAGTCATATTATAAATAACTGGAAGGAGTGAGAGTTCATTAAGATTCCAAATATGGGCAAATCATATCTGGATAAGACCGACTACACTTCTGTAAATCAGACCTTGCTGCAAAAGTCTGGCCATCAAGACAGGTGTTTGTATGACTTCCTCCCCATTTGTATGAGAGTGCATTTAGAAGTTTGGTTTTACATCTCACTGGGAGGGTATCATGCTGTTAGCATGAACGCCCACCATTGTGATAGCTTGAAAGATTTATGTGATACTTATCTGGTACATGTCTACTGGACTGCAGCACATTGAAAGATCTTCAGAAAAACCTGATACCACCAAACTACTCCATCACCAGCATTCTGTACGGAGATATAGAGCACCTGAAAGACACTGTACCTTCCACTATCTGGCACAAGGAAAAAAAAAGAGTGAAAACTCGTAAACCGGGGGGAGAGTGATATCAGAAAACTTATAGCCAGTCTGATAGACATAGATTGTCCAGCATCCTCAATATCAGGTTACAAGAGATAGTAGTTACAAAAATGAACGGTGTCATGCTAAACAGAAAGGAACAAGTCACCATTTTCCGTCTCTGAACAGGACACAGCCGACTCCAAAGTCATACGTATACAAAGTTTAAGGTTGGTACTACTAATCTATGTACATGTGCCCAGGTGCCTCAAACTGTGGAACATATCCTCCAAAACTGCACCAACTATGAGACACTGAGAAATAATTACTGGCCCAGTGAAACCACTAAAGAAGATAAGCTCTATGGTTCCATACATGAATTACAAAAAACAGTGAAATTTATCCAAGAGACAGGACTGCAGATATAGACGGACAATGCGAACAAAGAAGAAGAAGATGAACTGTGTGAGCATGAAATCTCTTTCTAACATAAAATACACTAATAAATCAGAGTATTGAGACTACTGTTTATAAAAAAAAAAGTGAAATATAAACAATAAAAATGTTTCATGCTTTTGCATTTATCAAAACTAGTCTTACAACAGATGCATTCTGTTACCCAGTAAATGCATCATGATATCCTGATCAAGCTGGCTGTCCAGGTTTAAAAAAAAGGCACCGGGATCATATTTTTTTTTTATATGTTGGTCACGTGATGAGAAGAAACAGTCAGAAAATCCCAAAACAAGCTATCAAGTGGAACACAACAGGCCGGAGAAAAAGAGATCAACCATGTGAAACTCTAAAGAGGACATTGTTAAGAGAGGCCAAATTAAGCATAAAATCCCCTTGATGAAAAGGTTGAAAAGCTCGCTGAAAACAGGAAAACTTGGTGAACTACCATGTGATCACTATATGATGTTTAATGGCACGGGAAAGATTTAAATAGTCAGGTAGTTAGTATATTTATCTTTCATGGTGAGTTTGGTGATTCATATCCAATCTGAGGGCCCCAGCCACCTATCAATATGAGGGCCCCAACCACCAATCTCAGGGCCCCAGCCACCTATCAATCTAAGGGCCCCAGCCACCTATCAATCTGGGGGCCCCAACCACCTATCAGTCTGAGGGCCCAATTCAGTAATCTGAGGGCCCCAGCCACCAATTAATCTGAGGGCCCCAGCCACCTATCAATCTGAGGGCCCCAGCCACCTATCATTCTGAGGGCCTGAGCCACCTATCTGTAGAAATAGGTATCTTATCTGCCTTCTTCTGGAGCTGAAGCAGAAAGTGGTGACCAGATAATGTGCTAATTGCTAACTCTTTACATTTGATGAGAACTGATATTTACATGATAAATATTTAACTACAGAGGTAAAGATTTGATGAGAACTGATATTTACATGATAAATATTTAACTACAGAGGTAAAGATTTGATGAAAACTGATATTTACATGATAAATATTTAACTCTTTCCTGACTGCATTACTTCCAATCGATCCTTAGTTTCTGACAACGCAGACATTGGAGAAGGGCGCGGACATTTTGGAGAACAGGGGTCCCTGTGTAAAAGTTATTGTACCGACTTAATTCCATGATCACCACATGTGTATCACACATTAAAATAAGTGGAAATGAATGAAGATTCCATAAATGAAGTTATTTGTCATAAAAAAAAAAACAAAGAAAAGAAAAAACTGGTGTGAAACGATGGATCGATTTTTTGGCGCTAAAAAATGTTAGGGCTGAGCAATAAAATCTACTTTATACTTACCTTAACTGTGTCATAATCCAATATAGAATACATAGTCATTCAAATTTCAACACAGAAAAATCAATATTTATGGATGTTTGTGACATCCAATAAATCTAACAGATCTACAGCTACGAGAAACACATATAGTAAGATAGGTCTAGTCGGTCGGTGTGACCATTCTACCACTCAATCTCGAAATAAACTTGAATTTTACCCCCCTATCTATATTTCCAATATGGCTTCCATTCCCCATGCTTAAAATACTAGTTTAACTTTGTATTCAGAAGAGTTCTAACTGGTTAAATGAAAAGTAACATCGTGTTTTCAACGAAAGAAAGTCAGAATCCTTATAGGTCTCTTTGGTCGGGAACTGCCTGTGCACAAAGATCCTTATAGCGATCGCTAGTCATGAAAGAGTTAACTACAGAGGTAAAGATTTGATGAGAACTCATATTTACATGATAAATATTTGACTACAAAAATAAAGATTTGCCAGGGTCTCTCTCTCTGTGTGTCTGTCTATGGGCGGAAAGGGGGTTAGACTGTCTAGATTGATTTACTTCTTCTTCTTCAGCTTTCCAAGCCATTAAGGCTCAATGCTGCAGATAAAGGTCGCCTACATTCTTCTCTATTCCTAATCTTCTCTCTCCAGTTGGTGACACCAGTTTCTTTTATATCCTCTTCTATGTTGACTTTCCATCTCTGTCTTGGTCTACCCCTTGGTCTTGTTTCCTTCATCTTTTGTGCATACATCATTTTCGTTTGTCTGTTCTCTTCCATTCTTTTTACATGCTCCAGCCAGTGTAGTCTGTTCAGTTTCAAGACATTTATAATTCGTTGGGATTTAAATAAGCTGTTCAGTTCGCTTTCTAGCTCTCCATTCTCCACTGTTGGTATCCTTTGTGGGCCCAAAGATTCTTCTTAGGATCTTGTTCTCAAAGATCTGCAATTGTTGTTCATCTTTCTTTGTTGTACTCCACTTTTCTAATCGTGATGGCTGGCTTATTATAGTATTGTAGATTTGTTATTTTGGTGTTTTGGGAGAGGATTTTGGATTTTAACAACTGTTGCAAGGCAAAGTATATTTTATTGCCTATCTGTACTCTGATTTTAATCTCCTTGCTTACTGAAGAACAAATTTTTTACAGATAATAAAGTATGCTTTTTTAAAATACTTTTCTCACCAGGACAATGTGGTGGAAGGAGAGTTGCGAGTTGATCCAAAGCACCATCGGCATTTTGTTGCCCGCCGCGGTGAAGTTTTGAGGCAGATTGCTGAGGATTATGGGGGCGTGATTGTGAGCTTTCCTCGAAGCGGTGACAGCAGTGACAGGGTGGTGATCAAGGGAGCCAAAGAGTGTTTGGACGCAGCCAAGAAGAAAATCCTGGAGATTGTGGAAGATCTGGTACGTTGTTGTGGGTATTGTGGAAGATTTGGTATGTTGTGGCGTTGTGGAAGATTTGGTATGTTGTGGGCGTTGTGGAAGATTTGGTATGCTGTGGGCATTGTGGAAGATTTGGTATGCTGTGGGCGTTGTGGAAGATTTGGTATATTGTGGGCATTGTGGAAGATTTGGTATGTTGTGGGCATTGTGGAAGATTTGGTATGTTGTGGGCATTGTGGAAGATTTGGTATGTTGTGGGCATTGTGGAAGATTTGGTATGTTGTGGGCATTTTGAAAGATTTGGTATGTTGGGGCGGTGTGGAAGATTTTGAAAGATCATGGGGATACTATATACTGTATGCATGACCCTTAATTAATCTCACTTGTATAATAATCATAATACAGGTGAGGATCATCAAGAAGCATGAACCTCATCAAGTTTAGCCAAAGTCCTGTCTTCTGGCTCTCACCGCCAGCAAGTTAGGCTATTGTGCAGCCACTGTTAGTGAGAGTAAACATGTCCACCGCTGCGGAGAGAGATTTGCTGTGAATTTTCTTCTCCATGTTCCTTGCTAAAAAAAAAATCAGCATGATCCTAGCGGTGGTGAAGGAAGCAGAGAAACTGTAGATGTTTATCTTCATGTTGTTGATCAAGATAATTAGGTCAGGTCAGCAGTGGCACAGAGATAAGACCATATCTGAAGTTTTTGGAGATTTGAGGTTTGTAGAGACTGGAGAACTTTGTAAAGTGTGTTTGGATGAAGTGATTCATTAACCACCTCCCCGGCATCCAGTATAATTAATAATACATCAGCATACGACCTGTGTAAGCAACTGGGCATAAAGGGACAAGCAAGAGCAAGGGCATTGAAAAGCCTTTCAGAAACAGCAGAAAAGGCCTCATGCTGACTGTGGAGTATGCGAAACAAGCATTGGGAACATAAGTAATTTCATTTGTCACAACGAATACCAGTCCTCTGTAGCTAAATCGCTAAAGACGCACTTCAAAACTGGGGGGGGTGGGGGGGTACTTCCTCTGATGATCTGAAGGAGTTGTGTTGTTGTTCCGCTCTCTACAGTAGAGAGTTTCCTGCATACATAAGTCATCTTTGATTGCTTTCAGAAGATTGAGTTTTTATAATGAGGTCTGCCAAGAAGAGTATGATAAGATGATGTCAGAAGGATGATGCTGATGTAGACTTAGCATAGGAGGGGGAAACTGTGCCTTTCCCCCGGGGTTAGCGGCACATGTTGAAGGTTGAAAGTAAATATATTTAGCACACATGGTGTATGCCATGTGTTGTAACCTGGAACATGCCTTCTCATTATGGTGGTGCATGTGTGTTAGTTATTTATGTTATATAATACGGAACATATTTTAAATCACAGGAGTCGCAGGTGACGGTGGAGTGCGTGATTCCTCAGACAGACCACAGGACTGTCATGGGGAGTGGTGGAAATAATGTGAGGGAGATCACCAGGCAGTACGATGTGGGCATCAAGTTTCCTGATCGACCCGTGGCCAACGGAGGTGAATCTTTGAGTCAGTTCTTCTTTTTTTTTTTTTTTTTCACCCTTAGAATTACAGTTAGTTTCTTTGAAGTCAATATCACCTTTAGTAATTTAGAAGCTGGGGTTGCCAGAGTGGCCTTACGTTTGGCTCTGACTTCATTCTAGCAACTTTATGACGTTTGCTGATATTATCATCAGTGTGCTTGAGGGAATGTGCTGTTTGGATAGAACTGCTAGAACTCCATCCTGTTTGAATAGTAATCCTCAAGAAATCTAGGTTTTTTTGTTTTTTTTTGTGCAAAAAAAAAAAAATGCATCTGTTAAATAGCCAGAAATGATCAAAGAGTACCTCGTACAGCCAGAAGAACAGTTCTGTAAGAAGGTGCACCATTAAAATATTTGAAACCGTAAGAAAAAGATAAAAATCTTGAGATGTCAGAAGAGGGCCCCACAGTCTTTTAACAAAAAATTTGAAGTGAAAAGAGATTTCCAGACAAGCTGACCACTTGGCATTGGTAACGATTGGTAAAAGATCAGACGGTATGAAATGGAGGAGCATACAAGACGTGTAATAGTGATGAGAGGACATGGTGCTCTGATTATTTTGTTTTGTTTGCATCTATTTGTAGTAACTAATAATGGAGATACAATGAGGGAAATTAAAAGGAAGACATCTATCGCACTTCAGAAAATAAAACAACTAAAGAATCTGTGAAGAGGAACAGACAGAAATACAAAAATAAGATTTTTAAGGGCATGCACCTTTCCCATTGGAATATATGCCTATGAGACCTGGACATTTAACTACACAGCTGAGAAACATGTAAATGCCTTTGAATGTAAATGCAACAGAAGAGTCCTTCAGATATCAAAATCATCCTGTTCTTCTTTGAAGTGGGGTGTGTGTGTGTGTGTGTGTCTTGTCTGCCTCTTTCATAATCCACACCCCCCCCACCCCCCAAGTATGTTTGATGCCTGTAATCAAAAGATCTTCATTCAGAGCATCAAGATCATTGTTACAGGAAGATCCCACATTGTGTGGTTGTTTCCCTGCCAGGGATTCTGAGGAGAGACGTATCTTTTCCCTGTAAACATCTAGAACAGCAGTTCTCAACATCCCCAAGTTCCAACTCCCTTTTCAACCAAGACTGCTTCATCCCCCCCCAAAATATTAAATCATCCAGAAATGATTTACGCTATTGCCAGCCTTTTACTGTGATAATTACTGAATTGTAGATGGTCAAATTCCTGTCTGTGGTGCCACCTACTCTAGAGTAAATATATTGTGTTCTATATCTTAATCCTTCCTGTGCCGCTAAACGTCACATAGGGCCCGCATGGTAGTTTGTCAGGATTTCCTGTCTTCTGTGAGTTTTTCAATCTCATCAAAGGATGTTATGCCTACTGAACTTAACAGTGTCCTCTTCAGAGTTTCATGTGGTCAGTCTCTCTTTCTTTGGCCTGTTGTGTTCCACTTGATTGCTTGTGTGTGGATTCTCTGATTGTTTCTTCTCATCACTTGACTGACATGTGTCCATTTTTTTTTTCTGATCACCCATGAGACAGGTTGTTGTTTGCTCATCTGTCTTATCTCTATGTTGTTCTTGAATTTGTTCCACTTTATAGTGAGCATTTTCCTTAGGCATTTGTTTTCGAAAGAGTCTTAATTTCTTGTCTCTTAGACCTTCCAAAAACAAATGCCAAAGGAAAATACTCTTTATTCTATATAGAATGACTAAAACAAACATTGTGGTCTATTGGGAATGTCTAGAATAAATGCTTTGTGTTCTTTATAAAAGCATCTAGGACAGATGTATTGTTCTGTATACAGTATCTGTTGTTCCATATACAGTATCTAGAACAAACATATTCTGTCATGGATAGAAAGAAAATCAAATAAATAGATATAATGGGATTAGATGTCACAGAAAACTGGCTCATAAACACCACAGAATTAGAAAACTGAGATACTTTGGTTAAATCAAGAGACACAGTGGCTTTGGAGAGGTTGATAGTAGAAGGCATAGTGCCCAGCAAAAGAGAAAAGGGGCAGCCTTGCTGCAGGTGAACTCATGGCATCACGGACAGTCTGATATGTCACTGCAAGATGCTAGTTAACTTGCACAAGACTTACACTGCATTCAGGTAGACTATGAGAGGGACAGTGTTCTGGTAAAAACATGTTATATGAAGAAGAGGAAGATACACGCACACACACACAAATCCAGAATAATTATTCTGTGTTCAAAATACAGAATCTGGAACAGATATATTACACTCCATGTTTGTCATTAAGAGAAATTATAACAGTGCTCAGAGACAAGGGATGCACATGGAAGGAAGCAGAGAATAATTCCAAGAACGGGGATGACTGCAGAGCCTTTATCCGTGGCCTATGCTCTGAAGGGAGTGAAAGGCGATGATGATGTTTGTTATTGTTTTCAGTGATTGCTGTTATGAAGGTTGTATGGGAAATGCTGTTAAAAAGCTGTATCATTTCACACCAGGTTCTCCAGATGACCCGGTCATAAATGGCAGTCTCAGTTCTGAGGACAGCAGCAACGGGCCTCGCAAAAGTGACATCATAATTATCACTGGCAAGCCAGAGAATTGTCAGAATGCCAAACAGGCACTTTTGGTAAGGATTTGTTTCTTTCGGTGTCAGGTTTGTGTGATACAGAAAATAGACAAAGCATTGGGAGCTGATAGTGTGTGGATGAGTGAAGATATGATGCAGTTTAAGGGAGTAAAGATGCTCATGGTGGAGGGGTGCAGTTGTTGCGGTCAGCACCGGGATGAAGCCTCATGAGGAAAAAAAAAATGTCTATTTTGTGAGCCAAAAGAACTGCAAGCATTAAAGCTGTGCACAAATTGGTAACACAAATTTTGTCGTTATATCGCATGCTCATGCGCTGAACCAAAAGTATGTACACTAGGGGCTAAAAATTCGTAATGATAGCACAGCTTAGAGAAAACAAAGCCTCATTTTTCTACTGAGCATTGACTCATTGTGAAACTCTAAAGATGACATTGTTAAGAGAGGCGAATTTAGTAGGCGTAAAATCTCTTGATGAGATTGAAAAACTCGCAGAAAACAGGAAAATTTGACGAACTACCATGTGACCCCTATGTGACGTTTAACGGCACGGGAAGGATGTAAGATGTAAGAATATTCATCCTGGCCGTTAGGCCTGGTTACTGAGTTTACGAGGTTTTCACTTATTTTGTTTGTGCCAGTTAATGATGGATTGTTCTGATCTTTCTCCGATTTATCATATAAATATCAGTCCAGTATGTCGCTTATCTTGGTCATCCGTTCTTTTACAGATTGAATTCCATTACTTCTAGATTTTTTATTTAGTGGCATAATAGACAACTGCCTAGGGGCTCACCTGGGCAAGAGTGGAAAAAAAAATGGCAAAAAAAAAAAAAATGGCAAAGGACAGGCATTTGTGGAAAACCCTTGCAGAAGGCCTCATGGGCTCTGGACACTTAAGGTTCAGAGAGAGAGAGACAACTACCTAGCTTTTGCTTAATTATGTTTGGAGGTGTCAGGTTTCACTCAAGACCAGAAGCTTATCAAGTTTTTTTTTTTTTTTTTTTCGTAGATTTTCATCATCATCAGTCCTCTGTACTCCCATTGAAGCATAAGCCATCAACAAAGGTTTCCCAGCCAGTCTTGTCTTGAGCAAGTCGGGATACCTCAGAGCATGTCTTTCCTGCTTCCTTTGGTTCCTCCTGTGTTCTGCCCTCACGGCTTTCATCCCTACTCGTCATAGGTGGTATGGACCACAGTCCTTGAATGCTCCGCCAAGGGCTTGACATGTAGACTCGTTTGTTGATGTCTGTAGCATTTTTTTTTAATGAGGTCAGAACCCTCAACTTGGAGGACAAAGGTGTCTTTTTTCATCTGTCTCCTCGCTGTTTACCTGGTTGGCGTGGGTGACCCTTCTGTTAGCCGTGCTACCACTGGTATAGCTCTTCATAAGATCGGAACACGCAAACTCCTCCACCATGATAAGGTGGGGACACCATCAGGGGAGTCGCAGATTTTTTTGGCATTTGGAAATTCTTGCACTTTAGATGATGGGCACTAGAGATTTCTTGCATTTTAAGTTTTGGGCATGTATATGAAGAACTAGGTCTTGGTCACCAAAGAATTATTGAATTTTAGGTGTTGAATAAAATAGTATTTGATCACCAAAGAATTATTGAATTTTAGGTGTTGAATAAAATAGTATTTGATCACCAACAAATTATTGGAATTTAGGTGTTGAGTAAAATAGTATTTGATCATGAAAGAATTATTGGATTTTAGATGTTGAATAAAATAGTATTTGATCACCAAAGAATTATTGAATTTTCGGCGTTGAATAAAATAGTATTTGATCAGCAAAGAATTATTGTAATTTATTTGTTGAGTAAAATAGTATTTGATCATGAAAGAATTATTGGATTTTAAGTGTTGAATAAAATAGTATTTGATCACCAAAGTTTTTTTTTCAGTTTAGGTGATTGATGTGTGCAGACTTTCTTTTACTTGTATCTGAATACTGCAAATATATTTCATTAGGATCTTGTTCCAATAGTGGAAGAAGTCGGCGTTCCATTTGAGTTCCACAAATTTATCATTGGACAAAAGGGCAGGGATGTTCGCAAACTTATGCAGGACTTTGATGTGAACATATCAATTCCAGCAGCCGAGAAACAGAGTGATGTAGTCACTATTCGAGGCCCTCCAGCAAATGTGTCACGTGCTAGAGATGCTGTCTTGGAGAGGGTTAGCCAGCTCGAGCAGGAGAAAGAGGACAGGGTGAGTGTTTGGGTGATTTTAGTCAAGTGCAGAGAACTCTGTGCTTGAAAGATGAGACTTCCAAAGCAGAAGCAGCCTAGTTCTTGCCTGAACTCTTAATTTAGTTCCCAGGAATTGTATTATTTCTTTCTCAGTAATGGTGTAGTGAGAGGCTCATTTTATTAGGTTTGCTCTTGGTGGGAGTTGCTGAGGAGGCCAATTATTGGCTTTACTCTTGGTGGGAGTTGCTGAGGAGCCCATTTATAAGCTTTACTCTTGGTGGGAGTTGCTGAGGAGCCCATTTATAAGCTTTACTCTTGGTGGGAGTTGCTGAGGAGCCCATTTATTAGCTTTACTCTTGGTGGGAGTTGCTGAGGAGCCCATTTATTGGCTTTACTCTTGGTGGGAGTTGCTGAGGAGCCTATTTATTAGCTTTACTCTTGGTGGGAGTTGCTGAGGAGCCCATTTATTAGCTTTACTCTTGGTGGGAGTTGCTGAGGAGCCTATTTATTAGCTTTACTCTTGGTGGGAGTTTGCTGAGGAGCCCATTTATTAGCTTTACTCTTGGTGGGAGTTGCTGAGGAGCCTATTTATTAGCTTTACTCTTGGTGGGAGTTTGCTGAGGAGCCCATTTATTAGCTTTACACTTGGTGGGAGTTTGCTGAGGAGCCCATTTATTAGCTTTACTCTTGGTGGGAGTTGCTGAGGAGGCCATTTATTAGCTTCACTCTTGGTGGAAGTTGCTGAGGAGCCCATTTATTGAGTCACTCTTGTGGTTACTGAGAAGCCCATTTATTAAGTCACTCTAGTGGGGGTAGTAGTGAGAAGTCTATTTTTAAGGTCCACTTTGATGAGGATTTGCCAAGAAGCCCATTAGATTCACTCATCGGAGGGGTTACAGAGAAGCCCATTTATTATGTTCACTCTTTGTGGAAGTTGCTGAGAAGTCCATTTATTATTAGATTCACTCTGTGGGGTTGCTGAAAAGCCCATTAGGTTTGCTCAGGTTGGGGTTACTTTCTCATTCATGGAAAAGCCCATTTATTAGGTGCACCCTTGTGAAGCTTCGCTGAGAAAGCCCATTTGTTAGGTTCACCCAAGGAGATTGAGCAAGTCACTTTAATCTCAAGTTAAAGAACTCTAGTTACGAGTTGCAGGGATATTGCTGTGTCAGCACAAGTTTGATTCCTCTTAGTGAGGAGAACATGTTCTTTGATTCTTCTTAGTGAGGAGAAACATGTTCTTTGATTCTTCTTAGTGTGGAGAAACATGTTCTTTGATTCTTCTTAGTGAGGAGAAACATGTTCTTTGATTCTTCTTAGTGAGGAGAAACATGTTCTTTGATTTTTCTTAGTGAGGAGAAACATGTTCTTTGATTCTTCTTAGTGAGGAGAAACATGTTCTTTGATTCTTCTTAGTGAGGAGAAACATGTTCTTTGATTCTTCTTAATGAGGAGAAACATGTTCTTTGATTCTTCTTAGTGAGGAGAAACATGTTCTTAATTATGTCGAGAGTAAATCTAGAGCAAAAACTGGCCGTGCTAGTCGGAAGGCACACCAGCAGACCAGAACTGATCAGAATTCTACCCCTCCTCTTTGTGTGCTTCTAGTAATGTACTCACATACTTATATGATGTGATGCTTGTGTGACGTGGCTGTGTAAAGGTTTGGTTTGCTGTAGCCCCTGCAATTGTGAAGTTTTTTTTTCCATAGAAAATGAAGAGTTCCAAACCTTTTCTGGCAAGGATTTTAACTATTTATATCTTTCTTATTTTTAACTTCTGAAAATAACCAAGTGCTGTCGAACTTCCCAGATTTTTTTTGTTGTTTGCTTCAAATAGGAAAATCAGCAGTTTTCATTTATCCAGTTTTGTTTAAAATAGGAACTGAAGAAGTTTTGAATCACCCAGTTTTGTTTCTTAATGGCAACCAGAACAGTTCTGAATTATTTAGGTTTCTTTCCTGTGGGAATTAAAGCAGTTTTGAATTATCCAGTTTTGTTTTCAGCAGGAATCAAATCTGTTCGGAATCATCCAGTTTTATTTCCATTGGAAACTAAAGCTGTTTTGAATTATCCACTTTGTATGTATGACTGGAAATGGAAGTTTTTTTTTTTTTTTAATTATCCTAATTATTTTTAACGGGAATAAAATTTTTTTTTTTTTAACTATTCACTTTGTGCTTTAAATAGTAACATAAAATGTTTTCCTCCAGGAATTGAAGAGCTTCAAGCTGACATTTGAAGTGGATGAGAAATATCACCCCAAAATCATAGGACGTAAAGGAAACATCATTTCTGCCATCCGCAAGAGTCATGATGTTAATATTCAGTTCCCGGAGAAAGGCGGCAGTGAGAGTCAGAACCTGATAACCATCACGGGCTACCAGCAGAATGCCGAGGCTGCTCGTGATGAGATTCTGAAGATTGTGAAAGACTTTGTAAGTATTTGTATGGTTAATGTAGGACTTATAGAATCATAATCAGCATCATCATCATCTTTCACTACCTTGAGAGCATAGGTCAGGGATAAAGGCTCCCCAGTCATCCCTTGTTCTTGGAATTATTCTCTGCTTCCTTCCATGTGTATCCCTTGTCTCTGAGCGCCGTCGTAATTTCTCTTCTCCAAGTAAGTCCAGGTCTTCCTCATTTTCTGTTTCCTTGAGGATTCCATGTCAGTGCCCGTCTTTCTATGCTGGTGTTGGGTTTCCTCAGAGTGTGGCCAATCCACCTCCTCTTCCTAGACACGTTTTGTAGGTTCATAGGTTCTTGTCCTGCCCTTTCCCAGCCCTCCTCATTCCTGATCTTGTCCTGCCATTTAATGTTTAAAAATGTATAGAATAGTACTAAATTTATGGTTATGAAACAAAGTCTGGTTGGCTGAGTGGTTAGGCACTTGGTTTACTAATCCAGTGGTAAGCAAGTTCAAGTTCCATCAGTGGGGATTTTTTTTTCCTGGTGTCTTCACACCGAAAAAAGGGCCCAGGGTTCACCCAGCCTCTAAAAATGGGTACCAGAGAAATCTGGGAAGGTAAATGCGGCCAGACGTGATACTGACCCTATCACACTTCCGTATGCCGAAGGTCTGGAAATACGGACCTAACACCGTATCCCTAATATGCCTTAATGCCATGGAGATGGCGGGGTTTAACCTTTTTTTTTACTTTTTTTTTTTTTTTTAGCTAGCATAGGCATAAAAAAAATACGGGCCTAACACATTATTCCCCAATATACCTTAATAGCATGGAAACATGAAATTTACCTATAGGCTTATAGAATTGATTACTGTTTAGGGCAAGTTGTGCTAACTAAAACAGAGTGCATATGCTTGAAAGTTTTTGCATTTTATCCACTGAGGAGTTGGAATACAGAGTGAAGTTTTTCCCTGATTTCAAACATTTATTACTCAAAAAACTATGCTAGGAATAGACATCAGCTTTTTTTTTGGTCGTATTTTATTCGTGCATGTCATCTTGTGCTGTTTGTTGTCTGGAGAGCATCCTAGCCAGGTATGGGTAATCTTCTTTCTTTTCTTTTTGGACAGGTAAAAAGCAGACTTTTTTTTTTGGTCATTTTACATGAGCCACACACTTTAAACTTTAAAAACTGTCAAATTTACAAAGTGACAGTCACAAAATCCACGTAATTAAATTTAAAGCAGCCATATATATACGTAGGAGTGGCCCATATATGGGTCTGAGCAGTATTTGATGTCTCACCATATGTTCTTCAAGATGCCTTTTGTCACCATCACTAAAACATCCATTATTCTTGCCTTCAGAGTTTCAGCATCAGGACCTGGTGAACTGGACACTTTGACCTTTGCATGCCCCAGTAAAAAGTTGAGGGGAGTGGGGGGAGAGGTGTTTGGTGAGCATGGTGTTGGACTATCCCCGCCCCCAGTTCGTTGGTTTGGAAAGTTTGCATTCGAGAATTGATAAACAACTAAACCTCAGCGTGGCGGTGCTCAGTGTCGTAGGAAAACTATATCATTGGCTGAAATTCTTTTAATTGAATGAGGTGCAATGTAGAACTCCCAACATGCCCAAGTAAACGTTTGCTGAAATAGTGAGAAATTTTTTTTTTTGTGTGATACCACAGAACATATTGGGCGTTCTCGTTCATAGACACTGGTAAGTGACGAGTGCGGGACTGCCTGTGCCAAAAAGAAAACAAAAACTTTAAGAACTATCCAACGTAATGCCACAACCTTCTTGCTTCTGTCTAGCATAGTTTTTAAATACGTACAAGACACAGATTAGGCCAGTTGTCTTGTATGGAGCAGAAACATGGAGCACTACAAAACAAGATGAAGCACAGCTTACAGATATTTGAAAACAGAGTCTTGAGAAGAGTTTTTGGACTGATTAGAGACACAAGAGTGGAAAATTATAAATAACAAAGAAATCCACACGTTATTGCAGTCTCCACTTATAACTACCGTTATGAAAAACAAAGTGAAACTTGGAGGGATGGATGAGAATAGACAGACTAGAAGAGCTTATACAGAAGCGCTAAACAGAGACAGACACAAGACAACAGTGGTGTGACAACGCGGAAGAAGACCTACAAGTCCCCGGAGTGAAGAAATGGCAGGAGAAGACTAAGAAAATAGGGAGGAAAAGTCTTGTCTGCAGCAGTGAGCCACATTGGTTTAGAAAGCTGAATGAATGAATGGTATGATTTTTGTTAATCAAGGAAGCACTGCATTATCGCCCTGTGTACCCGATTCCATTTTCTAGAAGTCGGGTCATGAGGTGGCAGCATATCTCTGAGATATATAGTAAAATCCCGTTATAATGGACCCTGTTTATAATTCTAGCCTTGGTAATAATGCCCCAGCCACACTCCTATATGTATATTTTGTTCTGGATATAGCTGACTTTAATATAGCGGACTAGTTTGCCAATCCCCTTGAAGTCCATTATAATAAGATTTTACTGTACTTTAAGTCCGTTAGTAATATTTTACTGTACATGAAGACCCTTATAGTAAGATTTTACCGTACTTGGAGTCCTTTATAATTACTGTACTTTAAGTCCGCTATAATAAGATTTTACTGTATTCATTGTGTAGTTTTTTTTTCTTTCCACAGGAAGATATGTATGTGGAGGAAGTCAAGATCGACAGCCGTATCCACCCCCGCATTATCGGCGCTCGTGGTAGAGGCATCAACAAACTGATGCTGGATTTCAATGTTGATGTCCGCTTCCCTCGATCTGGTGACCCTGACCCAGATATTGTGACAATCTCGGGAGCAGAGGACAATGTCCTGGACTGTAAAGAGGCACTGTTAAATATGGAAGAGGAATATGTGAGTATTGTCATAATATGTTTTCACTTGGACAGATATATTGTTGTTTTTGTAGTTAGTGCTCCTTCCATCCTTCATTCCTTCCTTTCTTTCTTCCTTTTTCTCTCTTTCTTTCTTCCTTCCTTTTTCTCTTTCTTTCTTTCTTTCTTTCCTTCTTTCCTTCTTACTTTCTTCCTTCCTTCCTTACTTTCTTCCTTCCATTCTTTCTTTCTTCCTTCTTTCATTCTTCCTTCCTTTTTCTCTCTTTCTTCCTTCCTTCCTTCATTCATTCTTTCTTCCTTCCTTTCTTCCTTCCTTTCTTTTTCTCTCTTTCTTTCTTCCTTTCTTTCTTCCTTCCCCTCCCTTCCTTGTCTTCCTTCCTTCCTCCCTTCCTTCGTATTCTTGGATTGTTGAGCATGATGTCTTTTACAGGGAGGTGGGTTACTGCAGCTACTTTTTTTCACAGTCCTGAGTGGAGTAAGAAGCAGGTGGCTTGTAGCACATTTCTCGCAGACTCCACCACTGCTGGGACTGTAGAGATCCCCGGCTCATCGCCACGCTGAGCCTGTTGCTTGGGGCATCACTAGAGATTTGGGACAGGGTCTTGGTCAGTTATGGTTCGCTAACCCTGACGCTAGCGTGTCGGCTATGGGTCGCTGATTGCCTAATTGGACAGCGTCTTCATCCTCAAATCATAGTTGAAAAGTAAGTGCACAACTCTAAGGAAGAAGAAGAAACATGGACATCAGGTCAGAAGAGAAAAGTGTGAATCTATACTAGAAAAAAAAAAAGAAAGAACTTGCTCTTTGAATTAAAAAAAAAAATTCTGATCAATTAGTTAATAGTTATTTCCCTTTGACCAGACTTCAACACCTGTAACGAAAGGAATAAAGAAAAGTGCATAAACAGATAGGAAATTATTTTCTGATCATTTAGTTTGGTAGCTGCAGCATTTATGTTTGGTTTTACTGTGAAAAAATGGTTGCTGAGATGTTGGTATTAGAAACAGTACTGCGAGTGGAACTGGTCAAAGCCCTCTTCTCACCTTCATCTTGTGCCCTCAGAATATACAGGTTTATTAAGTATTATAGAAGTTGTTGTGAGTGCCGTTGGTGCATTCTTCGGTATATGAGATGCTTTTATAGCAAGCATTATTCATGAAAATGGTAGTACCCAGCCAGTGGGCATGCACTGAAAATGTGAGTCATCAGGGCAGTAGGCACTGAAAATACAAGTTCCCTACAATGGACGTGGCACTTGAAAATACGAGTCCACAGGGCATTGGGAGGTAAAGGTAATCCTGTCATGCCTTAGAGGCACATAGGGGATATGGTGTTAGTGCCCATACTTTCCTTGACCTGTCAGCACACTAGAGGGTGATATGGTCAGTATCACGCCTGGCCGCCTTTCCTTCTCCGGCTTCAGGGGGGTCTGAAGTTGGGTACCCATTTCTACGGTCCCCCCCCCCCCCCCCCGGACCTTTGCCATGAGAGAGGAGAGACCGGTGTACTAACCACTTTGCCACTCAGATGTCGAGAGACAGTGGACATTAACACTGAAAATATTAGTCCATGGGATAACCAGCTTTAACATTGAACATGTCAAAATTCGCAATTTATCGTCTCACTTCATAGTAAGCATATTTGTGATGTGTCTTCAGAGCTAGAGAGAAAAAAAAAACCACTTTGTAATCTACACAAAATATAACAATCACTGTTTCATTCCTGACAAAAAAACAGCTGCAGGACTTTGTGGATCAAGAATACCTGCGTGAACTCCAACGACCCCCCGGAAAGAGTGCATCAGAGCCAGCAGCCCCCCGTGAGCCGTCCACAGGGTTTGTGGTGAAGGATGCCCCATGGGATCGGGCCCCGGACACAGCCAGTCAAGAAGAGTTCCCTAGCTTTGGTTCTGTAGTGGCCCCAAAGGGCCACTCTTGGGGACCTATCAGGAAGTGAGAGAGATCCAGGTCTTTTTTTTTTTCCTTTCATTCCCAAAATGGTGTAAAAAAAAAATGGGCTAAGGAAACTACTGGGCACATCCTTGCTTTGTTTAAAATTGTGAAATTTATGTTAATCGGCGCAGCATTTTGTTGTGTGAAGAAGCTTTGTTGTGGCTGATGACGATGAATCCACTATATTAACATATGAACAGAAAACGAAAGCAGCCATTATAAGAAATGATTAAAATATTAGATGCATGTTTTATTATAAGTTGTAGTAAACTTACGTGGCATGATGTTTCTACTTTCAGTATCTGTAGTCAGCATAAAGTGAAAGCAGTGTCATGTTTTTAGTAGGTTCAGCAAAGGAGATTGACAAGACTGTTCTGTTAAGGTGTAGTGAACCATAATGACAAGGATGCCGGAGTTTTAGCAGCGGTAGTGAACTTTGAGTGACAGTAGACTTCTGTATGTGACTGATACGTTACCAGCAGATCGTTTTTTGTTTTTGTTTTGGGTCAAATGTCCTTCGTTTCATCTTCTTCTTCTTCAGCTTTCCGAGCCACTAAGGCTTATTGCTACAGATAAAGTTTGCCTCCATTCCTCTCTATTCCTCATATTCTCTCTCCAGTTGGTGACATCAATTTCTTTTATGTCCTCTTCTATGTTGTCTTTCCATCTCTGTCTTGGTCTACCCCTTGGTCTTGTTTCCCTCATCTCTTATGCATACATAATTTTCATTTGTCTCTTCCGTTCTTTCTACATGCCCTAGCCAGCGTAGCCTGTTCAGTTTCAAGACATTTATAATTCGTTGGGATTTAAATAAGCTGTTCAGCTCAGTGTTCTTTCTAGCTCTCCATTCTCCACTGTTAGTATTCCTTTATTGGCCCAAAGATTCTTCTTAGGATCTTGTTCTCAAAGATCTGCAATTGTTGTTTATCGTTCTTTGTTGTACTCCACATTTCTGATCCATACATGATGGCTGGTCTTATTATAGTTTTGTAGATTTGTTGTTTTGGGGTGTGATTTTGAATTTTAACAAGTGCTGCAAGGCAGAGTATATTTTATTCCCTATAAAGTCCTTCGTTTCATACTGGACAATATTGTCCGTGGTTTAAGTTAAGCAGTGCAGGAAGGTTTTTATTTTTTGTTATATTCAAGCACATGTACACGTTAATGATAGTAAAATGAAAGGGGTAGGGTAGCATTTGTGTTGTACCTGTTAAACTTGAGCAGTAGTACAATCTTGTGCTCACATTGACTGTGCTACAGGATGATATTGTTGGCAGGTGCCTGTTTGTATTTCCTGCAGTTTATTGACAGTTGTTGGTGGTTGTCCTGGCGGTTTGTTGCAAAAATTAAGAGACGTTTGATGTCTGTTGTAAACTTTAAATGATTGGTTACAGCTGTTGCTGGTTGTGAAAATTGAGTGGTGAATTACAGCATTCATTTCTGCATGGTGATTTGCTTAGCCTTTCTGAGTGTAGTCTTGTGTAGATACGTCGAACAGAAGTAGGATTGTGATGGCTCATATTGAAAGCGGTCAGTATCTCTTTTACAGAGATTGTGTTTATTCCCCAAAAATAGTGGTTGTATTTCTTCTCCAGAAGTAGTGATTGTGTTTCTTCTTCAGAAGTAGTTGATGATTGTATTTCTCCCTGAAAAGTAGTCAGTGATTGTGATTGTATTACTTATCCAGAAGTAATTGGTGATTTGTGATTCTTTCCCCAGAAGTAGTCACTGATTGTATTTCTTTGGGAAAAGTTGTCAGTGATTATATTTCTTATCCAGAAGTAGTCTTTGATTGTATTTTTTTTTTTCTCTGTACTGAAACTGATTATGTTCAGCAGAATATCCCTTTTTGCTTTTAAAGTATGCAGGTTTTTTGTTTTAAGAAACTTTTTTTTTTTCCGGCATTACATTTGTGCAACTAGATCAAATATTTGACACAGTGCAAGAGTATAGTAGATACGTTACATTACGGTGCAAGATAATATGTTATTTTAGTTAAGATTGCCAGTTTATACATTTCCAGCAGGAGTGAGTGTGCGTACTTTTTTTTTTTTTAATTAACAAGAAATTGGTAAATAGTTTTCTCAATGCCTGCATAAACAAAATAATAATGTATTTGATGTTGCATTCCAGAACTCAGTAGAAGATTTTAAGATTGTTTCGTGCAAAGAAAAGGAAATACAGATATAACTCCAACATCCGTGACCCTCAAACTTTTTTTATCCTGGTAATAAGGATCCCAGTGATGATATTTTACCTGGAAATGATGTTATTCCTATTTTTAAAAAAATTCTGAAATTTTAAAATGTTATTTAAATGCCTCGTGGGAGGTTAAGATTTAAAAATGATTAAGAGAAATTCATTTTTATGTTTGTGAGTTACTGAACTTAACATAGTATGAGGATATTGTTTATCAGAAATATCACTTGTCGACTAATGATGGTTAAGGAACCACATGCAGCAATAATCGGTGTGTCAGTCCGTGATAGCTGTTTGGTAAGTGCCAGCTGTGTCAGACCATTCATTGGTGTGTTGAGATATATTCATACTGATGCTAGAAAATGCTCACAGATGAAGAGACAGATGTACTCTGGAGGTAGTTGAGATGGCAGGAGATGATTTGTTTGGCTACTTGTATCAAAATACTGAGCCACATATCACATGGTTTACATAAGGTTTACGTACAGAAATAAGGTTGATGAAGCTGCCATGTGTTTTTCACATAGAAAATGCACAGATTAGATTAAACACAACATAAAGCAGCAGAGCAACCAGTATTTCAGAAAAAATGCCTTCCTCAACAGAAAAAAATAGACAGTGCCAAAATGGCAAATAAATAGTCAGATGCGACAGCTATAGGTCAAAATATGAAGTCAGTCAAACCATGTGAAAGTGAGTATACGCCAGGATGAAATGAAAAAAAAAAATAAAAAGGGTGAAAGGTTAGACAGGATATAATGGGAAGCCAAAAGCTCATGAACGGTGGGTGACTTAGGGATTTTGTTAAAAAAGATATATTTTTACATATGTAGTCCATCACTATGCTCATTTTCTTTCCATTAATTCTGTCCAGTCTGATGTGTGTGCCCCCAATCCCCCAAAGTTTCTCATATTGAATGCTTGTGTAAGATTTCCTAATAATAGTTGTCAAGTCATAAATTAAAAAAATAGATTTGTTTCATTAAGATAAAGTTTATATATTTGACATGTTTCTGCATTAGTCAGCTGCTTTCCAAGTACATATCCAGAATATGGTCCGAAGAATTGAGAATGCTTTCAGCAATGCAAGATATTGATTTGCAGTCAATTTTGGAACTGAAGGCATTTTTGTCATAGGGTTATTTGACTATGTTAATTCATTAGAAGACATTTTCATGCTGTTGTAATGATGTGTTGGTTTTTTTTTTTTTTTAAGTTTTACATTGTAAAAGCCAGTTATTAGTGAGTTTTGATGTCATTTTGTGAGTTATTGAGTATGGATTGTAACTTGTTATACCTTTGCTTGATTTTTATAGAAGCGATAAGATGTAATTCTACCCCCCTCTCCTAGTGTAGAAATTGGTGTGGGACCAAATATTGAGCATTTTGGTGGGTTTGTATGTTACGTTTGTGTTGTTTTCATGCATATGACCGCCATGCCATCCCCTGATATCCCTTCTTTTAAACTCTTACAGAAGCAGGTCATAGATCTCCCCTTTTCAATCCAGGCTGCCCCCAATCCCCCCCCCACCCCAATATATTTAAGTCATCATTCAGAAGGGATACACTTGGTTTCAGTGTTAACACTTGAAATTCTTCTCTGGGGAAATACCCACCCCCTTCCCTCTCTGGTTGAGAGCCACTGCCTTACTGGCTTTTTTTTTTTTTCTATTTTGAAAGTTACTTAATATTGTCCTTTTCCATTTTAAGATTTTTAATCTTTTCCAGCCAACACTAGTCCATGTTCTGACCCTGTTGTTTTATTCTCCCCCCCCCCCCCCCAAGTCTACATATTGTATTTATCTGTACATACATCTGTGTAATCAGAAGCTTTTTTTTTTAACTTTTGTTTCTAAGTATATGTGTACGTTTTATTTTAAAGCATGTGTTTAAGAGTACTGAAGAAAAATATATGCAATGTACATTTATGTCGTTACATACATACACATTGTTTTTTTTTTTTTCCTCCGTTTATCCCACCCTCTATTTTACTTGTTTTATAGAAGAGTTTTTTTTTTTTCTGGATGACCTTTTTGTTTTTGTCCGAAAACATTTAATCCTATAACTGTTTCCCATGTTGTTTTTTTTTTTCTTTTTCTCCACCTGCGGCGCGCATGTTTAGGATTTTGTGTATATATACACAGTAAATTGCCACGTCATGCTATTCACACATTGTCAGGTTCTCCCGCGTCAACACACCCACACATGTTGCCTCACACTCACACACATTTTATTTTGGTCTTAATTATGGAAATTATCTGCCAAAACTTTCCCAATTATTTTATAATTTCATAAATATTGCCCTTCATACAAAATCCATCATATGCCAGGCTGGACTGTTCTGTTTAAAAAAAAAAAGTTTTTTAATACGGCAGAGAATACGTGAGCAAAATTTTGGTTTTTGTATTTGAATAACTTGTGTAGAAACTGTAATTCAGTTTCTAGACTTTCTGTGTGATCATGTCTTTCTTTTTCTTTTGTTGGTAGATAATTTTATCACGATTGAGCAGAGACTGTGGGATAGGTTTGTGAGACTTGGCAAGTTCTTTAATATAGCATGTAGATGAATGCATTTAAAAGATTTGTAGTCTCGTGAATGACGCTGCATTGGAAGGGATCTCCCTTCTCAACAAAGGCTTTCCGGATTCTAGTCCCATACCTTATTGGGACTTAATTTTTTTTTTATCTCCAGACCATGTTATTGGAGTTGAGTCTTTCCTGTTCTTATGAGCCAGTATAGTCCCCAAAAACAATACAAAAGCCCAAAAAAAAAAGAAATGTAAAAAAAAAAAAAATTACCTCACACTTGGATGTCAGTGTATTGAAAGAAAACTGGTATTAACAACAAAATGGGTTCTGTGCATAAAATCAGAGTGGGCAAACAATAAACAAAAGTTAAAGAAAATCGAAAAAAAGCAGACTGAAGTGAATGTGATTAACAATGTATTGTGAGGACAAATTTTTTTTTTTTAAAAACGGCACCCACATTTTAAATTGGCATGCTTCTGTGTGCAGCATGTGTATCCATTGCTATATGAGGTATTACTTTGATGTTGTTGCCATATTGGCAAATATATATATATATATATATTTTTTTTTTCTTCTGGTAGTAGAAAAAGAGAGCATATGGCCTTTCTGCTGGCCATGTATTTTGCCCATTGATTTAACATATGGAAAAGATTAAGGTCATTGCCGAAGTGAGCAGAATTTTGTTTTAGTTAGAACTTCATATAGTTTTTTTCACTAAATTAGAACTTCACAGAGTTTTTTTCAATTAAATTGTGAGGATGTGAACAGATCAGTATCGCCATTGTAAAACTGGCCTTTAAGACTAATGGCTTCCTCATACTTTTTGATTAGATGGATTTTTTTTTTTTTTTAAGATAATTATGCCAGATTGCAGATTTTTTTGTTTTGCTAATATTTTTTTTTTGTTTGTTTTTTACTTATGATGGTGGTGTGGCACTGTCTCATGGCTTGAAGAGTCTGATTTTGTTTACTGATCAAACGCTAACAATTGTTTCAGCAAAAGATTTTTTAATAGAGCTGGAGAATTTGACTGGAGTTAACCAAAATGTTTTCCCTATGGTTCTAGTAATGTGTCTTGACAAATCCACAGGATGTATTCCATGTATTCAGTTGCTTAAGTAACTCACTACAGTATCCCCTTACTTTAAAAGATTTCTTTATTTAAATACCCATTTCATCATTTTCATCTTGCCATTGTTTAAAAAAAAAAAATAGAATTTTGGCCTTTTTTTTTCTTTTTACAAAGTGGCATATGTTAGTGTGGGTCAGATTTTGTAGCCATTCCAGGCATATCTGAATATCGCTGTTAGTAAATGTTTATGTAATGATTACTTTTTCTTATTTGAATGAAAGTTTAGCTTTGCATCAGTTAGAAAGAATTTTTAAAAAAAAATATGGTGATTAAAATTACTGATAAGAGTGCGTAATTAGTGAAGTGAGAGTGCATTTTTATTATGTATACCTTGAAAATGACATCGTGAACGTTTCAAAGTTTGCTGCATTAATCGTTCAAAACGATAAAAAAAAAAACTGCCTTGACAAGTGCGAGAAATATAAATGACCTATATTTGATGCCAAAGTTAAAGAAAATGACCTATATTTTGTTTATTTGAATGAGGAGTTATGTTACGAACAGAAGTTATGTTATTTCAAGATGCGATGTTTATGTAAATTTCATGATAATTCATGAACGATGATGCCGATGGTTTGTGTGTGTCCGTGTGTATGTGCGTTGTTATTTCTGAGGCATAATTCATGCTTCCGGGTGATGGGCGATAATTTTAGTGTCGGTCCTCTTTTGCTTCAACATCATCAAGTCCTACATCACGTGAGAATGTATGTCTCAAGACTAAAAAGGCAGGCTGGATGGGTGATTCCTTTCTGTCTCCTCCATCGGTTTGCGTGACCTTTGACCCATTAATCAGAGTTGGGTCTTGTAAAATAATTTTAACTCTTTTTACTCTTCAGCCCTGGAGTGAGTATATGTGATGTTACAATCTGTTGTACGTGTATATAAAAAAAAACCCCTAATGTTGTCCTTCAAGCTGGCGTTGCCTCAAAAGTGAAAAAGTCGCAGTGAACGGGAGAGAAAATGAAACACATGGAGTCCTCAATTATTTTTTCTTTTGTGCATATTAAAACAGAGTGGTTCAGACACAGTACACTCACAAACAAGAATGTTGAAATGCTATTTATGCTGATGACCTTGACTCACATTGGCAAACAAAATAAAAGACATACTTTTTTGATGGTTTTTGTTTCCTAAATGTCTTTGCATTTTTTAAAAAGTCTGCGTGAATGTTTTTAATCTTGTTTACCGATGAATGTGGTGATGTTGGACATAAGTTGTTTCCCACGAAGGCCTCCCATTTCTTGTCAGCGCTGTGGCCTACATGAGTTATCTCTGGCAGTGTTTCTCATCGTGGGGGCAGTCTTTTACTATTTTTGGGGACAGTTGGAATGTGTTTATATTGCACTTTTTCAGAACTTGGTTGACTATTATTCTGCTGGGAGGTGACATCGAAAGCTTTGAGGCAGGGCATGATTAAAAAAAAATGTTGGGAAACACTGCTGTAGAGGAGTTAAATTAGCTACTTAGTCACAAAACAGCTGAGAAACACATAAATGCCTGTGAATGTAAATGCTACAGAAGATTTCTTCAAATATCATGGACACAGAAAAGAAATATATCCATACCACAGGAACTTAATACTGAAGAAGGCTGGTTAGTAAACAGGATTAAACAGAGAAAAATTAAGTATTTTGGACATATTAAACATGTGAATTTAGATACCATCTTGAAAGGGTACATAATGGGAAAAAGAAAGAGAGGAAGACCAAGGCGAAGATGGCTGCAAGACATCGCTGGATGCATTATCACCAGGGCATCTTGCTTACAACCGAGAGGCCTACAGGAGAGCTGTTAGGGAGGCAAAGTTCCACAGGGACATGCAAATGACTGACTGGCTGAGTCACATGACTAGAGATGGAAGGAAAGAATTTCAGAGGAATTCTAGAGAAGGATAATGTTGTGCTATGCAATTCCTAGGGTCAGCATATGTCCAGTACCTGTGAAATGTGTGTGCAAAAAGGGAGACAAATATTGGATTAAGAACTGACAACAAAAATTTGGGAACCACAACACCAATAGGCAGATGAAGTAGGGGTGGCTGGTTAATCACATTTACTGAAAGAGAAGATGGAAAATCTAAACTGTCTATAAATGCACTGCCACTTGGCAGCAGAAAGGCTAGTAATAGAGATCTTGAAAACAAGGTATTAATTAGTGTTGTAAGACTGAACTATCACTCAATGGCAGCCTTGTGTTTGTGGAGTGGTCTGGTGATCTCCATACTGCGATTAGACATCCTCCATTCTGGAGTCCATTTTTTTCCACCTCCCATCTCTAGTATTTCATGTGGGTATTTTCTGCATCCGGCTGATGGGAAGATCCAAGCAGAGGATCATAATCCCACCTTTCAAATGAGAATGCAGTGCTAGCCAAACCTCTCGTGCTCACAAGTTTATTTTTAAATTCCTGGAGTGAACGGTGAAATGGAAATTAACCAAAAAAAAAAAAAAAACACTATCTGCAGAATGAGGAAGACCATTACATCAAAACAAATATCACAGCAACTGAGGTTACGCACTGTAAGATGCTACATGCACTCTGTATTCCTTTATGGTGCAGGACATACATTAACTGAAGATGGAGATAAAGAAAAGGAATGGCAAAACATTCAACACTATGAAGACTGTCCTGTTATCCAGGAATCTGCCCACAAAAAAACCAAACTGAGATTTGTAAAATGCTTTATCTACTCTGTTTTTCTGTATGGAGCAGAAACCTGGCCTCTAAGAAAAAAAAAGATGGAGAGAAAGATTAATGCAGCAGAAATGTGGTTCTACAGAAAACTAGGTCATATAACATGAGAATGAAAACAACAAATGCACACGTTTTAGAACAGCTCCAAGTGCAATGTGAACTTCTCAAAGAAATAAAGATGAAGAAAACAAAATACTCTGGCCATATCAAATGACATAACAATATACTGAAGACCATACTAGAAGGAAAGTTGGAGAGAAAAAGAGCAAGAGAGAGATGTAGATGTGAAGATAACATGTAAGAATAGACAGGACACAGCCTGGCTCAGTGTGCATAGCAACAAGGAAACAGGAGATTCATTACCGTCAACCTCCATTCTGGAAAAGGCACATGATGATGATGACGCAGAAGCTTGGAACTTGAATAAGACAACAGGAAAGAAATTGAGGCGTCTGAAATGTGGACACACAGAAGAACAGGATGTATCCCATGGACAGAAAAGAAAATGAAGAAATGCTAAACCATATAAAAGTGAAGAGAGATGCTGAAAATGATAAAAACAAGATGGCTAAGATCGTTTGGGCACGTCAAGAGGCATAATACTACACTGAAGATCCTTTTGGAGGGTAAGATCGAAGGGGAAAAGACCAAGAGTACGATAATGACAGATGGGTGGACAATATCAAGAGGACAGAAACCAGCTTGGCCTAGTGCACTACGAAGATGAGAAACAGAGCTGAGTGGAGATTCACTGCAGCCAACCTTCTGTGTGGAGATGACACAAGATGATAATGAGTGAACACATGAAACAAGCATCTCATCAGACTACCATCATGAGAAACCTGCTGCTCACTATCATCATCACATCATCAATCATCATCACAATTTACCCCAACACAATCAGAAAGACAAGACTGTAAACAAATGTCTATGACACAATACTTGGCCAATTCTCATTCAGTCTTCTTACATCTTACATCCTTCCTGTGCCGTTAAACATCACATAGGGCTCACTAAGTTTTCCTGTCCTCGGTGAGCTTTTCAACTTCATCAAGGGATTTTATGCCTACTAAATTGGTTTAATACAAAGTCCTCTTTAGAGTTTCATGTGGCCATCCTTTTTTCCTTCTACCTGTTGTGATCCACTTGATAGCTTGTTTTGGGATTCTCTGACTGTCTCTTTTCATCACGTGACTGACATATGTCCATCTACTTTTTCTGATCATCCATGAGACAGGTTGTTTGCTCATCTGCCTTATCTCTGTGTTTTTGAATTCGTTCCACTTTATAGCAAGTATTTTCCTTAGGCATTTGTTTTCAAAAGAGTCTAATTTCTTGCCTATTTCTTTAGTTGTTTTCCAGCTTTCACATGCATAAATGAGAGTGGATATTACATTTGAATTGAATAGTCTTAACTTGGTTTTTGTGCTTATAACTTTTGAGTGCTGTATGTTCTCCTAACAATCAGACTTAAGGGCATTCCTAGAAATGTAACAATCATCCAGATATATGCACCTACATCAGCAGCAGAAGAAGAGGAAGTAGAAAACTTTTATAACACACTGCAAACGACAATAGACCAGGTACGGAAAAATGATATTGTATTAATAATGGGGGATTTTAATGCAAAAATTGGTACAGAAAGAGCAGAAGATGAAGGAAATGTTGTAGGGAAATTTAGCACAGGACATAGAAATGAGGCAGGTGACAATCTAATGGCGTTTTGCATGGAAAATGAGCTAATGATCGCTAACACACTTTTTAAACAACATCCAAGAAGACTTTACACATGGACATCACCTGATGGGAAAACCAGGAATCAAATAGATTACATTTTAGTGCAGAGAAGGTGGAGGTCAAGCATAACATCAGCAAAAACTTTACCAGGTGCTGATTGTGACACGGACCATGAGTTATTAATAGCAGACATGAAGATAAAGATGAAAAAGATAGTTACGGGATCAAGACCACTCCGCTTTGACCTTACAAATATACCAGAGCAATACGGTATAGAAGTGAAGAACCGTTTCGAAATCCTGATGGCTGTACAGGAGGAGATGACACCAGATGAATTGGCTATGCAGGCCAAAGATATCTTAGTAACAACAGCTAAAGACATGGTTCCAGTAAAGAAAACACAAAAGAATAGATGGATCACAGCAGGTACACTAGAACTGATAAAACAATGTAGAGAAATGAAGACGCAATGGAAAGTGACAAACAACAACAAAGATAAATATAAAACTTTAACAAAAGAAGTACGAAGAAACATAAGAAAAGACAAAAAACAATACATACAAGATTGTTGTGAAAGAACAGAAGAACATCAGAAGTGTGGAAGAGATAGTGAAATGTTTAAAGAAATGAAGACATTGACGAGAAATGTCACACCTAAGCTAAATGTAATTTGTGATGAGATGGGGAATACCCTGACAGAGACAGAGGAAATTCTAGAAAGATGGAAGGAATATTGCAAAAGAATGTATGAAACAACCGACTGTGGAAGCAGAAATCAACAGTGTGAATTATTATTGGAGGAGAAAGAACCCGAACCGACAATGGAAGAAGTTTTATGGGCAATAAAGAATCTGAAAAATGGTAAATCACCAGGATGTGATGAGATAACAGCTGAATTTATTAAAGCAGGAGGAAAGGAGTGTGCAACAATCTATCATGCACTATGTAAAAAGATATGGCATTCAGGTGTTTGGCCAAAAGAATGGAAAAGAACTGTATTCATACCACTGCCAAAAAAGGGTAACCTGAAATAATGCACCAACTACAGAACTGTTGCCCTGATTAATCATGCCAGTAAAATTCTGTTAAAAATCATAATGGGTAGTCTTCGAAAGAAAATAGAAGAAGAAGTCAATATGGTCCAAGCTGGTTTCAGGCAAGGAAGAGGATCATGAGATCATATATTCAATCTAAGATTAATAATAGAGAAATGCAGAGAGTTTAATGTGAATCTATATTTATCCTTTATAGACTACTCAAAGGCATTTGATTGTGTACAACACCAGAAACTTTGGGAAATAATGGAAAAAATGGGATTTCCAACACATTTGATACAATTAACATCACTGCTGTATCTAGACCAACAAGCAGCAGTAAGAATAAATGGTGAAACAACAAGTTGGTTTGACATAAAACAAGGGGTCCGTCAGGGGTGCATATTGTCACCCTACTTATTTAACTTGTATACTGAAAATATAATGAGGAATGTTAGAGAAGATGTAGACAAAGAATATTACGATGCCATAACAGTTGGAGGTTATGAAATACCAGAGATTAGATATGCTGATGACACAGTATTGCTGTCCACAACACAAAAAGGAATGGAAAAACTAATTATGTCAGTCCGCAAGAACAGCGAAGAGCAGAACTTCTATCTTAATGCAAAGAAAACTAAATTGATGACAACTGACAAAACAAACAAGGCAACTCAATGAGGAAAAACTGGAAGAAGTGGAGAGTTTTGAATATCTTGGATCGCTACTAACTAATAATGGAGATACAATGAGGGAAATTAAAAGGAGGACATCTATCGCTCTTCAGAAAGTAAAACAAATAAAGAATCTGTGGATATGAGCAGACAGAACCACAAAAATAAGATTTTTAAGGGCATGCATCTTTCCCATAGCAACATATGCCTGTGAGACCTGGACACTTAACAAAACAGCTGAGAAACACATAAATGCCTTTGAATGTAAATGCTACAGAAGAGTTCTCCAAATATCGTGGACACAAAAAAGAACAAATATATCTATACTACAAGAGCTTAATATTGAAGAAGGCTGGCTAGTGAAGAGGATTAAAGAGAGAAAACTGAAATATTTTGGACACATTAAACGTCATGATAATTTAGAGAAGACCGTATTGGAAGGATACATAATGGGAAAAAGAAAAAGAGGAAGACCAAGACGAAGATGGCTGCAAGACATCGTTGACGATCTGGAAATGGATGCAACAGCAGCAGGCCATCTTGCTCACAACCGAGAGGCCTACAGGAGTGCTGTTTGGGAGGCAAAGTTCCGCAAGGGACATGCAAATGAATGAATGAATGAATGTTCTCAAGACTCTTGAAGGTCAATGCTGCTTTTGGAATTCTAACTTCCTTTCTGGTGTTATCGTCCTGGTCTATGCAGCTGCCAAGGTACGCAGATTGGTTGACTTCTTCAACAGCTGTTCCTTCCATGTATATTTTTCCTTTTTGATTAATGGAAAGGTTCATTATTTGTGTTTTTTCCTTGTTCATTTCAAGTCCTATTTTGCTAGCAAGCGAAGACGGTATGTTTTTTTCTTGCATCGAGTTCACATTGTTACCGATAAGAGTATCACTCAGTCTACACACTGGCAAATTAAAAAGAAAAAATAAACCCAATCAAATTCATACATAATGACAGAAGTTCTCCACCGCTGTATATAAAATAGTAATGATAAATGTGTATAAATAACAGAATTATGCATAGGTAAGTTAAGTTACCATATAGGCTATCATGTATAAAATGTACATGCCTATCTATATACAAAATCAGTGGACGAATACCACAAACATATTTTGATTGATATCGAACACACCCCCAAAATGAATACATCACATAATTGCTAGTTTGTCATGAACAGCTGATTGTAATGTCAAAATTTAACAATGGACAATATCAGCCATGGAGCCTTTTCAGAGGCAGCACGCGACCAATCCAATTCCATAGCAATGAAATGATCCTTTAGCTGCCAACAAGACGGTCAAACATTGGATGACCGATGAAAGAGGCCAACCATGGTGAAAGATTGCAGAAGCCAAAGCGATTGACATGCAAAATAGATATGTCTACTAGCTTCAGACCACGAAAAGTGGAAGAAATTTGTTGTAAGTGTAAAGCACCATAAAATTATACAGGACTGCTTTGTCAGTTGCTTTCCAAAGACCTGTCCTTCAGAAGGAAGCAATAATGACTGTTCTAGAACTAAAGGCCCTAACAATGTGGCCTCAGGTTTGGCATGTGAGATCTGGCTTTATGTATAGAACATTAGAAAAAGTCTTGACAGTTCTTAATTCCAGACCGAGCAACTGGGGAGCGCAGACAGTTCCTGCAGTGAAATGTCATCAACTTCAGGGCTCCACACGCTGAAAAGAGTTGGGAACCAATGTGCATGTGGGTCAACTAATCAGACCTGACATAGCATAGCCCCCCTACCTAGTCTTCCTGCAGTGCCCCAAGCTAACATGCTACTGAATCACTTCGGCTAAATAAGAATCAACATACTTCCCCTTGGCACTGCTGGAACCTGCTATGAGAAACTCACTTCTCAGATTTCTGCTGGGGAAACACATCACTCACACCAACTCCAACTTTTATATTTTTATATTTTTTTTTTCCATCAGAATCTCCACAACAGCATCATCCGCAGAGACCTCAGGTTCATGGTATCCAGAGAAATACAGTAAAAAAAATCTCTTCATTTTTTGTTTAAAAACTCTTCAAAAACTTCAATAAAACCCCAACAATGAGTTCAGCAACTATAAGTGACATCATGGCAAGTTTAAAGTGACATCTTAGCGTATTTTTAACAATTACAAATGGCATCGTAATAATTTAAACACTGACAAATCACATTACCATAACTTAAGAGTTTACAAATGACACCATCACAATTTAAACATTTACAAAATGACATCACCATATTACAACGTCAGGATCTGTGGTAAAAGGGGGCGAACGATGAGCAGCCAAGACCACATCCGATGTGTCCAAAGTAAACAGGCTGTTAAAGTGAATGATATAAAGATCCACTTTCTCTCCATGAACCCAGTCAGATGTGCCCCATATGCTTTTGCATACGATATCATAACAACAGAGGATATCACACAGTTTATCTCATACAATATTTCAACAGCTGCTTTTTTTTTTAATCTTGGGCTGGCCAATGGAATCACAAGATCTAACAAATGCAAGATGCAAGATATCACATGCTACAGGGTGTTCCATAAGTAACTGTGCACTAACCCAGTATCGATTCTGGTATCGTAGTGATATTTTAATGTCTGCGGTATCTAGTCATATCTACCTGCCGCGGTCATTAAGATATCACTACGATACTGGAATCGATACTGGGTTAGTGCATAGTTATTTTCTGAACAAACTGTATAATTCAACAGTTAAAACCACATAATACAAGTAAACAATCATTTTTGTATATTCATATCATACATACACAAAATACATCTACTGAATCATGTGACTAGTTGAAAGATCTTCATAACCATCATCATCATCAGGTGCCGTGCCGACTGGCGTTGGCTATTATGCTTCTCCAGAGTACACGATCCTTCATGCAGGCCATCAGTTCAGTTAGCAATCTCCTCCCACACCATCCTGTCAGACTGTCCAGTATCATTTCTCTTGGTCTTCCTCTCGATCTTCTGCCTTCTATTTTTCCTGTTGTTATAATACACCTGAAAGATCTTGCATTCTTAAACTCTTCACTGCTGACAGAAGTGAAAATGAGTTGGATCTGTAGTCATGGTGGTGAAACTGGCTGAAATGATAGCGACCAAGCTTCCCAGTTCAAAGGCAGTGGGTTCTATCTCCATGTCCACTGACCTCAAGCAGATGAGGGTTTTTATTAGTGAAGTTCATGAACCCGTGCTGGGACTCCTTTCATGAATGAGATCAGAGCAAGTTTAGACTTGCCTGAAGTGCCACAGTGTTTCAATATTTAAACACTTTTTCTCTTCCATTCCTGAGTGGACTATATAAGCTTTTCTGTAAGTTCTCTCGTCCAGGGCTACTTGTGTGGTCAGATAGAAGCAATGGATCGGTTTCACTGGGACATCTTGGAGAGGTAGGACGGAGTCCTCTTTTGTGATTAAACCTACGATAAGGTCACATTTACTTCTGCAACCAAATCTAGAACAAAAAGTTCATGCTCTTTCCTGTGTTTATATCTCAAGAATATGTTTGCTCCCACAATCACATCTCAAGATAAGATTCATCACTCCTCACATATATAAAGTCCATTTTGCTTCCTATCATCATATCTTGGATAATGTTCATCTTGCCAACTATTATATCTAGAGTAAAGCCAACATCCTCCAATCATATGCAGAATAAGGTCCATCTTGCATCCTATAATTATATCTAGGATAAGGTTCATCCTCTTCCCTATAATCACACATATGATAAGATCCATCATCCCCCTACAATCATGTCTAGGATAAGATCCATCCTCATCTATAATCATGTCTAGGATAAGGTTCATCCTCACCTTTAATCACGTTTAGGACAAGGTCCATCTTCTGCTATTAATCATACCTAGGATAAGGTCCATCCTCCACAACAAGCAACAACAACTAACAAAATCCCAATTAAGTTTACACTTCATTAAAAAAAACAAAAAACAACAGTTTACATAATTCAACCAAAATATCACCAAGCCAAGGCACTCTAGTCCATCCAACAACTTTTACCCCTTTTGTCGAAAAACATTCTAAAAATACCTTATCACTTTCTTAATTCAGTATATAAAGAAGTACATTGTGACACACAAGTTGACGTATAAAAGCCTGGCTAAGACTCTACCCTCACAATGTCCTCTCTTCAAAAACGGGCTGTTAAATCACACAGTCTGAGCTTATGAGATCCGCATCAACTTGGACCACAAGAAAACAGTGGAACTCACCATTTCAGCTTTAGAAACTTTTGACATAGTAAGGGAACAACACCCTCTTCCCCCCCCCCCCCCCCACAATAATCCTATGGGGCCATGACCCCCTGGGATCCGAGAGTTATAATCCCACTTAATCAAGAATCCTAACACTAACTGATGCCTGGCATCTCACCAAGCTCAGACATCTGCTGTAATCCATCTCTTAATCTCCGTATTCAGCTGACAAGCAAAGCATTTTTAAAAAAAAAAAAACATGCTCTGAAGTGAGGCTTGACCATTCACACTGCCCAGCACACCACATGATGATGATGATGAGAAAATAAACTCATAATACCATTTATGAAACATAATTCTCATGACCATATTTCAATTTCTCTTCTCTTCTGCCCCGATCTTACAATTCCAACACATATAAAAACACACAAAAAAACCCACAAACATACAGAGGCAATAACATAAAAATACAAGAAACACATGGAATGGAATACAGCGTATTGCCATGAGAGGAATGTATAAAAACTATACTAAGGCCTAAGCACTATATGGTAATCTTTCCAGCAGCAAAACAGCAAAGATTTCATCTAAATTAATATTTGTTCCACATATTTTGTCATATAAGCAGATTTTAAAAATTTATTTAAAAATACAACAAAAATGATTGTTTTAAAAAAAAAAGTTTTGATAAATTTTATAATGGACATAGGGGATGAGAAAGGGACAAAACACTTCATAGGAAAAGAACACAGGGATATAACAATTCATAGGAAAAGAACACAGGGATATAACACTTCATAGGAAAAGAACACAGGGATATAACACTTCATAGGAAAAGAACACAGGGACATAACACTTCATAGGAAAAAAACAGGATATAACACTTCAAATGAAAAAAAAACACAGGGATATAACACTTCATAGGAAAAGAACACAGGGATATAACACTTCATAGGAAAAGAACACAGGGATATAACACTTCATAGGAAAAGAACACAAGGACATAACACTTTAAAGAAAAAAATAAAACAGGGACATAACACTTCAAAGAAAAAAATAAAACAGGGACACAACACTTCAGAGAAAAAAATAAAACAGGGACATAACACTTCAAAGAAAAAAATAAAACAGGGACACAACACTTCAAAGAAAAAAATAAAACAGGGACATAACACTTCAAAGAAAAAAAATAAAACAGGGATATAACACTTCATAGGAAAAGAACACAGGGATATAACAATTCATAGGAAAAGAACACAGGGATATAACACTTTAAAAGAACACAGGGATATAACACTTCATAGGAAAAGAACAAAGGGATATAACAATTCATAAGAAAAGAACATAGGGATATAACACTTCATAGGAAAAGAACACAGGGATATAACACTTCATAAGAAAAGAATACAGGGATATAACAATTCACAGGAAAAGAACACAGGGACATAACATTTCATAGGAAAAAAACACACGGATATAACACTTTAAAGGAAAAAAACACAGGGATATAACACTTCATAGGAAAAGAACACAGGGATATAACACTTCATAGGAAAAGAACATAGGGATATAACACTTCATAGGAAAAGAACACAGGGATATAACAATTCATAGGAAAAGAACACAGGCATATACCACTTCATAGGAAAAGAACACAAGGATATAACACTTCATAGGAAAAGAACACAGGGATATAACACTTCATAGGAAAAGAACACAGGGATATAACACTTTAAAGAAAAAAATAAAACAGGGACATAACACTTCAAAGAAAAAAATAAAACAGGGACATAACACTTCAGAGAAAAAATAAAACAGGGACATAACACTTCAAAGAAAAAAATAAAACAGGGACATAACACTTCAAAGAAAAAAATAAAACAGGGACATAACACTTCAAAGAAAAAAATAAAACAGGGATATAACACTTCATAGGAAAAGAACACAGGGATATAACAATTCATAGGAAAAGAACACAGGGATATAACACTTTAAAAGAACACAGGGATATAACACTTCATAGGAAAAGAACAAAGGGATATAACAATTCATAAGAAAAGAACATAGGGATATAACACTTCATAGGAAAAGAACACAGGGATATAACACTTCATAAGAAAAGAATACAGGGATAACAATTCACAGGAAAAGAACACAGGGACATAACATTTCATAGGAAAAAAACACACGGATATACACTTTAAAGGAAAAAAACACAGGGATATAACACTTCATAGGAAAAGAACACAGGGATATAACACTTCATAGGAAAAGAACATAGGGATATAACACTTCATAGGAAAAGAACACAGGGATATAACAATTCATAGGAAAAGAACACAGGCATATACCACTTCATAGGAAAAGAACACAAGGATATAACACTTCATAGGAAAAGAACACAGGGATATAACACTTCATAGGAAAAGAACACAGGGATATAACACTTTAAAGAAAAAAATAAAACAGGGACATAACACTTCAAAGAAAAAAATAAAACAGGGACATAACACTTCAGAGAAAAAATAAAACAGGGACATAACACTTCAAAGAAAAAAATAAAACAGGGACATAACACTTCAAAGAAAAAAAATAAAACAGGGATATAACACTTCATAGGAAAAGAACACAGGGATATAACAATTCATAGGAAAAGAACACAGGGATATAACACTTCAAAAGAACACAGGGATATAACACTTCATAGGAAAAGAACACAGGGATATAACACTTCATAGGAAAAGAACACAGGGATATAACAATTCATAGGAAAAGAACACAGGGATATAACAATTCATAGGAAAAGAACAAAGGGATATAACAATTCATAAGAAAAGAACATAGGGATATAACACTTCATAGGAAAAGAACACAGGGATATAACACTTCATAAGAAAAGAATACAGGGATATAACAATTCACAGGAAAAGAACACAGGGACATAACATTTCATAGGAAAAAACACACGGATATAACACTTTAAAGGAAAAAAACACAGGGATATAACACTTCATAGGAAAAGAACAAAGGGATATAACACTTCATAGGAAAAGAACACAGGGATATAACACTTCATAGGAAAAGAACACAGGGATATAACAATTCACAGGAAAAGAACACAGGGACATAACACTTCAAAGGAACAAAACACACGGATATAACACTTTAAAGGAAAAAAACACAGGGATATAACACTTCATAGGAAAAGAACACAGGGATATAACACTTCATAGGAAAAGAACACAGGGATATAACACTTCATAGGAAAAGAACACAGGGATATAACAATTCACAGGAAAAGAACACAGGGACATAACACTTCAAAGGAACAAAACACACGGATATAACACTTTAAAGGAAAAAAACACAGGGATATAACACTTCATAGGAAAAGAACACAGGGATATAACACTTCATAGGAAAAGAACACAGGGATATAACACTTCATAGGAAAAGAACACAGGGATATAACACTTCAAAGAAAAAAATAAAACAGGGACATAACACTTCAAAGAAAAAAATAAAACAGGGACATAACACTTCAAAGAAAAAAATAAAACAGGGACATAACACTTCAAAGAAAAAAATAAAACAGGGACATAACACTTCAAAGAAAAAAATAAAACAGGGACATAACACTTCAAAGAAAAAAATAAAACAGGGACACAACCCTTCAAAGAAAGAAATGAAACAGGGACATAACACTTCAGAGAAAAAAATAAAACAGGGACATAACACTTCAGAGAAAAAAATAAAACAGGGACATAACACTAGAGGGGAAATAGAAGACAGAAGAGAGTGGGCCTAAAAAAACAACAGGGATGAAACTTTCTGACAGAAGCTAAAACTGTAGGAAAGATATGATGAGAGAGAGAGAGGCACAAGACCAAGGTCTGATGAAAAATTTCTGTCTCTGCTTTATGTATTTAGGTATGCTGCCCTAGGTCCATCCTGACATCATTTCTTCACAAGGCTGTCCTCTCTTTCAATCCGTAACTGGTTTTGTGCACACACACACACACATGCTATGAGGAGGCCTCGTTAGCTGAGTGGTTAGGCATTTGGTTTGCTAATCCGGTGGTACGGGGTTCAGTCCCAGCTGTAGGATTTTTTCTGGTACACACAAACAAAATGCCCCAGGGTCGACCAAGCCTCTAAAAATGGGTACCAGAGAAATCTGGGAAGGCAAAGTGGCCAGGCGTGATACTGACCACATCACACCTTCATGTGCCGAAGGTCACGGAAAATACAGGCCTAACACCGTATTCCCCAATATGCCTTAATGGCATGGAAACGGGAATTTTACCTTACCTTAACTACTCAAGTCAAATGAGACAGTGGACAGAAACTTCCCGCATGCATCAGGACTGGTGAATAACAATCAACCACAACCCTGTTTTACCTCCCCCTGGCGCCATCTGCAGACCAAGTGGACAGGGATCAAAATGGTTAAGTGAACCTGGTCCTAAAAATAAACCAAGCCGAAGTCAGATGAGATGTGCTGAAAGGCACTTAACAACAACACAATACTTTTTGGTAGGTGAACAACGAAGAAGATGAATTAGTTTTGGGGTCTTTTCAGAGTCCATAATCAATCCATTTTCATCATCATAACCTTTTTTTTCTTTCTTTTTGCTACATGTATGCATACTATTTTCTTCTTCGTTCCAAACTTACACAGTGATTACACCGACATGTTTCTAGTTTGTATAGAACACCAAACCTACATAAGTATGACATAGACATGTTTCTCACTTGTACAGAACACCAAACCTACATAAGGATGACATAGGCATATTTCTTGTTTGTATAGAACACCAAACCCACATATATAGACATGTTTCTTGCTTGTATAGAACACCAAACCTACATAAGGATGACACAGACATGTTTCTTGCTTGTATAGAACACCAAACATACATATGGATGACATAGGCATGTTTCTTGCTTGTATAGAACACTAAACCTACATACAGATTACACCGACATGTTTCTTGCTTGTATAGAACACCAAATCTACATACAGATTAGACCGACATGTTTCTTGCTTGTATAGAACACCAAACCTACAAACAGATTACACCTACATGTTTCTTGCTTGTATAGAACACCAAACCTACAAACAGATTACACCTACATGTTTCTTGCTTGTATAGAACACCAAACCTACATACAGATTATACCGACATGTCTGAAGTTTGTATTTATAACACACTTTCATGTGACAGCTAACTCACAAAAGAAAAATCTCTGCCTGCAGTTACAGCATAGGACAATACATACTCAGATTTCTTCTTCTTCTTCTTCTTCAGTGTTCCAGGAAGCTTGGTCAACTTAAGTCTGTAGCCCAGTCACCTTGACAAAGTCCGCAATTTTCTCCAGGCTTCAGTGGAAGTCCCATAACTTTTCTTTCAGTTTCCCTCCCTCGGGCCAGATCTGTGCTCGGAGGTTTGAGTGGGATGGACAGGTTTGCAGGATATGTTCTGGTGTCTGGGTCCCAAAGCCACAAGAACACTCATAATCTGTGTGATATTTTGAGGTGATAAAGATGGCTTAGAAGTCTGCAGGGTCCCGTTCTTAAGCAAAAGATTGTGATTTGCTGGTATCTCCGTAGTTGATGAATGGGGGGGGGGGGGGGGGCGTTTTATTTTTATTTTCATTTTTGCTCTCCAATTAGACTCAGATTTATACATTTACAACGTTTGAAAGCTAACACTGACAGCACAGAAACAAGTTTGACACCTGACAGTTTATGTTCTGATAAATAATGCAGTAAAAGTGGTGTGAGAAGCCTAGTCAATAACATCTTGTCTTTCCATCCAAAGGCTTGTGAGTTTATGACTTGCATCCTCCAGACAACTTGCAGTCAAAATAAGTACCAAATACTCAAATGATGAGGAAAACAAGCGAACTCTGACTCTTAACTCTCCTCTGATCTCCAGCTCTAAATTTTACCCTTTTTTCCTTTGTGCCAGATACTGGAATGTACAGGAGTTTGGTGACAGCTGATGTTCTGAAAGATCTTTTAATGCACTGCGGAAAAACTTTAAAAAAAAAAAAAAAAGAAGAAAATTTGCCAGTAGAGTGGGACACACAAGACAGCACTACACACGACTGAACTGTGAATAAATCAAGTGCGGGACAATAGTGCAGGGGTTCGTTCCTGAGATGTCACTCAGACCCAGATCACATGAACATGAAAAATAACAATTCATCATAAATTACAAAATAAGAAAGACATTAGTCCATCACACTTCATCATAACATCTTGCTGGCAGAAATGCAGCTGAAGCCACTAACAGCAATTTTTTGAGGAAAGATGCTGACGATGGTTGGGACATGTGCTCCGGATGACTGACAACTCACTACCAAAAATAGCACTAAGATGGACACCACAGGGGAACAGAAGTAAGGGTAGACCAAACGAGACATGGAGAAGAACAACAGAAAGGATGTTGAGCAATAGATGGCTCGTCTGGGCAAGAGCGGAAAAAAAGGCAAAGGACAGGCATTTGTGGAAAACCCTTGCAGAAGCCCCATGTGCCCTGGGCACTTAAGGTTCAGAGAGAGAGAGAGAGATCACATTTCATCATAAAATTCACATTTACTCTAAAAAAAAAAAACATGTACAGGCACACGATCCTAACCAGTTTCAGAAAAAATATACAAATAATATTATCTGCAAATAATGTCAAAATCCCACACACTCACAATTAACCACTGCTAAAAATATGCATGTTAATAATCAATAACTAAACCGGCTGCTGTTTACATAGAACACAAACATTTTCAAACCCTCACAGAAAAAAAAAAAATTAACAGGGAATGCATAAAAACCTGGCAACCATTAACGCTAGAAAGAAAAAAAAAACAAAACAGAACACCGATTTTATTTTTGGAAATTTAAACGCATGTTTTTATCACATATATATACCTGGATTTTTCCAACATCGGCAACTATGTTCAATACATATGTATAGTGATACAAAAATTTCACCAAAAAAAAAATTATAAAAATAAATTATTTTACAGCACAAAACAGCTGGACCAGGTAAATCCACAATCTCATATCCTGAAATCAAAACTCATCACCATTTTAATGCTATTTACTCCAGTTAATACTGCTGACAGAGAATATCAGATTTACAGAAGGCTGGATTGAAGATAAATCAACAATGTGAAAAGTTAAAAACTCTCAAACCTAACTTATTTTCAGCTAAATGTTTTCTTTGTGCCTTTCTCTATGTGGATTTTTTTCCCCCTCTCTTTGGCTGTCATGAAGTAAAGTGTTATTAAATGGCCTTCCCACAATGAAAAAGCTGCTTGCCTATTTGGCTTTCATATGGAACCAAAAGTTCAGGCTAGTCTTCCACGATCCTAAGAGAGCCTCTGTGAACTTGGCTCTAAAGTGGGCACGTGCCTCTGCCTCGGTCAAATGTGGCACCAATGTATCACGAAGATAGTTGACATCTTTGGGGCTGCTGAGCTGTGGTATACCACCAGACAACATCATCATGAACAAAGACATCAGCAGAGAAAATTTGTTCCGGAGGATCAGGTACGCTTTCTCACACATGTTCTGAAACCTGCAATACACACACACACACACACAAAAATGAATAGATCACTTAATATCAGTTATCTAAATCATTAAGAACTATATCAGTTATCTAAATCATTAAGAACTATATCAGTTATCTAAATCATTAAGAACTATATCAGTTATCTAAATCATTAAGAACTATATCAGTTATCTAAATCATTAAGAACTATATCAGTTATCTAAATCATTAAGAACTATATCAGTTATCTAAATCATTAAGAACTATATCAGTTATCTAAATCATTAAGAACTATATCAGTTATCTAAATCATTAAAAGCTGCATCAGCCATCTAAATCATTAAAAACTACATCAGTTACCTAAATCATTAAAAACTACATCAGTTATCTAAATCATTAAAAACTACATCAGTTATCATACTTCTGACTGTTGTCATTTCATTTTCTATCACTGTGTTGTTCTTGTATGTAATCCTTGAGACAGGCTGACATCAAAATATTGGATGTTGTATATTTTTCATTTATACATTCTCATCTTACTTTCATACTTTCTGCCACTTGTGATTTTTCTCATTTTCCTCATTCCCTCTGTCATTTTGTAAAACTGAACCATACACCTCTATCTACCTTTATTACTAGAACCATACACCTCTATCTACCTTTATTACTAGAACCATACACCCCTGTCTACCCTTATTACTAGAACCATACACATCTATCTTACCTTTATTACTAGAATCATACACCTCTATCTACTTTTATTACTAGAACCATACACCTCTATCTACTTTTATTACTAGAACCATACACCTCTACCTACCTTAATTAGTAGAACCATACACTTCTACCTACCTTTATTACTAGAACCAGTTTTACCGCAGTTGTTATCTCTTTCAACTATCATTGTAAAGACGAACACTGATAGGATCATGCATGTTTTAAAGATGCAATATTTCAAGACAGTAAAGCTGATCAACAAGTTTATGGGGATAATTGTTTATCTCATGCACAGATATTCAGGTATTATTCATGATTCAAAAGTGGTGTGGAAACGATTATAAATGCAGCTAGACATGGACGCCCAATTTCTGTTCGTAATGAGGAACTCACTGCAAAAGTCAGAGAACAGACACAAGAAGATCATTGTTTGACTGTGAGGACGATGGCATCATCAAATAGTGTTAACCGAGAGACCATTCGTAAAATTTTAATGGAAGATTTGGGCAAGAAAGTTGCTTGCCAGTTTGTACCACATGTGTTGTCTGATGACCAAAAACAGCGTGTTGAGATATCATCAAAACATGTTGCAGAAATAAACATTTCTTAAATTTGATTGTTGCAGAGGATGAAACATAGATTTTCCGTTATGATCTCACAACTAAATGCCAAAGTGCTCAGTGGAAGTCATCATCATCACCAAAAGGCAAACAATTTTGTCTTCAAAAGTTGAAAGTGAAGACAATGTTGGTATGCTTCTATGACAGCAAAGGAGTTATTCACAAAGAATTTATTCCAGAGGGACAGACTGTCACTGCCAAAGTTTATTTAAGCATTTTGAAATGTCTACTGAAAAGGATTCTCCAAGTCCGACCCAAGTATTCAACACCCGGAAGTTTTTTCTTTCCTCTTGATAATGCACCGGCTCACTGGGTGGTAGATGTACAGGAGTTTTTGGCCCAAAAACAAGTGTGTGTTCTCAACCATCCACCCTATTCCCCAGATTTGTCTCCCTAAGATTATTTTCTATTCCCAAAATTAAAGTTACCATTGAAAGGACACTTCTTTGACAATACTGATGACATCCAAAGGACCGTAACATTGAGTTTTAAGGGCCATACCAACAGAAGCTCAGGTTGGTGGATGGATGGGGACATGGAGATCGCAGGAGGGGATGAGGAAAATCTAGCATGAAACCAATCAATCCAGGACGTGACAAGCCTATGGGTCTTTACAACAATAGCTATCAGAATGATGTAAACAAAAAAGAGCCAGCAGACTATAGGTGGTGGGGAATGGATATCACTGAGGCGCTTATCAGATTCCTCATCCCAAAGTCGGAGTGTCTCTGCGGAACTGTCTCAGAGTTGACGGGCCAGCTAGCGTTGCATACTGGATCTGATGTGGAGAAGGGGCTCAAGTACAGCCACCAGAGGCTGGAAAACAAAGTTTTGGCCAGGCCAGCCTACACCAGTCTTCATGGCAGTCCAAGCAGGACCACAGTCAGCCCTAGCAAGGAAAACTGCTGAAGTCGGAGGTACCCAGCATCATCGCCAGTGTGCGTACGAAGAAGAAGAAGAAGAAGAAGAACTAAGCCAGGTTCTTCTTCGGTCATCCGAGTTTTTTGTTCTGTTTTTGTCAAGCTAAAATGTCTGTTGTTGTGCCCCAAGGTGACGCCTTCAGTCTTCTCCAGACTCACATAGCAACCCTGCAGCTTCAACTCCTCCAGTGTCTGATCAGCCCAAAGCTTGCCATTCTTGAGTTTGAACTGCAAAATCTGAACCCCACATCTGCCAGAATTTCGACTCTTTTTCACAAAGATCTGTCGGTGAAGATGCTGTCTGACGCAGCAGCGATCAACGGCCACAGCTGACTGCTTGTATCAGAGCTGGAGAATCATAACTCACCAATACCCTCATCCTATCTCTCTTTTGATATCCCTAGTAACAGGTCTAATGGGTCTGAGTCCTGATGGTGGTGGTGGAGTCTGTTAAAGAAGTATTACATCTTCCCTACTTTTTATTTTCATGTGGTGTCTGAAAAAAAAAAACATAGCTGCCATAACGTACTTCCCCAATCAACATGATTCTGTGCCACAAACTTCTTCCTGCACTGGCCAAGGACCATCATTCCCACAGTTCCATTTCATCAGAACAACAAGAAGGATCACTCAACCAAAATGGGTGAGAAGTGTGCAGAGCAAAAACAAGTCAGGTAACACAAACATACCTTTGGAAGTTTTCAGGATTAGCGTTGCCCTTGGTGATAACATAAACAAAATGGCTGGTCAGAACAAAAGGAACTCTTTCCCTCTTCACATGAAACTTGCTCTTGAAGTTCCCCAGAAAGTGGCCAAAATCAATGTGGAACATCTGAAACATTCGGACATTTGTAAAAGACCTAAAAGAATGTTTAAAAAAAAACTATTTAATTTTTTTTTTGATAATACCAATAATAAAAAGAAATTATTAATAAAAACAATCATCATCATTATCATTCTGTGAATCTCTCCAGGGAAGACTGACTGTCTCAAATCTCTTCCTGCCTCTTGCTTTCACAATACACCAAGCTGTTTCCTGTCCATCTCACAATAGTCTGCTCAAGCTCCATCACCACAGAGATGATACAGAACTCCAACAATCTGCCTCTGTGAGCACTACGTACAGATATAACAAGGTGTTGGCCAGCTGTGGTGATGATCCTGATGTGTGTAACATCGCTGAAAGTTATTTCTGCTCCCAATGGAGATGACTGATGTTTCTGTTTTATTCTCTCTAGAACAGCAATACTCCTCTCCTCTGCAGCCAGCCCCAAGACAATGCTGGAGCGTGGGTTGTATATGACCTGGATTATGACAGCTCAAACTGAAGAACTAGAAGCAAGGGCAAGAAAGGTGGTCAAACACGGATGAACCAAATTACTCTCCTATGTGTTGCCAGGTTGAGATGTGTATGAGCACAAACACTCTATCCCCTGTGTGTCTCAACAGCATGGAAGAAGATGAAGGAAAATATTGGGACTAGCATACTATTCCTTTCAATCAATCAATTAATCAATCAATCAATCAAACAATCAATCAATCAAATGCCATGCTGTGTGGCGTGGGCGATCATTTCTCTCCACAATTCCCTGCCTTTTAGCCACACTGACAGGTCATCCAGTAACTTCTCTCTTTGTCTTCCTCTGTCTCTTCTTCCCTCAGTTTTTGCATTTGCCACAGTGTGTTTCAATTTTTTCTTCTCAGGAAATGCCCTATAAATCTCAGTTGTCTGCTTCTTTGCTATAATTTAACTCCAGCATCTCCTAAGACTTCTTTGTTGGTATTCTTAGCTGTCCATGGTACCCTCAACATCCTACTTATAAACCACATCTCCATGGCCTCCATTTCTTGCTGTACTCTCTAATTCATAGACCATGCTTCACACCCCTAAAACAGAACTGGCTCGATGTAACATTTAAGAACTTGGAATCTTGTTTACATTGATATGGATCTGTTGCACAAGATGTGTCTCATTTTCTGAAATGCTGACTTGGCCTGAGCATGTCTGCTTTTTATTTCATTGTGACATTTCCCATCTGTTATTATAATCATTCATAAGTACTTGAATCTGTCAACTTGTTTCAGATTTGTGTCATCGATGGTGATGCTACATTTTGGTGGTATTCTTTTCTTTGAGATGACCACCACTTCAGTCATCGTTCTGTTCAGGCTGAGACCTTTACTTTTGCTTTCATGAACCACAATGTCCAGAAGAGCCTGTAGCTCCCCATTCACTTTTAGAAATTAGAACTGTGTCATCTGCATAACTTAAGTTGATAAGGCTGTACCCGCCAATTGATATTCCTGGCATGCTCTCTATATTTCTCATTATGTTTTTGCTGTACAAGGAAAAGAGGTCAGGAGATAGAACACATCCTTGTCTCACTCCTAATTTTATGTCTTGGAATGCTTCTGTTTGGTTCTCAACCCTCACTGCTGCTGATTGCTGCCAGTATATATTTTTGATGAGCTTCAGCTCTTTCCCATCTATGTTGATGTCTTCCAGCATTCTTATAATTTCTGTGTGTCTCACTTTATTGAATGCTTTACAGTAGTCTACAAAACATAAGTACAGGTCCATCTTTACTTCTATTGATCTCTCCATCAATGTTCTCATTATATATATGGCATTACATGTACCTTTTCCACACTACTATTCCCTTCAACAGCATAGAAAAGATCAAGGAAAATATGGGCACTAGCATACTATTCCCTTCATATCATAGAAAAAAATCAAGGAGAATATGGGGACTAGCATACTATTCCCTTCAATAGCATAGAAAAGATCAAGGTAAATATGGGGACTAATATAATATTCCCTTCAACAGCATAGAAAAGATCAAGGAACATATGGGCACTAGCATACTATTCCCTTCAACAGCATAGAAAAAAATCAAGGAAAATATCTCTCTCTCTCTGAACCTTAAGTGCCCAGGGCACATGGGGCTTCCGCAAGGATTTTCCACAAATGCCTGTCCTTCGCCTTTTTTTCTGCTCTTACCCAGGTGAGCCCTCTATTGCTCAACATCCTTTCTGTTGTTCTTCTCCATGTCTCTTTTGGTCTACCCTTACTTCTAAGGAAAATATGGGGACTAATATACTATTCCCTTCAACAGCATAGAAAAGATCAAGGTAAATATGGGGACTAGCATCCTATTCCCTTCAATAGCATAGAAAAAAATCAATGAAAATATGGGCACTAACACACCATCCCCCTCAATCGCATGGAAGATAAAGGAAAATATGGGCACCGACATGAACCCAATTTCTTTAGTGACACTGAACAAACATGTAGGTCTGGTAATGAGAGGGACAATGAAAAGGTTCTTGGCAAGCTTCGTTAAGTATATTCTATCGCTCTGGCACAACCCTAGCTCCATATAGCATGACTCATACACATAACAGTTTGTAATGTCACTTTGATGCCAATATGACATAAACCGCACAATGTCACATTCTCTCACCTGCCCTGAAGTTTTCATCATGATGTTGTCATTATGCCTGTCTCCGATGCCCAGAACATAGGTGGCGACACAGTAGCCAGCGCATGACATTATGAACTCCTCCACAGCGGCATCGAGACTGAAATACAACAAGAAAACATTCAATACTCTTCACACAGAAGTTTACACAACATTCACTGTCAAATTACAGATCCAAACTATTAAATGGAGGCCATGGAAATGTGGTTCATAAGAAAGATGTTGAGGGTACCATGGACAGCTAAGAAAACCAACGAAGAAGTCTTAAGAGAGACTGAAGTTAAAAGGCAAATTACAGCAAAGATCAGAGGCAGACAAGCAACATTTGCAGGACATTTTCTGAGAAGAGGAAAATTGGAACACATTGTGGCAACTGGAAAAACTGAAGGAAGAAGAGACAAATTACTGGATGGGCTGTCAGTGTGGCTAGGAAGAAAGTCACTGGCAGATCTCATAATCAAGTCTAAAGACAGGGAATTGTGGAAAGAAATGATCGCCTATGCCATGCGGCATCTGATTGATTGAAACTATTAGTACCAACTTTGCTGCTTTTTTTTTTTAAAACTCTTTCACAGCAAGATTTAACAAAAAAAACAAAAAAAAAGAAATAAAAACTGCATAGTCTGTGGGACAACTGACTCTTCATGACCAATATTCCTGCATTTTCATTGGTCAACCTCAAATGCTTTAATTACTGATCACAAGACTGAGAAGAAACAATGAGAGGATTTCAAAACAAGCTATCAAGTGGACAAAGAAAAAGAGGTCGACCACGTGAAACTCTAAAGAGGACATTGTTAAGAGAGGCCAGTTTAGTGGGCATAACATCCCTTGATGAGATTGAAAAACTCGCCAAAGACAGGGAATCTTGGCGAACTACCATGCATAACATTATGTGATGTTTAGCAGCACGGGAAGGATGTAAGATTACAAGTAACATTTTAAAAAATAATGCAAAGGCCAAATATTTGAGGAGTGTTTGTGAAAAGCATTTAATTCACCATAATTATTTCAGTCTTGCATCTGAGAGAGTTAATCATATATATCTAAATGGAAGGATTACTTCTTACTTGTTATCTGTATTTTAATGCACTAGTCCCTCATGGTGAAGGTTTTGGGTTTGAATCTGACCAAAGATGGCCCAATCATTCAGCTGTAGAAATGGATACCTGGTTTCTTCTGTAGTCTAGTAAGGAAAGGCAGTCAAGCATGACGCAGACCACATCATCACCTACCACGTGCCCCGACAGTTCAAATAAAATACAGACACTAGTATCATAACCTCTTAATGTCTCTGCCATAACAGGGCGTCACCTTCACTTTGCTCCTCTTCTTACATCTTACATCCTCCCCATGCCATTAAATGTCACATAGGGCTCGCATAGTTGTTTGCCAAGTTTTCCTGTTCTCTGTGAGTCTTTCAACTTCATCAAGGGATGTTATGCCCACCAAACTGGCTTCTCTTAACAATGTTCACCCTAGAGTTTCATGTGGTTGACCTTTTTTTCCTTGGCCCGCTGTGCTCCATCTGACAGCCCACCTTGGTATTCTCTGACTGTCTCTTCTCACCACATGGCCCACACATGTCCATCTTCCCCTTCTGACCACCCACAAGACAGGCTGCCATTCGCTCACCTGTCCCATCTCCACGCCATCCCCGAACCCATTCCACTTTATACCAAGCACCCTCCCCAGGCATTTGATCTCAAAAGAGTTCAATTCCTTGTCCATTTATCTAGCTGATCTCAAGTCTTTGTATGCACAAATGAGGGTGAGTATCACACCTGAACTGAATAATCTTAACTTCGTTTTTGTGGCTACAACTCCTGAATTCCACATTTTCTCAAGACCACTGAAGGACAATGCTGCTCTTGCAATTCCAGTTCCAACTTCCCTCCCGTCGTCACCATTCTGGTCCGTGCAGCTGCCAAGGCATGCAAACCGGTCTACCTCATCAACAACTGTTCCCTCTACGCATACTTTTCCCTCCCAATCAATGAGAAGTTTCTCTGTCTTTGTTTTGTCCTTGCCAATCTCAAGACCTATCTTGCCAGGCAAGGAAGATAGGGAATCTGTTTTTTCCTGCATCGATTTCACACTGTCAGTGATAAGAACCATGTCATCAGCAAAATCAAGATTCTCCATTTGGGTACCATGCAGATTAGGCAGATGATCTCAATGTAGGGACAATGGCTACGATCACTGACTAGTACACTCACTGCTCGGAAGGAAAGCAATGGTAAACTATCTTCTGGAAATATACCAAGAAACCCAAACAGTGACATGGAAGGTCTGATAGGAAAAAAGATCTGGTGGTGAGTCCCTCAGGCCAGACAGATCTAACTTTAGCACTGGGGAAGAGTGTGAGACAGAGGACAGTACTAGTAATTGTGATGACGGACAGAATCCTGGCAGTGTTACTAAGGAAAACCCCTGCATCAAACTAAAAAGAAAAATAAGAGTAGGAACATGGAATGTGAGAAGTATGTATGAGGGAAAGTATCAAATAATAAGAGACGAGATGAAAAGAATGGGGATACACATTTTGGGAATCTGCAAACATCAATGGAAAGGATCAGGACACTTCAAGAGTGAGAATGATAACATCTTTATATACTCTAGTGGAGAATTACGAGGAAAGAATGGAATGGTTTTTTACTTGGACACATCGATGTCAAAAGCAATACTAAGTTACAATCCAGTAAGTTATAGAATCCTCACTATCAGACTTAAGGGCACCCCTAGAAATGTAACAATCATCCAGATGTATGCACCTACATCAACAGCAGAAGAAGAGGAAGTAGAAGACTTTTATAACACACTGCAAATGACGATAGACTAGGTATTGAAAAATGATATTGTATTAATAATGGGGGATTTTAATGCAAAGATTGGTACAGAAAAGAGCAGAAGATGAAGGATATGTTGTTGGGAAATTTAGCATAGGATACAGAAATGAGGCAGGTGACAATCTAATGGCATTTTGCATGGAAAATGAGCTAATGATCATTAACACATTTTTAAAACAACATCCAAGAAGACTTTACACATGGACATCACCTGATGGGAAAACCAAGAATCAAATAGATTACATTTTAGTGCAAAGAAGGTGGAGATCAAGTATAACATCAGCAAAAATTTTACCAGGTGCTGATTGTGACACGGACCATGAGTTATTAATAGCTGACATGAAGATACAGATAAAAAGGACAGTTATGGGATCAAGACCACACAGCTTTGATCTTACAAAATTACCAGAAAAATACGGTATAGAAGTGAAGAACTGTTTTGAAATCCTGATGGCTGTATAGGAGGAGATGACACAAGATGAATAGACTACACAGGTCAGAGATATCTTAATAACAACAGCTAAAGACGTGGTTCCAGTAAAGAAAACACAAAAGAATGGATGGATTACAGCAGGCACACTAGAACTGATAAAACAAAGTAGAGAAACGAAGACACAATGGAAAGTGACAAACAACAACAAAGAGGAATATAAATCTTTAACAAAAGAAGTACGAAGAAACATTAGAAATGACAAAAAAACAGTACATACAAGATTGTTGTGAAAGAATAGAAGGACATCAGAAGTGTGGAAGAAGTAGTGAAATGTTTAAAGAAATGAAGACATTGACAAGAAATGTCACATCTAATGAATGTAATTTGTGATGAGATGGGGAATACCTTGACAGAGACAGAGGAAATTCTAGAAAGATGGAAGGAATATTGCAGAGGGATGTATGAAACAACTGACTGTGAAAGCAGAAATCAACAGTGTGAATTATTATTGGAGGAGAAAGAACCTGAAGTGACAATAGAAGAACTTTTATGGGTAATAAAAAATCTGAAAAATGGTAAATCACCAGGATGTGATAACAGCTGAATTTATTAAAGCAGGAGGAAAGGAATGTGCAACAATCAATCATACACTATGTAAAAAGATATGGCATTCAGGTATTTGGTGAAAAGAATGGAAAAGAACTGTATTCATACCACTGCCAAAAAGGGTAACCTGAAATTATGCACAAACTACATAACTGTTGCCCTGATTAGTTATGCCAGTAAAATTCTGTTAAAAATCATAACAGGTAGACTTCGTAAGAAAACAGAAAAAGAAGTCAATATGGTCCAAGCTGGTTTCAGGCAAGGAAGAGGATCAAGAGATCATATATTCAATATAAGATTAATAATAGAGAAATGCAGAGAGTTTAATGTGAATCTATATTTATCTTTTACAGACTACTCAAAGGCATTTGATTGTGTACAATACCAGAAACTTTGGGAAATAATGGAAAAAATGGGATTTCCAACACATTTGATACAATTAACATCACTGCTGTATATAGACCAACAAGCAGCAGTAAGAATAAATGGTGAAACAACAACCTGGTTTAACATAAAACAAGGGGTCCATAAGGGGTGCATATTGTCGCCTTACTTATTTAGCTTCTATACTGAAAATATAAAGAGGATTATTAGAGATGTGTAGACAAAGAATATTACGATGCCATAACAATTGGAGGTTATGAAATACCAGAGATTAGATATGCTGATGACACAGTATTACTGTCCACAACACAAAAAGGAATGAAGAAACTATTATGTCAGTCTGTAAGAACAGCGAAGAGCAAAACTTCTATCTTAATGTGAAGAAAACTAAACTGATGACAACTGACAAGACAAACAAGGCAGCTGAAATATGTATCAATGAGGAAAAATTGGAAGAAGTGGAGTTTTGAATATCTTGGATCACTGCTAACTAATAATGGAGATACAATGAGGGAAATTAAAAGGAGGACATCTATCGCTCTTCAGAAAGTAAAACAACTAAAGAATCTGTGGAGAGGAACAGACAGAACTACAAAAATAAGATTTTTAAGGGCATGCATCTTTCCCATCGCAACATATGACTGTGAGACCTGGACACTTAACAAAACAGCTGAGAAACACATAAATGCCTTTGAATGTAAATGCTACAGAAGAGTTCTTCAAATATCATGGACACAAAAAAGAACAAATATATCCATACTACAAGAACTTATTACTGAAGAAGGCTGACTAGTAAAGAGGATTAAACAAAGAAAACTTAAATATTTTGGACACATTAAACGTCATGATAATTTAGAGAAGACTATCTTGGAAGGGTACATAATGGGAAAAAGAAAGAGAGGAAGACCAAGGCGAAGACAGCTGCAAGACATCATTGATGATCTGCAAATGGATGCATCAGCAGCAGGCCATCTTGCTTACAACCAAGAGGCCTACAGGGGTGCTGTTAGGGAGGCAAAGTTCCGCAAGGGACATGCAAATGAATGGATGAGTAATCATTAAAGGTCAGTTTTTTTGCTGCTGTATTGGACTGGTGCATCCACAAAGTTCGAATTTTTTAACTCTTATGTGCTCTGAACTGAAAAAGCTTGAAAACCACTGGGCTTGGGAATGAAGGCTTGAATTTACATAAAGCTCCTACAATGGCAAGACTTAACAGACCCAACCAACCTTTCCTCCGATTTATGTTTCTGTTTGAGCCACTCAAAGAGAGCTTTCTTATCAAAGGCAGTCTTTTTGTACCACTTCTGAATGTTGGCCATTGTATCGGCAGGGGAGACCACTTCTATCATTCCTTGTGCTAGATCTGTTGCCATACACATGTAAGGATTCATCCTGGAAAAATGAAAAAAAAAAAAAAAATTAATATATATTTTCTGAGAAAGGAAAAAAAAAAAAGATTCATCTGAGGACAAAATAAATACTATATTTCCTGCAGCATAAGACACACAGCATATAAGACAATAAAATAATTTGCCAAGGAATGTTTTAAACGAAAAAAAAAAAACCCCAAACTTCACAACCCTTCCTACTAAACTTCTTAAGTAAAACCTACAGCTGCATTCCCAACCCTAAATAATCTGCATAGGCTATCTAGCATGGGGTTTATCGCTACCACATAAACCTCGGTACTGTTGAAATGGAATAAGCCTACACTTCTATTACTTGGGGAACCTCATAAACTGAGTGTGGCTAATGCCAATACTTGAATTACTCAGTACGTTTTTTTTTTTTTAAAGTTATGACCTGTGACTTGCCAGGCTCACAGTGACACCATGAAAGGTGTTAGCACTCAAATAATATTAACCGCTATCTCATATTTACAGCATCAAGATAACCATAATAATTCAACAGTTAATATGTTGGTTTTCCTTGGTTTTAACTCATAACTCATCATCACACTCAAGAGTCTGTAAACAAATAAAGTAAGGCTATCAGTTAATAAATGTAGCACATCACTAACTAAACAAATAAAGTTAGGCTATCAGTTAATAAATGTAGCACATCACTAACTAAACAAATAAAGTAAGGCTATCAGTTAATAAATGTAGCACATCACTAACTAAACAAATAAAGTTAGGCTATCGATAGATAAATGCAGCACGTCACTAACTATCTGTAAACAAATAAAGTAAGGTTATCGAGTGACATGGTGCTGGGTATCATTTTTAAAAAAATATATTTTAACATTACAGCTGCACACGCTTAATGTCACATCGTCGGGACCATCAAAATATGGTGACATTAAGTGGGATCTATTACAAGGGCAAGATGGACACCACAGGGGAGCAGAAGTAAGGGTAGACCAAAAGAGACATGGAGAAGAACAACAGAAAGGATGTTGAGCAATAGAGGGCTCACCTGGGCAAGAGCAGAAAAAAAGGCGAAAGACAGGCATTTGTGGAAAACCCTTGCGGAAGCCCCATGTGCCCTGGGCACTTAAGGTTCAGAGAGAGATTACAAGGGCGTTAACTGTAATAAAGCAACTTTAGTCGTGACTGACTGACAGCACGCATAAAATTAATCGCTATCTTGATGTCGATTTCGGCAACCCACTTTTATTCCACAGCATGCAGCACATGACACACTATTCACTTTCTATACTGTTGCTTGAAGGCATAGATGATACCTTGGTCGTATGGCTGCAGCACGCTGGTTGTTAGATGGCAGGAAAACAAGCTTTGTAGCAATCAGATTGGTGACGTCAGTGTGTGCCGAACAGTTATCAATAAACAACAAACCTTTTCTGTTCATTTTGTTGTCGAAAGAAACGACACAGTCCTCAAACAGTTCACCTGTCATCCAAGCATGATGACTGGCTGGTTCTTCACGTTCTTGAAGCACCGCAGATTTCGTGACCTTTCATAACAAGAAGCGGAGTCTTCTCAGTACCAGACATGTTACAGCACATGACAGCTGTTAAGCGATCTTTAGCTCATTTGCCACCATGGTACTTCTCATTATGAAAGCACAAATTTCTATTCGGTAGCAGTTTATAAAATATGCCTGTTTCATCCATGTTAAAAATGTCATCTGGGTTGTACGCATCCAAAATTTTTGCTAAACACGAAATCCAATCATTAACGACATTGGCGTTAACTTGGGCCGTTTCACCTGAAGCAATCTTAAATGTTATGTTGTGGTATTTCTTAAAGCGCCCAAGAAAGCGGTTATCACAATTCCAGTCAGGCATATCTATTTCTTTTGCAAAGCGTTCTGCAATTTCCACCAACATAGGACCGCATACAGGAAACTGTGCAGAACGTGTCTGCTTGAACCATTTCAGCAGAGCACGCTCAATATCCACGTAAGAACTTGCATGCCTTCACTTACAGTTTGACCTAACTAAAGACGAGTGAAAGTCTCATTCAATTTTTAACAAGTTTTGATACAGCTGAAATATAAATTTCAAATTTATTGGCTATGTCCTTTCTCAACTTTTTCATCAACTTGCTTTAGAACATCCATTTTAGTGCTCAAATCCAGATCAACATGTTTGCATTTAGTAGCCATTATTTGTCACAACAAGAACCAGACAGAAGTTTATGGCTATACAATTCACAGTACACTGTTCGAGACTGACCACCTATCAACTCGCGTTGCCAACTTAACACCACCCACGTCTTGATAAAGGGGCCAATGACTGAAAGAAGCCAGATTTTAATCATGAAAGGGTGGCCGTGGTAAGCCTTTCAATCACCCCACCTGAGTTTTGATGCTCAAATGTTCAAAAGGTTGATGCAGCACGTACTCGGTAAACGGCCATTCCCTTCTTTGATGAGCCACGGAGCTGATAACACTTTGTGAGATATTTATAGCTTGGACTCGCCCAGTATGTGATACAAAGTGGAGTCTTTAACTCCTCCGGGTACTTCTTCTTCGTTCGCTTTTACCATCAAGATCACCCCGTGATCTTACAGAATTTACTCCTGTGGTTCTTGCGATAGTCTCATTTATGATGGAGGCTCAAAGCATCGTGGGGCTTGGGCCTATACTATCAGTGGGTCACAGAAGAGGAATTGCATGACACTGTGGTTTTCGCTGCAACCATCTAGTCTAGAGTTGGACTCCTCACCGGAAAACCTCGACATGGTTTAGATATGAATATATCCCCGAGGGTGAGAGGTGGTTGCCCATCCAGCTTAGAGTTGGACTTTCTCATCGGAAAACCTTGACACGTTTTGGAAATCAGTATATCTCCGCTGGGCAAAAGGCGGTTGCCCATCCAGACCAGAGCTGGACTTTCTCACCGGAAAACCTCAGCATGATTTGGATATGAATATATCCCATTGGGTAAGAGGTGGTTGCTTATCTGGACTGCACTGGTCTAGTGTCTCCGACTTCAGCATTTTGTGGTCATGACCTTTCCTGGTGGTGACCAGGATGGAGCTTTTGTCCAGGACGAATCCTCGCCACTAGTGAGTTTCACCCCTGGGTTAAGCCAGTTTAGGCATACTGCCCGGTATGAGTGTATATAGGACATGGCTGGCCTCTAGAGCAGAGGTGCTGTGGTATGAGTAGCCCTCACTGCGAGTCTACCGGCCATACTGACTAAACTTCACTTAATCCTTTCCATCACCTTTTTCACAGCGGCGCTGCGCATCAACCCTGATCGCATTTTTCTTCATTGGCCAGGAGGAGTTTCACCCCACGTATGACAGCTGAAGAATTTTGCCAGCAGGAGCTTTCCTTCTCCTAGATGAGCTACCAACCAAGACTAAGTCTCACCTACCCAAAAGTGTCTGGTTTTCAGGCGCCAGATATTTGCCTTTCGCCCCTTCTCCTGTCAGTTTAAACAGTTCTACCATGAGAAGGCCAGGAGCTGGACTTGGACTGTCAGAGGCTATTTGAGACGCATGCCTTGGAGAGATTTAATTGGAGTGGAGAGTGTATCTCACCCCACCTACGGCTACTACAGTCCTTAGAACCTCCTCCGGGTACAAAAATAGGGTGACATTAACCGATTTGTGGCAATAAGTGGGGTGACATTAACTGGAGTAAAGTCCATTAATTACTAACTCGAGTTGGCCGGGGATACAAATTTCTGTGACAATATACAGGTTGTGATATAAAGCGATGTGATATTAAGTGGGTTCATCTGTACTTTGGTTTGTAATCACAATTTGCAGATTATCAACGATGTCTTGCAGCCATCTCTGCCTCGGTCTTCCTCTCGTTCTTTTTCCCATCATGTACTCTTCCAAGATGGTCTTCTCTAAATTATTATGACGTTTAACATGTCCAAAATATTTAAGTTTTCTCTGTTTAATCGTCTTTACTAGCCAGCCTTCTTCAATATTAAGTTCTTGTAGTATGGATATATTTGTTCTTTTTTGTGTCCATGATATTTTAAGAACTCTTCTGTTGCATTTACATTCAAAGGCATTTATGTGTTTCTCAGCTGTTTAGTTAAATGTCCAGGTCTCACAGGCATATGTTGCGATGGGAAAGATGCACGCCCTTTTTCTGTCTATTCCAAGGCCTACCCAAATCTAATTATCAGAGAATAAGGCACAGGATGATTTTGAAGTTTTTTGGGGGTTTTTTTTTTTGAGGAAAAAAGCGTGTCTTATATGGCAAGAAATACAGCAAATAAGAATTTTCCTTAGGAATAGAACAAAAGGGATAGACATCTGACATAAGAAACTAAACTGAAGAAAGGAAGAAAGATTCAAATGAGGAAATGAATAAATAAAGATCTTACATAGGAATCAAAACAAAAAGATATAAATCCTGAGAAACAAAATGTAATGACAGATAAAAAAAAAAAAAAAGAATTCACCATTAAGCCTTGGTATCAGCAATATAAGATAGCTTATCGCAATCCACTGAACAAACAGGTAGGAATGTTGACACGTTACCGACGTGAAAATCTGAACAGTATCTTCAGCCTCGTGAAGCAGTTACAACCAACAACGCACAGACCTCTGTGAATCATGACCAAGAGGCCCCCCCCCCCCCAAAGCGTCAGAAGTTTAAAGGGCCGAAACACTTCCCCGAGGGGGGGGGGGTAGGCGGTACTTCTCTGATGATCTGAGGAGTTGTGTTGTTGTTTTGCTCTCTACATCAAAGAATTTCCTGCCTTAGGATTACATTTTTCAAATGAAGAAACAACGAAGCTTTCACACAGTAAAGTGATTTAGCACAGTGCTTTTGTGTCTATTTTCAAATGCTAATCATACAACGCTGTGCTAAATCATTAGGAATAGAGTATTCATTTCCCTCAGCCTGTACAAGAAGGGTTAACATAACTCCTCAAACAGCACAGACACACGAGGAATTATGTCAGAGAATATATATCGCAGATAATGAGGACACTATATTCTACACTTTCAAGAACTGGACAATGAACAGCTGAAACGGAAACTGGAAACAAGAGAGAGAGAGATATAGTTTTAGTTCTGCGATTTCCAATGGACAGGCGGGTGGCTTGCCAGGGAGGAGTTTCCAACTGTCCCATTTTATACAGGAAAGTTCTGTAATTGAAGGATTTGTCCCAGGAGTCATATTATAGCCCAATGTTTCCTATTTTAAAATATGTGTCCCACATTATTATCTCTGATCACCACATGTTTAGACATACCTGGAATTTTTTTTAAATTATCTTAATAGAACCGCCACCATTTTGAAGAAAATTTACTCTGTAAAGATGTACAACATGTAGGCCTGATTGGCACATTTGAAATGTGAAGTTAGAATTGTAGCTTTCTGATTAAAAGTTTTGGGTTAAAATTTAAAACTGACCTTCTTTTTAAACACGTACACGCACACATATCACCTACCCTTCTTTGTTTGTATGTCTTGTATTTGAACTTCAAAAAGGTGGTTAGTCTGACTATGAGAAGGAATTCTTCACCAAGTCAGGATTTGAGGAAGAACATGCGAACGAAAAAGAAGAAGAAGAGGAAGAACTGTTATTCTTCCAACTGTAAAAGAATGTAGAATGGTGAGAACCCTTGCTCTTATAGGAGAGTATTTTGTTTCGAGGGGAACAGCCTGGGGCCCAGATTATCGAGAACCACCGTTTTAGTGTAAGCTGTAACACATACCCTGCATGACCAGAATAACAAACAAACAAAATCTACCTTTCATTTACACTCATAACTATTTGTTATTGCAGTTTTACTGTGTGTACATGAATGTATTTGTTTTCACATACTTATACCAAAAAAAAAAAAAACCCCATCTGTGTGTAACAAATGAATAAGTTCTCAGGATAACTGTTCTTGGAATGACAAAAATGAGCTTAAACCATAAAGAAAAGGACTACTAAAGTTTTGTTGGACACGTAACATGAAGACAGAAAACCAGTTAAAACACAGGAAAATCCATGAAAAAAAAAAAAGGTAGGGATACAAAGAGAAAAGTAACTAAATATGCTGACCAAGTGGCACAGAAAAAGAACAGCAACTATAATGGCTATAAATAAAGTGAAGTATTACTGCCAGCATCACATAATGATTTAAAAAAATGAAGAAGTGTTAACACTATCATCATCATCATCATCATCAGGTTCCGTGCTGACTGGCATTGGCTGTTACGCTTCTCCAGAGTACACAATCCTTCATGTAGGCCATCAGCTCAGTTGATGATCTCCTCTCACACCATCCCGTCAGACTGTCTAGTATCATTTCTCTCGGTCTTCGTCCAGAACTTCTTCCCTCTATTTTTCCTGTTGTTATAATATTTTCAATGCCCCCTCTTCTCATTGCATGTCCTATGAAAGTACATTGTCTCTCTCTTATTTTTTTGACAAGATTTTTTTTGTCTCTCCAGCTCTTCTCATACATTCTTCATTAGTTTATTTTTGCTGTCCAGGGAATTCGTAACGTTCTTCTAATAAACCGCATATCTGCTGCTTCCAATGATTTGTATGCAGACCTGCCTATTGTCCATGATTCACTTTCATATAACAAGACAGGTTCAATATAGCATTTTAGGACTCGTTTTCCAACATTCATTGATAAGGATGTGTTGCACAATATGTTTCTCATTCTCTAAATGCAGTCTTTGAGAGAATGAGAGTTCTTTAGAGTCTCAGTTCTTTGAGAGAATGGGAGTTCTTCCCCAATTCAGGAATTGGGGAAAAATTCCAACTAGCAGCATCTAATGATAAAAAAAATCATGTACATAAAAACAATCATGTACACATAGATAAGTTACCTAAAGTCAAAACCCTCAGCTTGCCAAATATTATCCATTACTTGAAGAATTTGCAATGTCAGCATATCTTGCCGCAAATCTGCAAAAAACAAAAAAAAAACAAAAAATGCAGAAATTTTATTCAAGTACTTAATCTTACAACAAGAAAGTTGGTTAGTAAAGAGCATTAAACAGAGAAAACTTAAATATTTTGGACACATTAAATGTCATGATAATTTAGAGAAGACCGTATTGGAAGGGTACATAATGGGAAAAAGAAAGAGAGGAAGACCAAGGCGAAGATGGCTGCAAAACGTTGATAATCTGCAAATGGATGATCAGCAGCAGGGCATCTTGCTTACAACCGAGAGGTCTACAAGAGAGGTGTTAGGAAGGCAAAGTTCCGCAAAGGACATGCAAATGACTGACTGACTGACATAATCTTAGGAATCTTTACAACAGAAATTCAAGGTACAAGAAGAAAAACAAGATAGAAAAGAGTATGGGAGAATGAACCTTAATGGGAAGTGAGGCTCAGGCTCAGGCTTGATGGGAGATGGGAAATGAGACACAGGCTTGATGAGAGATGGGAAGTGAGACTCAAACTTGAAGGGAAATGACAAGTGAGACTCAAACGGGAATATGAAGAGAGATTCAAGCTTGATGGGAAATGGAAAGAAGATCCATCCCTGATGAGAAATGGGAAGTGATACTTCAGCTTGACATGAAATGGGAAGGGAGACTCAAGCTTGATGGGAAATGGAAAGAAGACCCATCACTGATGAGAAATGGGAAGTGATACTTCAGCTTGACAGGAAATGGGAAGGGAGACTTAAGTTTGATGGGAAACAGGAAGGGAGACTCATCCATGATGGGAAATGAAAAGGAAGACTCATCCCTGATGAGAAATGGGAAGTAATACCTCAGCTTGACAGGAAATGGGAAGGGAGACTTAAGCTTGATGGGAAATAGAAAGGGAGACTGAACCCTGATGGGAAATTAGAGACTCAAGCTTGAATGGAAATGGAAAGGGAGATTCAACCCTTATGGGAAAATGGTATGAGAGATTCTCAAGCTTGATGGGAAATGGGACTCAAGCTTGATAGGAAATAGGAAGACAGACTCAACCCTGATGGTAAATGAGAAGGGAGGCATAAGATGTCTCAGATGGATTAAATTTTTGTCTCTGTCTCATGTCTCTGATGTCTCCGACGGGTATTCTGGAACAAGGGCATCAAACTACACACAAGTACATTAACTATATTTAAAAAAAAACAAAAAAACTACAACTCGTCACTTTCTTTCCTTCAATCATCATATCGACATAGAAGCAAACGCTCTTACACAGCAGTTTCTCAACAGTAAACAAGGATGAATAAGATCCTACGATTTGACCTCATGATATTCACAAGAACTGATCGTAAAAGGCGACTAAGGAGGGTTCAGCATAGGGCCAGCAACCCTATCTGGTAAAAAACTATCAGACTGCTACAGAAACAGAAGCAAGGGAAAAAGCAAATGCAGGTGGAAGGAGAAATGCGTATCAGGAAACTGAGCCCATGAAGGTTGTGGATGAAAGCCAGCCACTGGAAGTCCCCAGCCCGACTGCAGACCTCCTGGAACCTAAACAAAAGATGCATATAGGCAGCTGGAATGTAAGAACACTAAACCAGACTGGAAAACTAGCACAAACCATCAAGGAAATGCACAGATACAAACTAGACATACTAGGAATACAAGAAGCAAGATGGACAGGACAAGGCAGAAGGAAATTAACAACACAGCACACAGAAGATACAATAATATGGTCAGGTAAAGAAGATCTTCATGAAGGAGGAGTAGCATTGATTATAACAAAAGAAGCATCAAGAGCATTGCTGAAATGGACCCCAATAAATGAGAGATTATTATATGCACGGTTCAACTCAAGATTCACGAAGCTGTCTATTATAGTTTGTTATGCACCAACAGAAGCAGCTGAAGAGGAATTAAAAGAAGATTTTTACAACAGCCTCCAAGCCACAGTAGAAACAATACCCAAGCATGATATGCTACTCATCTTGGGCGACTTCAATGCAAAAGTAGGTGAAGGAAATGAAGATAGAAGAAGAATCATGGGAAGAGAAGGAATCGGAGAAATAAATGAAAATGGAGAAAGACTGTGCAGTTTCTGTGAAGAAAACATGATGACCATCGGAGGGACAATTTTCCAACACAAAAACATCCATAAAGTGACTTGGAGGTCACCAGATAAAACCACAGAAAACCAAATCGATCACATACTAATAAACAACAAGTGGAAACGGTCACTACAAGATGTGCGAGCAAGGAAAGGAGCAGATATAGGAAGTGATCACAACCTTCTGGTAGCAAAAATAAAACTAAAATTAAGGAAAGCCAGAATCGGAGAACACAGAAAGATACATTTTGATACAAGAAAACTGATAGACCAGCAAACAAGAAATGAATTCTCAATAATACTTAAGAACCGCTTCAGTGTCCTACAAGACGAAGCAGAAATGTCCATATTAGAGTTCAATAAAACACTACAGGAAACAGCAAAAGAGGTGCTGGGATATCGGAAAAGGAGAAAAGAGGAATGGATAAGTGAGACCACATGGGAAAAGATTCATTCATTCATTCCTTTGCATGTCCCTTGCGGAACTTTGCCTCCCAAACAGCACTCCTGTAGGCCTCTCGGTTGTGAGCAAGATGGCCTGCTGCTGCTGCATCCATTTCCAGATCATCAACGATGTCTTGCAGCCATCTTCGTTTCGGTCTTCCTCTCTTTCTTTTTCCCATTATGTATCCCTCCAATATGGTCTTCTCTAAATTATCATGACGTTTAATGTGGCCAAAATATTTAAGTTTTCTCTCTTTAATCCTCTTTACTAGCCAGCCTTCATCAATATTAAGCTCTTGCAGTATAGATATATTTGTTCGTTTTTGTGTCCACGATATTTGGAGAACTCTTCTATAGCATTTACATTCAAAGGCATTTATGTGCTTCTCAGCTGTTTTGTTAAGTGTCCAGGTCTCACAGGCATATGTTGCGATGGGAAAGATGCATGCCCTTAAAAATCTTATTTTTGTGGTTCTGTCTGTTCCTCTCCACAGATTCTTTATTTGTTTTACTTTCTGAAGAGCAATAGATGTCCTGGGAAAAGATAGAGCAAAGAAAAGAAATCAAGAAAAAATTACTGAACACCAAATCACAACGGCTTAAAGAACGAGTTTTAAGTAATTATGCACAAAAAGACAAAGAAGTGAAGGAATCATGCCGTCAAGATAAACGTAAATATTATGACAACTTAGCAGAGACAGCAGAGAAAGCAGCATATACAAATGACATGAAAACCATATATAAAATCACAAAGCAGATGACAGGTAACTTCAATACAAGATGTGAAAGTGCAGTAAGAACACAAAATGGACAACTGGTCAGTGGAGAAAGAGAAAAAATTGAAAGATGGAGGGAACACTTTAACACCCTACTAAACAGAACACAAGCAGCACAAGCAATAGATATACCTGAAGCAAAAGCGGAACTAAACATCAATACAGGACCAATAACAATAAATGAAGTAAAAGAGGCGATAAAGATGCTAAAATCAGACAGGACACCAGGTGAAGATGAAGTGACTGCTGAGATGTTGAAAGCAGAAGAAACAGAAACACCAAAACAACTTTGCCGGATATTACAACAAATTTGGGATTTAGAAAAAGCCCCAGAGGAGTGGAAAACTGGTCTTATAGTAAAACTACCAAAGAAGGGTGACCTCAGAGATTGCGGGAACTGGAGAGGCATTACCCTACTGCCACTCACTAGTAAAGTATTTTGCAGAATAATCATCAACAGAATTGTACCAACACTTGAGGAAAAACTTCGGAAAGAGCAGGCAGGATTTAGGAAAGGAAGATCATGCATAGACCATATATTTGTACTTAGACAAATATTAGAACAAGCAAATGAATGGCATAGCACAACATATGCATTATTCATAGATTTTGAGAAAAGCCTTTGACAGTGTCAACAGAGATGCACTGTGGAAAATCCTAAGATGGCATGGCCTCCCCCATAAAATAGTTAATGTAATCAAAGCCCTATACAAGGGTTTTCAGTGCAAAGTTATCTGTGGAGAACATACCTCCAGCAGCTTTAGGGTACAAACAGGAGTGAAACAGGGATGTGTACTATCACCAACATTATTTATCTTGGCAGTAGACTGGTTAATGAAGGAGGCAACATCAGACAAACGCAGAGGATTACAATGGACCCTTAACACAGTGCTGGAGGACCTTGACTTTGCGGACGACATTTGTCTATTATCAAGCAGTCACAAAGATATGCAAGATAAAATAAACAAGTTAACCCAGAATGCAAACAACATAGGACTAAAGATCAACGTAGGAAAGACAAAGTTAATGAAGCAAAATGTGAACAACAGAAATGTACTCAGAGTAGATAACAAGTTAGTGGAGGAGGTCAACGAATTTGTATACCTTGGCAGCAGAGTAGTAGAAAATGGAGACAGCACAGAGGACATCAACAGCAGACTTACTAGAGCAAACCAGGCTTTTGCAATGCTACAGAATATATGGAAATCAAATAAACTAAGCATAAATATGAAAATCAGGATATTTAAGAGTAATGTTCTAAGTGTACTACTCTATGGAAGTGAATGCTCGAAAATCACCAAAACCATAGAAAACAAGTTGAATTCTTTCCAGACTAAATGTTTACGTAGAATTAAAAAAATATTTTGGCCAAACACCATAAGAAATAACATCTTATTGGCAGAAATGCAGATGAAACCACTGACAACAATTATTGAGGAAAGACGCTGGCGATGGTTGGGACATGTGCTCCGAATGACTGACAACTCACTACCAAAAATAGCACTAAGATGGACACCACAGGGGAGCAGAAGTAAGGGTAGACCAAAAGAGACATGGAGAAGAACAACAGAAAGGATGTTGAGCAATAGAGGGCTCACCTGGGCAAGAGCAGAAAAAAAGGCGAAAGACAGGCATTTGTGGAAAACCCTTGCGGAAGCCCCATGTGCCCTGGGCACTTAAGGTTCAGAGAGAGAGATTCACAAGAACAACAACTGCCAGTGATGCAATGAACTTACCGTCTCCATTCTTGTATATTATCTGTATATCTGTACCGATATAATCAGAATTTGACCACACCAACCACAATGGCCGTTTCTTGGAATTCATGAACTTGCACTTGTCTACCCTGAGAAAAAGATAACTCTTTTTTTTTCAATTGCCAAATATAAAGGAAAAAAAAAACTTAACTTCAAAGCAGACCATCTCATGGTAAAGAATTTTGATGTCTACAGCAGGGATGATGATGCAGTGTCGAAGGCTACATGTACAGTAGAAGGGGAGCATTTATATGAAGGGATCCAGAGTAAAAAAAACAATTGTGGACTCAATAGAGCTGGAAGCAATTTTTCATGCCACGCAGATAAAAAACAGATGAGTTAGAAACGATGTTCCCGCCAAGGTTTTGGTGTTTGTGTGCAAAATTTTTCATCCATGTGCAACTTACATCTTACATCCTTCCCGTGCCATTAAACGTCACATAGGGCTCGTGTAGTTTTTCGCCAAGACTTCCTGTTCTTGGCGAGTCAACATCATCAAGGGATGTTATGCCCACTAAACTGGCTTCTCTTATCAATGTCCTCTTTAGAGTTTCACGTGGTTGACTTCTTTTTCTTTGGCCTTTTGTGCTCCACTTGATAGCTTGTTTTGGTATTCTCTGATTGTTTCTTCTCATCACATGGCCTACATATGTCCATCTTTTTCTGATCACCTATGAGACAGGTTGTTGTTTGCTCATCATGTGCAACTACATTCTCAAAATTATTCTGCATGCAAATGTGTGCCTAATGTCAAATCACAGAATGTAGTTTAAGGTTCTCATAGAAAAAAAAATCATGAAAACAAACTCATATAGTGTTACGATATTTGTCTCTAGCTGTACCATAGCACAGAGTAAGATAAGGAAACTGAAAATAAAAGGAACAATTTTATTACTTTTTCATTTTTTATTTCATTTTGCTGGTATTTTTTTTCACGGCTTATAAAATTTCATGGCTAACAACAAAGCTGCAGGTGAAGATGAAATAACACCCGAAATGTTAAAAGCTATTAACAGTGACAACATGAGCCAACTACAGAGAATGTTTAATACAGTTTGGAAGGAAGAAAAGGTCCCTTCTAAATGGAAAAAAGGAATCATTGTTAAAATACACCCCCCCCCCCCACACACACACACAAAAAGGAAACCTTAGTGACTGCAATAATTGGAGAGGAGTAACCTTACTATTAGTTGTATCAAAAGTATTTTGCAAAGTTATTCTGAATAGAATTAAACATATAGTGGATACTGCAATGAGAGAAGAACAAACAGGATTTTGAAAAGGGAGAAGCTGTCTCTACCAAATCTTTACTCTAAGAATAATACTTGAAGAACATATTGAAAAACCACTAATCCTGAACTTCATAGACTTAAAAACGGCACTTGATAGCAGAGATTCACTGTTGAGAATTTTAAGACTATATGAATTACCATCTAAAATTGTCAACATCATTCGGGACCTCTACAATGGATATGTTTGTGCAGTCATCACAGAAGAAGGAATGAGTGAATGGTTCCAGATTGAAACAAGGATGTATACAACTACAAACTTTCCCAATATCTATTTGATGTTGACTACATGCCTCCATGAATCATAAAACTTAAAAGTTATCTTTAAACTGCTCTTACAGACACCAAATACAGTTAATTGTTTATTCTGAATAGACCTGAAATTTTTGTTTAGTAGAGAGTCATTTATATATGTATGTAGTTACTTCTGTACTGAGTGAATGTTTAAAAGCGAAACGTAAATGTTATATTTTATTTTATGTCTCTCAGCTTCAATGTTAATTATGTTTGTTACATGAACAGCATATTTGTAGAATGTCTGGAACGGAGTGAAAGATGTATGATAAAGGGCAGAATGACAGATGGGCCTGCATGTCCAATTCTTAACTCTTTTGAAATAAAGATCAATCAATCAATCAATCAATCAATCAATCAATCCCTTTTTCTTTTTTGGAATTGCCATAGACTTCATAATGAAAAAATGTTGCACAGGTAAAACGGGCACTGATTGGGTGCATGGGACCCAATTAGAAGATCTTGATTTTGCAGATGACATAACAATTATCAGTGACAATGTGAAACCGATGCAAGAAAAAACAGATACCCTGTCTTCACTGGCTAGTAAAAAGGACTTGAAATTAACAAGGAAAAACAAAAATAATGAAACTTCCCATTAATCAAGAAGGAAAAATATACATAGAAAGGACAGCTGTTGAAGAAGTAAACCAATCTTCATAACTCGGCAGCAACATAGACCAGGATGGTGACACTAGAAAGGAAGTTAGAATTAGAATTGAAAAACCAGCACTGACCTTCAAGAATCTTGAGAACATATGGCATTCAAAAGTTATAAGCACAAAAACCAAGTTAAAACTATTCAATTCAAATGTAATATCCACCCTCATTTATGCATGCGAAAGCTGGAAAACAACTAAAGAAACAGACAAATTAGATTCCTTTGAAAACAAATGTCTAAGGAAAATGTTCAGTATAAGGTGGAACGAATTCAAGAACAATGTAGAGATAAGACAGATGAGTGAACAACAACCTGCCTCATGGGTTATCAGGAAAAAAAAAAGTAAAGTAAAGGTAACCCTGTCATGCCTTAGAGGCACATAGGGATATGGTGTTAGTGCCCACATTTTCCTTGACCTGTCAGCACACTAGAGGGTGATATGGTCAGTATCACGCCTGGCTGCCTTTTCCTTCCCCAACTCCAGAAGAAGCTGGGTACCCATTTCTACAGCTGGGTGACTGGGGTGCCGCCGGCCGGATTCGAACCCCCGACCTTCGCCATGAGAGACCAGTGTATCAGGAAAAGGAGATGAACATATGTCGGTCACGTGATGAGAAGAAACAGTCAGAGAATCCCAAAACAAACTATCAAGTGGAACACAACAGGCTGAAGAAAAAGAGGTTGACCACATGAAACTCTAAAGTGGACATTGTAAGACAGGCCAAATTAGTAGGCATAAAATCCCTTGATGAGGTTGAGAAGCTTGCTGAAAACAGGAAAACTTGGCACACTACAATGTGACCCCTACGTAACGTTTAAAGGCAAAGGAAGAAAGTAAGATTTCTTACAATAATAACTGTAAACATATTTTAACTCTGGGTTCTAAAAGAGTAATGAAAGTAAACCTATCTTCAGCTACAGCACTTACTAGAGTAACAATAGCATGCTTATTTTAAGCCCTTGCACTCATTACAGCAACGATGGTATAGTTTTCTTTAGCTTTTACATCAATCAGAGCAACAATAATATACTTCACTATAGCTTTTGCAACCATAAATACAAAAACTGTATAATTAGCATTAGTTTTTGTGCCTATCAGAGTAACAATTGGCATATTATATCTTCATCTCCTGTAGCCACTGGTGTACCACATGTAAACTTACTGCAACTCTTGCACCTACTGTTGTACCACATGTAAACTTACTGCAACTCTTGCATCTACTGTTGTACCACATGTAAACTTACTGCAACTCTTGCATCTACTGTTGTACCACATGTAAACTTACTGCAACTCTTGCATCTACTGTTGTACCACATGTAAACTTACTGCAACTCTTGCATCTACTGTTGTACCACATGTAAACTTACCGCAACTCTTGCACCTACTGTTGTACCACATGTAAACTTACTGCAACTCTTGCATCTACTGTTATACCACATGTAAACTTACTGCAACTCTTGCACCTACTGTTGTACCACATGTAAACTTACTGCAACTCTTGCACCTACTGTTGTACCACATGTAAACTTACTGCAACTCTTGCATCTACTGTTGTGCCACATGTAAACTTACTGCAACTCTTGCATCTACTGTTGTACCACATGTAAACTTACCACAACTCTTGCACCTACTGTTGTACCACATGTAAACTTACTGCAACTCTTGCATCTACTGTTATACCACATGTAAACTTACTGCAACTCTTGCACCTACTGTTGTACCACATGTAAACTTACTGCAACTCTTGCACCTACTGTTGTACCACATGTAAACTTACTGCAACTCTTGCATCTACTGTTGTGCTACATGTAAACTTACTGCAACTCTTGCATCTACTGTTGTGCCACATGTAAACTTACTGCAACTCTTGCATCTACTGTTGTACCACATGTAAACTTACTGCAACTCTTGCATCTACTGTTGTACCACATGTAAACTTACTGCAACTCTTGCATCTACTGTTGTACCACATGTAAACTTACTGCAACTCTTGCATCTACTGTTGTACCACATGTAAACTTACCATAACTCTTGCATCTACTGTTGTACCACATGTAAACTTACCACAACTCTTGCATCTACTGTTGTACCACATGTAAACTTACTGCAACTCTTGCATCTACTGTTGTACCACGTGTAAACTTACTGCAACTCTTGCACCTACTGTTGTACCACATGTAAACTTACTGCAACTCTTGCATCTACTGTTGTACCACATGTAAACTTACCACAGCTCTTGCACCTACTGTTATAGCACATGTAAACTTACTGCAACTCTTGCATCTACTGTTATACCACATGTAAACTTACTGCAACTCTTGCACCTACTGTTGTACCACATGTAAACTTACTGCAACTCTTGCACCTACTGTTGTACCACATGTAAACTTACTGCAACTCTTGCATCTACTGTTGTGCTACATGTAAACTTACTGCAACTCTTGCATCTACTGTTGTGCCACATGTAAACTTACTGCAACTCTTGCATCTACTGTTGTACCACATGTAAACTTACTGCAACTCTTGCATCTACTGTTGTACCACATGTAAACTTACTGCAACTCTTGCATCTACTGTTGTACCACATGTAAACTTACTGCAACTCTTGCATCTACTGTTGTACCACATGTAAACTTACCATAACTCTTGCATCTACTGTTGTACCACATGTAAACTTACCACAACTCTTGCATCTACTGTTGTACCACATGTAAACTTACTGCAACTCTTGCATCTACTGTTGTACCACGTGTAAACTTACTGCAACTCTTGCACCTACTGTTGTACCACATGTAAACTTACTGCAACTCTTGCATCTACTGTTGTACCACATGTAAACTTACCACAGCTCTTGCACCTACTGTTATAGCACATGTAAACTTACTGCAACTCTTGCATCTTGTACAGTGGTGACAATGGACTATACAGCTCAGACAGGCAGGTTTTGTAGGTGTGCTGGTTCAGAACTTTGTGCATGAGTGTCTTGGCCTCATCCCGCTTGGCCTTAGAGATTGTTGATTACAAAAAATTAAATAAATGCAGACCATGTCAAAAAATGATATAAAGAGGAAGCACACAGTTTGTTCTTCTCCAACATAAGAAGTTCATGATGATGCAGAACTTAATCCTTCCCTATCTTGATGTCAGATATTTCTTAGACAAGCTAGTTTTGACATTCCTTTCCTGTGTCAAAATTTTCTCTGACAGCTGGTTTATGTCAGGAACAAATTTTACCAACAATTCACGCAAAATAAATCAATCACTCAGGTTAGTTGTCAGCTGGGAGCAATCAAGATCAAACCAATCATCCAGTAAACTACCCAGAAGGTGAAAACCATAATCTGTAACCAGTGCAGATCTGAATGGAAAAAGCAACTGAAATGCAACAATGAACCAGATGCAATACATCAACTATAAAGACATCAGCAAACCATCCTCTTTTGCCTAAGGACAGGCCACTGCAGACAACTGAGCCATCTGCATCAACTCAAAATATCTCACACAGACGAATGTCCATGTGGCGGTGGAGTCCAGACTCCAGAACATATCCTACAAGAGTGCCCAAACCATGCGGACCTGAGGCGTGAGACATGGCCAGAGGACACAAGCTTGGGGCAAAAGCTTTGGGGCTCCTATCAGGATCTGGAGAGGACTGTGGGCTTTGCCATGTCGACAGGGATCAGGATCTGAAGTGACCAACAACCTCGAATGCACAAGAAGAAGAAGAAGAAGATGAAGTTTTAAATAATCTTCTACTAGTTTCATGTCCAACAACTATAATCTTTCAGGTTAGTTGTCAGATGAAGTTTTAAATAATCTTCTACTAGTTTCATGTCTAGCAACTATAATCTTTCAGGTTAGTTGTCACATGAAGTTTTAAATAATCTTCTACTAGTTTCATGTCCAGCAAATATAATCTTTCAGGTCACATGATACACAGACACCCAAAACTTCTCTCTGAATGCTATGAGAACCAAGTATACACAAACACCCACAACTTCTCCGAATACTAAGAGAACCATGGCCATGACAAATGACACAATGGAAGAAACACTCACTTCCATCACTCTTACCTCAATATGAAGAAGAAACAGAATATGACTATGACAATCCTCGATGACAATCTATAACAGAATTCCTTAATTCTGGAATTCTGTTCCTTTTTAATTTAATGTTATAGGGGAGTTAACTAGGGGTTTATTTGGTAGATTGACATAGTGGTTAGCGCCCTTAGTTATTTTTTTTTAAAGTAAGGGTCAACTATAGGTCAGGTTTGACTTGTTGAAGGCCATTTCTTGTCAGTCTAGGCAAGGGATTTTTTTTACAGTTAACTAAAGTTATTTAGGACATGTTTGTTTAATTCATTATTTTTAGTTACAGAAAAGCTTAAAATAGGATTGTTGTTTTTTAGTTTATTGTCCAAGGTCATAAACAGGTAATTTTTGCACGGATTCAGATTTTAGGCAGAAATGTTTTAATCACGATTTTTATCTTCCACGAGACAGAATCTTCGGGAAGATTTAGGAATAGGTATTTTAGTTAGGACCAAACTCTTATGTAGGATTATGATAAGGATTAGTTTGATTAGTAGTTCGAGCTGTAACACTCCATAATTTAAGAACACGATGCATCAACTAGTCTGCCACATTTTGTTCCTCAACAAATGATCTGATCAGCCAAATATTGCCTGACCTGGTACACTGCCCCTTCTTTATGAAAGATTTCACAGGAAGAATCAACTACTACCTGACCTGTTATATTCTCCGCCTTTAGCAAATGATTTGACTGTGAACGATAAGCTATTACAGCAAAAGTTTTAAATAGTTTTTATATAACACTAAATATACAAATACACACTGTCATAAAGATGTTATAACAAAATGTTTAGACTGTTTAAAACAAAAGCAGGAACAGATTTATTAGTTAATATTTGTGAGTAATTAAGATGTAAACTGAAATATTTCAACTGTGTGCACTTTACAACAGTCTTAAGAAGTATTACCTGGTCTGCTACATTGCCCTCTTTGATGAGAGAGTTGAGGGCAAACAGCTTCTTCAGTGCTTCCTGCTGCTTCATCAGAACTAACAGGTGGTCCGGGTTGTGCCGAAGATAGCACTGCAAGATGAGGCTGTACTGAGTGCTGACCGTTGGGTTGTGGGTCTCCGATCTGAGACAGAAGGTCGAAGTTGAAACAAATCGGCCTGGTTTAAAGCTGGTCTCACAGTCTTTTCGCAAAAAAAAACAAAAAACAACTAAAGTACTGACATGGCTATCAGCCCTGGCAAACCAGACCCGGATGAGACTTTTTTCCCTACTTCTTCACTGACAATCCTAGTAACCAGATAACCCAGGTCAAGGCTAGTCGTGGTCCTTGTGGTGGTGAAGCCAGCCCAAAAAAGTGGGTACATTCTCTAGGTCCTCAAGTTAGCCACAAACTCCCAATATGACATGGTGCCAGCTGACACATAACTACTGCACTAACTACTTCACCACTCAGATGCACACACACATACACACACATCTTACGAGTATTTACATATAATACTGAAAGTATATTGTTAGATGTAATTCTCCAGATACTGACGTGTATGCACTGATTAACAATGGCAGTATAAATGCTGGAATGTTTTCATAACATCAGTAGTCACGAGTCTTGGAGAGAATATTGCTAGCAGTTGTTAGGCGAAAGTGGCTGCAAGACATCACTGATGATCTGCAAATAGATGCATCAGCAGCAGGGCATCTTGCTCACAACTGAGAGGCCTACAGGAGTGCTGTTAGGGAGGCAGTTCCGCAAGGGACATGCAAATGAATGAATGAATACAAAGTGAAACTCTAAAAGAGGACACTGTTAAGAGAAGCCACTTCAGTAGGCATAACATCCTTTGATGAGATTGAAAAACTCACTGAAGACAGGAAATCTTGGCGAACTACTATGCGGGCCCTATGTGACGTTTAGCGGCACGGGAAGGATGTAAGATACAAATGGGACAAATAAAAAGCTTTTTTAATAATGTCAAAAAAAGGACTGAAAGATTTACAACATTAACTACTGCTAAATTTTTAAAATGTATGAAAATAAAGTAATACAAGATTAAGCAAATAACTACTGGAACTAGCCATTTATGACAATGAAATATAAGCCTATTTTATCCAATACTTTAGCATTATATTTCTCAATCAATCAATCAATCAATCAATCAATCAATCAAGTGCCATGCTGTGTGGCGTAGGCAATCATTTCTCTCCACAATTCCCTGTCTTTAGACTTGATTATGAGATCAGCCGGTGACTTTCTTTCTAGCCACATTGACAGCACATCCACTAACTTCTCTCTCTCCGTCTTCCTCTGTCTCTTCTTCCCTCAATTTTTCCAGGTGCCACAATGTGTTCAAATTTTCCTCTTCTCAGAAAATGTCCCACAAATCTCGCTTGTCTGCCTCTGATCTTTGCTGTAATTTGCCTTTTAACTCCAGCCTCTCCTAAGACTTCTTCGTTGGTTTTCTTAGCTGTCCATGGTATCTTCAACATCCTTCTTATGAACCACATTTCCATGGCCTCCATTTCTCACTGTACTCTCTTATTCATGGACAATGCTTCAAATCCATAAAACAAAATTGGCTCGATGTAACATTTAAGTACTCGGAATCTTGTTTCCATTGATATGAACCTGTTGCACAATATGTTTCTCATTTTCTGGAATGCTGACTTGACCCGAGCACATCTGCTTTTTATTTTGTTGTGACATTTCCAATCAGCTGTTATAATCGTTCCTAAGTACTTGAATCTAACAATTTGTTTCAGACTTGTGCCATCGATGGTAATTCTACATTTTGGTGGTATTCTTTCAGATGACCATCACTTCAGTCTTCTTTTTTATTCAGGCTGAGATCTTTATTTTTACTTTCATGAACTACGACGTCCAGAAGAGCCTTTAGCTCCCCTTCACTTTTAGCAATCAGAATTGTGTCGTCTGCATATCTTAAGTTGTTAAGGCTGTACCTGCCAACTGACATTCCTGGCAAGCTCTCTATGTTTCTCAATATGTTTTGGCTGTACAAGGAGAAGAGGTCAGGGTATAGAACACATCCTTGTATTACATTTCTAAACACACTTTAAAAAAAAAAAAGAGAACAAAATGCCCAGAACATGAGACACAACCTTAGCAGCCAGAACAGCTTATGCCCAAGATGCTGGTTCTTGAGGGCACGCTCCAGTAAGAACTTTGCCAGGGGGCAGCACAGGTGGGTCTCGAACTTGAGGGCCTGAACCAGCTGGAGCATGTACTGAGACACATCATCATCACTGTGGAGGGGGGAATGCATTGAAATACAGGATGAAAGAGTTTGGAAAGAGGCAAGTGCCCCCAGAAAAGTGTAACAACAAAGTACCCACTGTTTCTTTTTTTCTTATCTAAAGTATTTAGTCTACAAATGTTTTACATCAATTGTACATGCTTTCCTCTAACATGATGACGTTTTTGAGACACATCTGTCTTATTAGCAAATCTAAATAAATCAATTTACAGACACACCTGTCTCATTAGCATGTATAAATAAATCAAGATACAGAGATCAGTCTCATTAGCAAGTCTAAATAAATCAATTTATAGACACACCTGTCTCATTAGCAAGTCTAAATAAATCAAGATACAGAGATCTGTCTCATTAGTAATTCTAAATAAATCAATTTACAGACTCATCTAAACCTATGTCATATCTAAGCAGAGCAGTAATGCATTCACAGCAAACCAGATTCTCATACAGAAGGTTAGAAATCAGCTACCATTGAACTCCAGTCAATCTAGCTTTAAAAACTGATACCTCACACTGGTGCTAGGTGAAAATGTTTCTATAATGGGTCTGAAAAACAATACACAGTAGAGCGCACCCTATACATAGACTCTTGGCGCATTAAGGAATAAACAGATATTCATGTTTAAAAAAAAAAAAAAATCGGCCACATATATATGAGACCACACTTTAGTTTGCACCGGCTGAGTACAGAAATTTCACTTTTGATTTAATTGTTTGCTTCTTAAACTGTGCAATAACCACTGTCTTATGACGATACTGCAGGTGTGCTAATGTGGAGAGTTGTGAACATGTGGTTGCGGGGGATGTGATTCTCTATACCAGCCGACGCTGAAACTTTAAAAAGTGTATTTCTCTTTTTCTATAAATGCACTTCACACAAAAGTGATGTCTGTATTCACTTAAATGAAGTGATTTATTTTGGATTATGAGACTGACATGCTATCTACTCTGCTGCCGAGGCCCATAAAGAAGTGATTATCTTTCTATAAAAATTATTTTTCTCCCATCCTATGAAAGTAATTCTTCTTCTTTCTCTCAGACCACGGTGCCAATCTCTGGTTTCCACATCGCCAAACAGCTTCTCCCACGGGGAGCCAGGGTCTGGCCAGGTCCTCTGCCCGAGTGGGTTGTGTAGTTGGCATGTCTGAAGATTAGACCTGATGTCTGTTGCTCTTTGCTGCAGGCATACAGGTCTAATGAGTTTCCCCAGGTGAAAGCACAGATTATTGTGCTAGGAGACTGCAATCTTGTGATCACAGTCAGATAAGACCCTATCCCACTCCTCTGAAGTGACCCCTGGTAGCAATGAAGTTTGGTGGGTGAAGGCACTGTCCAATTAGGCAATCAGTGACCCACGGCTGATATGTTAGTGTCAAGGTTTGCGAACCATGGATGACTAATACTCTGTCCCACCTCTCCAATGAAACCCTCAGTAACTGGCCCAGCCTGGCTAACGGGGCGGGGATCGCCAGAGGCCCCATGGTGGTGGAGTCTGCTAAAGAAGTACTGTACGCCCTCTGCTTTTTAGCTGCACTCTGGACTGAAAAAATAGCTGCCATAATCCGCTCCCACGCCGATACGATGCTGTACCTCAACATCTCCACAGCACCAGCTGCAAAGAACATCAGCTCACAGTTACTGGGAGATAAGACAAACAAAAAAGTTAATGGAGCAAACGCTGTTGCTGTCCAAAAATTGTAGCATATCCTACCACTTCTTGATTCCTCTCTTAGACTTCAAACAACTTCAGTACACTTCTATCCCATTTAAAATCTTCATGGCATTGACTGCAGAAACTAATGCTCACTGTTTTAAAGAAATCAGGGAAAAAAATATATAAGTCAGTGGTAATGTTCACCTGAGTTCATTGTTCAAACATTTCACTGCAAACTTCCGAACATTGTGGTCTGGGTACTCATAATCCAGAATCTCTAAGGCGTAGTCCACAGAAAGATGTGGCCATGTTTGCAATAAGGCAGTCATCTGTGAGGGAAGAATAGGAAAGCTATAAACATGTGAAATTTTCTTAAGTTTCTACAAGGATTCTCAAACTAAAAAGAATCTTCTTACATCCCTCCCGTGCTGTTAAATGTCACAAAGGTCTCGTGTGGTAGTTCGCCAAGTTTTCCTGTTTTCAGCGACCTTTTCAACCTCTTCAAGGGATTTTATACCTACTAAACTCGCCTCTCTTAACACTGTCCTCTTTATAGTTTCATGTGGTCAACCTCTTTTTCTTCGGCCTATCCACTTGTTTTGGGATTCTCTGACTGTTTCTTCTCATCACATGACCAACGCATTTCCATTTCCTTTTTTTGATCACCCAGGAGACAGGCTATTTGCTCATCTGTCTTGTCTTTACACTGTTCTTGAGTTTGTTCCATTTTATACTGAACATTTTTCTTAGGCATTTGTTTTCAAAAGAGTCTAATTTGTTGTCTATGTCTTAGTTGTTTTCTAGCTTTCACATGCATAAATGAGGGAAGATATTACATTTGAATTGAATGATCTTAACTTGGTTTTTGTGCTTATAACATTTGAATGCCATATGTTCTCAAGATTCTTGAAGGCAATGCTGTTTCTGCAATTCTAGCTTCATTTCTGGTGTCACCATCCTGGTCTATGTAGCTGCTGATGCATGCATGAATGAATGGACATATGAAAATAGAAAATTTTCCTCCTCTGATGATCTGCAGATGGATGCATCAGCAGCAGGACATTTTGCTTACAACTGAGAGGCCTACAGGTGAGCTGTTAGGGAGGCAGTTCTGCAAGGGACATAACTGACTGACTGATGATCTGAGACAAGCCAGGTTCTTAATCATCTTAATCCTCTTCAAAATTTTTCATACTGAAGTAACAGTTATCTCAAGGAATAACATAACAAAATATACATATAAATCATCAGGTTACTGTAGGATCTCACAGTAACAATAACTCGAGGGTCTTCTGTTACGAGATTACTTACCTTCGCTACATCAACAAAAGAATTCCATTTGACTGACTGCAGCACTTTGGCCAAGGCGTGAGGAAATTTCTGTCGAACTTCATATCGAAGCAGCCAAATTAGATCTTTGTCTTGCTCGAACAGTTGCTCTGACTGGTAGAGTGCCTGTGTTAGCTGCTCTATGTGTGACTTGCTTACTTTCATGGTCTGCCACGTAATCATAAAAGTAACAGATATATGTTCATGGTCTGCCACGTAATCATAAAAGTAATAGATATATGTTCATGGTCTGCCATGTAATCATAAAAGTAACAGATATATGTTCATGTTCTGCCACATAATCATAAAAGCAACAGATATATATTTATGGTCTGTCATGTAATCATAGAAGTAATAGAGTTCAAACACAAGGAAAGCAACAGGCCAGTTAATGAATAAGAGAAAGTAAGAGAACTTGCACTTGTTAATGCCACAAGATAAAGTGATCAGCTCTTATGCTCAGCCTCTACTGCCAATATCGAGCAACTAAAGACCATTTGGTTCCGCCATCATTACGCCTAATGTAACTTGAAGGCAAGAAGTGGCAGGTTGCTGTGGCTTTTTCTTTGCACCAGGTCTTTTAACGGCTTTGGGCCAATGTCTGCCTAAGCAGAACTGTAATGCCAGTTTTTGCCTTAGTCTACAATACACACACACAACGAGGACCAGAAATGAGGCCAGTAAAAGAATTAACAAGTGTTCAACTGGGGACGTTATAAGAGTCAAGAAATAAATGTTCAAAGAGAAGATATTAAAAGAGTTAACTACTAAATATACAGAAGATGTTAAAAGTCTTAACAGGTAAATGTTCAAACAAACTGAGGACATTAAAAGAGTTAAAAGATAAACAAACTGAAGACATTAAAAGAGTTAACAGATAAAATGTTCATGAAGACATTAAACAAGTTCATAAATAAATACTCCCATAAACAGAATGCATTAAAAGAGTTAACAAACAGATAAGAGTAAAAAAAAAACTGAAACAGATCAGATCAGCCTATTTCTAGTAGCATTATGAAGAGGTGAAAAAGAGTTTTGGCAAACTGTAGTCCCCTGCATCCAAAAAAAAAAAAAAAGTCACTTTCCTACTGATATAACTATTCTGGCTGTGCCATGATAATATCTCACAACGCATCCAAAATACTCTAACTTTCGGATGTATGGTGTAAAGTATACGGGGCATGTTACAGGGTAATAAAAGTAATCAAAGTAACGAGATATGGTAACAAGAGTATTCAGAATATGAAATGCAGTAATCTAAGTACAGTCGTCCCTCTATATCTGAAGGACATTGGTTCCAGAACCACCCCCCCCCCCCCAGAAACCAAATATATGGATGCTAAAGACCCTTATATAAAATGCCATAGTATTTGCATATAGTCTACACATCTTCCTGTATACTTTAAATTATCTCTTTATTACTTATAATACCTAATATAAACGTAACTCTTTCTCACAGTAGAGCACAGAGTCACAGTAGTGCACAGAGTCACAGTAGTGCACATGGAGTCACAGTAGTGCACATAGAGTCACAGCAGTGCACATAGTCACAGCAGTGCACATAGAGTCAAAGTAGTGCACATGGAGGCTGAGTGCTCTTTCACATATAATTCTGCCATCAACGGCAATTCATTTCTGCGACATGTTCTCTATCTGCACATTTAACGCTTTCTCACTTTTCCCAAGCACTTTATCATGAACCATATTTGCCGCTTTAAGTACAGCACTAACCAGTTTCACGAATTTCACTTTATATTGCGGATATGCTTGATTTATTCTTATTGATTTCAGCAAGTGGCATGCCACTTTTCGAAAAAAAGTTTTAAGATTTTTTTTGTTGCTTTCTCACCTTTTATTTAGACTTTGAGGAATTGTTTTGACCAATAAACTGCCTATTAGAGGCCATTCCCCCCCCCCCCCCCCCCCATAACCCCCACAGAAACAAAGGGTGCACACAACACAAAGATTTCTGGTGAAAGACTGAGGGCCTGTGAAACAGCAAAAGCCTACAGAAGGGTATGCCTAAGCATCACTTTGTTCACGTGGAATCAACGGAGTGTTTGGTATGCGACAAATTCAATTACTGCTTTTAGGGACTTTCTGGGAATTTCATTTTTCTCTGAATATTTTTCAGTTTGCAGTCGGCCGAGGAACAGACAGAACTACAAAAATAAGATTTTTAAGGGCATGCATCTTTCCCATCGCAACATATGCCTGTGAGACCTGGACACTTAACAAAACAGCTGAGAAACACATAAATGCCTTTGAATGTAAATACTACAGAAGAGTTCTTCAAATATCACGGGCACAAAAAAAGAACAAATATATCTATACTACAAGAACTTAATATTGAAGAAAGTTGGCTAGTAAAGAGGACTGAATGGAGAAAACTTAAATATTTTGGACACATTAAACATCATGATAATTTAGAGAAGACAGTCTTGGAAGGGTACATAATGGGAAAAAGAAAGAGAGGAAGACTGAGGCAAAGATGGCTGCAAGACATCGTTGATAATCTGCAAATGGATGCATCAGCAGCAGCCCATCTTGCTCACAACCAAGAGGCCTACAGGAGACCTATAAGGGAGGCAAAGTTCCGCAAAGGACATGCAAATGAATGAAATGGTTGGCTGAATCTGCAGAAGTGGAACCTGCGGATACGGAGAGCTGACTGTATTTAGAGTAAAACATAAAGCAGTCTAAATATTTACAACATGAAGCAATCTAAGCATTCAGAGTATGATATGAACAAATCTAAGTAATTATAGTATGATACAAAGCAATGAAATCTATATGGATGGCAGTGATTTATTTTTTTTTAACAAAGATCTACAAACTGTTCACAGGTAAGAAAGCTTTCATGACATACGGGTGATCCAGCGGTCCCATCGGGTTCCATGTTCTGAGAGGCACACTCTAACACCTAATGGACAAAAAAAAAAAAAAAGACATTGAGAAACGTAACATATATACAACATTTACTTTACAAAAGTCTCAAATGATGATTTCGCTTTTATGAGGTTACTAAAATATAAGCTTAATTTTTACTCAACTCTACTGTATTAAAAGAAATAATGTCATGATAATGATTACGACATTATAATTATTACAAAAATGATGAAGACACTAGTAATCATATTAACTGGCAATTACCAGTAAATTACCAATTTAAAAAGAGAAGAAAAGAAAAGTTTTTGAGGTCGTTAGTTACTGTAACCGGTGTATATTATCAATAACCTACTAAAAACCAACCACATAAATCTGCAGGCTAATGACGCTCAATTTGCACAGAGAAGAATCAACCAGTTTTGACTTTGGTATGGCATGTGAGCATTTTTTTAAAGATTAAATTTCACAGCAAATAATAAAAAAAATTTCACACAAACATTTACTTTCCACTGATCCTTGTGAAGCGTGTTTATAACTGTCTGATCAGGTGTGAAGACGCCAGTCCAATGAGGCAAATCAGCGACCCATAGCTGATATGCTTGCATCAGGGTTAGCGAACCATAGCTGACCAAGACCTTGTCCCAACTCTCCGTGGTACCCCCAGTAACAGGCATAGCCTGGCTAACAGGGGCAGGGATCGCCATAGTCCCCATGGTGGTGGAGTCTGCTAAAGAAGCACTGCACACCAAGTTTTTTTAGCAGTACTCCGGGACTGAAAAGATAGCCAACATAACCCTGCTCCCATACCGATACGATGCTGTGCCCCAACATCTTCACAGCATCGGCTGCAAAGAACACCAGCTCACAGTTACAGGGAGATAGAAGACAATACAAGTGCTTGATTTTACATTTTTAAAAGTTATAAAATATCGAATTTTGTATTGAGAAAACCAGTATATTGGAAGGTACTTCATGCAAAGTGAAAGACTGGTACAACTACCAGTTTCGAAAAATCCTAGCACCATCACTGGATGAGACTGATGATGATTACAATGATGATGATTACAATGATGGCTGCAATAAAGACTATACTGAAGAACCAATGGTTACCGTATCATATGGAGGGTAGATTAAATAGCCACTTCCAGTGCTGGCCACATCTGGAAAGCTGATCTTGAGGAATGTTGCATCCATGCACATACAATTCAGAGAAACACCACCTGAAATGTGACATCAGCTTCTTATTAGAAGATCAAGTTATTACTGCTGGTATCACATTACGGACATGAGAAATTTGAGGTCTTAACGTGCAATCAAATGTTGACTTGAGAACAGAAGCTATGATGTGACACTAAATTTTTGATATGATGAAATTGTGACATCAATTTCTTACTGTATGACCAGCTTTTAAGTGTGGTATAAAAAAAATATACAAGATCAATTTCTTAAAGTGGAATCACATTATCAACATGCAGATAATGTGTAATGTGAAATTATTTTATTTATTTTAATACAAACAGTTAAGTGTGACTTCAGAATGCTGAATTCATGGCCATGTAAAATGAACATCTTTTTGGCATAAAAATTAAGCTCTTAAAATGTACAAGGTCCGACAATTAAGTAATGAGACTAATTGCATAAAAAATAAAATAAACAACAGTTGAAGATATAACCTGTATTTTATTCAAAGTAAGCCCCTTGTGCACTGATACAGCGAGTGGTATGATCTAACAAACACCGGAATGACCCCTGCAGTTCTTATGTTGGTATGGCCCTTAAACTCGATGTTATGGCCCTTTGGATGTCATCAGTATTGTCAAAGAAGCGTCCTTTTAATGGTGAAACTTTAATTTTGGGAAGAGAAAATAACTGCAGGGAAACAAATCTGGGGAACAGAGTGGATGGTTGAGAACACACACTTGTTTTTGGGCCAAAAATGCCTGTACAACTATCGCCAGTTGAGCCGGTGCATTATCATGAAGAAGGAAAAAAACTGCCATGTGGTGAATACTCAGATCGGACTCGGAGAATCCTTTTCAATAGGCGTTTCAAAATACTGAAATAAACTTTGGCAGTGACAGTCTGTCCCTCTGGAATAAATTCTTAGTGAATAACTCCTATGCTGTTGTAGAAGCACATCAACATTGTCTTCACTTTCGACTTTTGAAGACTAATTTTTTTGCCTTTTGGTGATGATGATGACTTCCACTGAGCACTTTGACATTTAGTTGTGGGATTATAGCGAAAAATCCATTTTTCATCCTCTGCAACAATCAAATTTTAAAAATGTTTATTTCTGCAACAAATTTTGATGATGTCTTCTGCGTGCTCAACAAGTTGATGTTTTTGGTCATTAGACAATGAATGTGGTAGAAACCGGCAAGCAAATTTTTTCTTGCCAAAATCTTCCACTAAAATTTTACAAATGGTCTCTCGGTTAACACCAAATTCATCTGCCATCATTCTCAAACAACGATCTTGTATCCGATCTCTGACTTTTGCAGTGAGTTTCTCATTACGAACAGAAACTGGGTGTCCATGTCTAGTTGCATTTGTAATTGTTTCCACACTTTTTAATCATGAATACCACCTGAATATCTGTGCACAAGATACACAATTATCCTCATAAACTTGTCGCATCAATTCAGCTGTCTCAGCAGCACTTTTTCCAAGTTTTAAACAGAATTTAATGTTAGCTTTTTGCTCCATGCTGATTACGTAGCAATGCACCTCTGACTAGGTCAACAAAATGGCAGCTTGTTTGTCATCTGCTTATTGGGCGCAATTTGCCAGATCATATATGAAGGTTGCCTCTTTGGATTCCATGCTTTACTTCATAGATGGCATTTTTGTCTTGGCCATAATAAAACCAGTCTCATTATTTAATTGTCGGACCTTTATGTACCATTTTTCATAATTACAGAATATGAGATCAAAGATGTTTTATGCCGGAGATATCAGACAGCAGATTCATGATGGGATTCTGGATATCAGTTTCACGCTGGTGATATCTGACAGCAGATTAATGCTGAGGATATCTGACAGCAGTTTCATGCTGAGGATATCAGACTCAATTTTCATGATGGGGAAGTCAGACAGCATTTTTTTCAAACTGGGATACCAGACAGCAGTTTTAATACCTAGAGGGTAACAATGTTCCTCGGGCTGTTGTAGGAGATCCTGAGGCCACATTGGAAGCTCTCGGTCTCCCCTCTGAAGCCGAAGTTTGAAATCATAGATCGGAATGTTCACCCATGAAGACAAATCCTGAACATGATACAGGAGAGAAATTTGTCATTAGTTACACTTTTGTCATCAGCTGTATCTTTTGATCATTATTTACAAAGTTTCATTTTTGTTATTAATTACAATCAAAGTTTCACTCTTGTCACTTGTGTCCAAATTAAAAACTAGGCTGGTAGCTATATTTGAAACAATGATTTGTTTTCTTTAAATTCAAAGTAATGTTTTTGTTATTAGTTACATACCAAGTCATATTTTGTTATTAGTTACATACCAAGTCATATTTTGTTATTAGTTACATACCAAGTCATATTTTGTTATTAGTTACATACCAAGTCATATTTTGTTATTAGTTACATACCAAGTCATATTTTGTTATTAGTTACATACCAAGTCACATTTTGTTATTAGTTACATACCAAGTCATATTTTGTTATTAGTTACATACCAGGTCATATTTTGTTATTAGTTACATACCAAGTCATATTTTGTTATTAATTACATACCAGGTCATATTTTGTTATTAGTTACATACCACGTCATATTTTGTTATTAGTTACATACCAAGTCATATTTTGTTATTAGTTACATACCAAGTCATATTTTGTTATTAGTTACATACCAAGTCATATTTTGTTATTAGTTACATACCAAGTCATATTTTGTTATTAGTTACATACCAAGTCATATTTTGTTATTAGTTACATACCAAGTCATATTTTGTTATTAGTTACATACCAAGTCATATTTTGTTATTAGTTATATTAGTAAGCTGCCACATTAGTTACAACACAGATAAAAAATACTTCAGCAGTTACATTAAAACTTCCACAACTGATAGTAATTCATTCATTCATTCATTTGCATGTCCTTTGCGGAACTTTGCCTCCCAAACAGCACTCCTGTAGGCCTCTCGGTTGTGAGCAAGACGGCCTGCTGCTGCTGCATCCATTTGCAGATCGTCAACGATGTCTTGCAGCCATCTTCGTTTTGGTCTTCCTCTCTTTCTTTTTTCCCATTATGTATCCTTCCAATACGGTCTTCTCTAAATTATGGCGTTTAATGTGTCCAAAATAATTAAGTTTTCTCTGCTTAATCCTCTTTACTAGCCAGCCTTCTTCAATATTAAGCTCTTGTAGTATGGATATATTTGTTCTTTTTTGTGTCCATGATATTTGGAGAACTCTTCTGTAGCATTTACATTCAAAGGCATTTATTATGTGTTTCTCAGCTGTTTTGTTAAGTGTCCAGGTCTCACAGGCATATGTTGCGATGGGAAAGATGCATGTCCTTAAAAATCTTATTTTTGTGGTTCTGTCTGATAGTAATTAGTTTGTCAAATAAGAAAGAACGAGGCTTACACAAAGTTAAAGAGACAGAACTTGCTGTATGGTTGGCCTTTAAAAAAAATTTTTTTTTTTCTGATGTGAAAGAAAGAAAGATTTTTTTAAATGGTGCATACAACACAAAGATTGCTGGAGAGAAAATGAGGATCCTGTGAAATAGCAAGAGGCTACAGCAAGGTATGCCTACAAGGTACACATCCACTTCATTCATGTGGATTCAATGGAGTGCTTGGCAAGCAACAAGTTCAAGTTTTGCTCTTTGAAACTGCAACGCTGACTCTGACCGCAGATTTCTGCTCAAAGTCTCCGTTTACCTTTTTTTTTTTTTTTTTGAGAATGGTTATAAGTCAAAATTTAATTAACTGAGAGATTAAAAATGAGATAGAATTTCTTTTAAAACACAGGCATCTGAAGAACCAGGTTGTTACTGATGTCCACATGGTTATAAAGGGATCACTGAACACAATGCTACAAGGGGGCGATAATGGTAGATCTTTCGTACCTGTTAACTATAGGATTCTGGCTGCTGAAGCCATGGTGAACAGCTCGATCACGTTTTGTTGTTCTTCAGTTTTTGGAGCATAAAAAAGTTCTGAATTATTTTGGGGGGTGGGGGAAGAGATTGTCTTGGGAGAGATTTTATTCACCGTTCATTTAGTTTTTGAGTATTTAAGTAAGAAATGTTCTGCCATTTTCTCCTCATTATAGCACATTCTATAGCTGGAATTCTATTTATATGTTTATCTGGAGGTGAAGACACTGTCCAAACTGATAATCACCAACACATGGCTGACATACTAGCATCAGGGCTAGTAATCAGTAAACTACAGTTGAAAAAGACCCTGTCTGTTTGCTATCCCCCATTAACAAGCCTGGCCTGACTAATATCATGCTAATGACAGTGAAACCTACTAAAGAACTGCCCCCCCCTCCACCACTTTTATTAGCTCTACTAAAGGGCTGAAACAAAAAAAAAACAAAAAACCTCCATTAACCTGTTCTCAGTCTGATACAATGCTGCACCTCAACATCTTCACTGCATCAGATGCACAGAAACAACTCACAGCTCCCAAGAAGACAAAGGAAGAACAATGTGTGTTTATCTGATGTGGTAATGATTTGTCTGCAGAATATATGGTGATGATCTGGTTGTCTGCTCAAACTCTGTAATTCGTCATGTGGGCCTGTTCTGCTCATGAACCTGGTTATGATAAGTATTCCATCTTGCTCACCAACTCCACCATTCTTCCTTTGAAAGAATTGCTTAAATATGTGACAAATTACTTTTTTAAAAATTTCATTAGGGTTACTGTGTACTTGACAGAAGGTCAGTGACAACCATCACAATCAATAATATTCATCAAATTTAAGTCCTAAAATAAGGTATGGCAGATCTGGCGCATCTTTACACAAGTATGTATATGAATTTGTTAAGAGAGAAAAAAAAAGCGCACTTCATACTAATAAGACTTATTTGGGATATGGTGTTAGTGGCCATACTTTCCTTGACTCTCGCTCACACTCTGTAAATGACATAGTCAGTGTCACACCTTCACTCATCTAGATCTATAATCCAGGTACCCATTTTGCAGCTAGACTGACAGAAGCACCTACGGCTGGGGGAGGGGGGGGTCAACCCTCTGGTCATTGACACAAGTGCACCAACTATCTTTACTTGTCAAGCACTTAAGACTCACTACTACATCAGTCAGCCTCCGTAGTATTACGTTTCCAGTGAACAAAACATTTCCAAAACATTTCAGTATCATGATGCATTGTGACTATTGGACACGCCCATTCATTAATATTAATTAAGGAGTTCCAATAATTTTTTAAAGTCTTACCCTGGGAATGCATTAACCAGCAATTACTGGTAAATTACCATTAAGAACGAAAAAAAAAATTTTGGAGGTCATCATTTACCCTAACCAGTTTATATTATAAACAATCTAGTAAAAAGAAAACCCCGGGAAATAAATCGGAGGATACTCGGACCAGGAAGGTGATAACGATAAATCTGCACGGAGGAGAATCATTCAGTTTTGATTTTGTTTCAGCACGTGAGAATCTTGTGAAGATTAAATCTTGCCTCTATAAGGTAAGAAAAGAAAAATTAAATTCTCCTACTGTTTGTAGAATGTCTTTAATTTTACAGTTAAAATACAGAAACAATAAGGTACTGAAAGTTGTATTGACAAAAATGGTTTTTTTGGAAAGTGCTTCATGCAAGGTGAAAGACAGGTACAGTTGTATTGGTTTCAAAACATCCTAGCGCGACCACTGGTCTGACCTCACTTCAGTCACTAGATGGCAGCACAGTACTACCCCAAACGTTATTAACTTTTAACAATGTATACAGGGTTTAAACCAGGTTAGCTCATGTAACATATAGGGTCAACGACTTCAGCATTGAAAGCCAAGCCTGTTAAAGTCAAGGAGGTTAAAATTATTTCTTATACAACAAACCTTTCTCTTGGTGTTGTTTCCAATGGTGTACAGAGCAAAGCACAGCCTGGCAGCATGTGGAAGATCTGCGACTTTAATATCGAAGACAATATCCGCTTTCATATTGCATGCTCTGTCTATCACAGTCAGTTCATCTGTTTCCCTTTCCTTGCAGAGTGACTCACCACCATGATAGATTCCTATATACATTTTGATCTATCACAAGGAAAGATAGGAATAATCTTACTTTATGCAAGGACAGGAATAATCTTACTTTAGGTTTACTGTAGCAACAATAGTAGGAGTAGAAACATAAAGTAGTAAAAACAGTGGTGGTGATGGCAGTTACACACCCACCCACCCCCCCATTCCAAGGTGCACCACACAAAATTAAACAAAACTGACAGTTTTAAGTACTTTGGCACCTTGCTAACATCAGATGGAAGATTTTTAAGTACTTTGGCACCATGTTAACATCAGATTGAAGATTTTAAGTACTTTGGCACCTTGCTAACATCAGATGGAATATTTTTAAGTACTTTGGCACCTTGCTAACATCAGATTGAAGATTTTAAGTACTTAGGCACCTTGCTAACATCAGACTGAAGATTTTAAGTACTTAGGCACTTTGCTAACATCAGATTGAAGATTTTATGTACTTTGGCACCTTGCTAACATCAGATGGAAGATTTTAAATACTTTGGCACCTTGCTAACATCAGACTGAAGATTTTAAGTACTTTGTCACCTTGCTAACATCGGACAGAAGATGCATCACTGATGTAAAAAGCACAACTGTGCAAGCCAAGACCTCCTTTCAAAAGTCTGAAATACAAACTAAGAAGTCAGTAACTATGAAAGTCAAGAAGACTGTGCTACAGTGTTACACTGAGCCAATCTTGCCCTATGGATGTTCAAGGTCTGGACAGTCAGTAAAGAGATACAAAGATGGCTGGAATCAGCTGAAATGTGCCTCTTAAGAAAAATGCTGAAGGCACCATGAACAACAACAACAAAATTAGAAAGGTCTGAAAGCGACATAAGAAACAAGGAAAATTATAACAAAGATCAGAAAATGGCAATCCAAATTTATAGGGTGGGATTAGACGTGAGGTGGGCTAGAGCACCTAATAGCAACAGAGAAGACTGAAGGTAGGAAGAGACAGAGGTAGACAGAGAGGAAAGATGTCTGATGGCTTGACATCCTGGCTCGGGAAATGCTCAGTGACAAGCCTACTGAGATGAACAAGGGACTGAAGATTATGGATGGACATGACATCCTACATAAGTCAGCAGGGACCTTGAGACAGAGATGGTAATCAAAGTATTAGATTTAGTGATAGTAATAATGACTGTGGTAGTAATAGTAAGGGGGACAGATCGTAAGTGGAAAAAGTAGCCCTAGCTTCTTAAGTAGTAGCAGCTGAAGAGATATAGCAGCAGCAGCAGCTGTAGTAATAAAATTTGTAGAAGTATTAGAAATAGTAGATAAAGCACCAGAAATAGTAGAGAAAGTGGCAGCAATTGTAGTAATAAAATTTGTAGAAGTATCAGAAATAGTAGATAAAGCACCAGAAATAGTAGAGAAAGCAGCAGCAGTTGTAGTAGTAAAATTTGTAGAAGTATCAGAAATAGAAGAGAAAGCACCAGAAATAGTAGAGAAAGCACCAGAAATAGTAGAGAAAGCAGCTGCAGTTGTAGTAATAAAATTTGAAGAAGTATCAGAAATAGTAGAGAAAGCACCAGAAATAGTAGAGAAAGCAGTAGCAGTTGTAGTAATAAAATTTGTGGAAGTATCAGAAATAGTAGATAAAGCACCAGAAATAGTAGAGAAAGCAGCAGCAGTTGTAGTAGTAAAATTTGTAGAAGTATCAGAAATAGAAGAGAAAGCACCAGAAATAGTAGATAAAGCGGCAGCAATTGTAGTAATAAAATTTGTAGAAGTATCAGAAATAGAAGAGAAAGCACCAGAAATAGTAGATAAAGCGGCAGCAATTGTAGTAATAAAATTTGTAGAAGTATCAGAAATAGTAGATAAAGCGGCAGCAATTGTAGTAATAAAATTTGTAGAAGTATCAGAAATAGTAGAGAAAGCAGCAGCAGTTGTAGTAATAAAATTTGTAGAAGTATCAGAAATAGTAGAGAAAGCAGCAGATGTTGTGACAGTTGTGTTAGTAGTTGTGACGCTTGTAGTAGCAGTAGTAACTAGTAGGTAACCGTAGCAGCAGAAGTAGTTGTAGTGGTACTAACAGTAGCAAAAGTGATAATAGTGGTCATCCTTGTATTAGCTGTAGTGACTGCTGGTGTGGTTGCAGTAGCAGTGGTAACTGCAGCAGCAGTAATAATAGTTCAAAGTTGTAGTAGTAAAAGTAATAGTAGCAGTATCAGGAGAAGTGGCAAATGTAGTAATAAATCCTTTGTCACAGTAAAATATATGTATATATCACCTTATTAATGGCTTAAACAAACAGTATGTTTACCTTTGAGCCATCAGCAAGCTGCAGTTTTGAAATGCCCTTAATCTGAATTCTGTACTGAGTATCGATGTTCCAAACAACCACGTTATCATTGCGGTTGCCATCTGCTGCACACGAAACTTTATAAAAAGTTGGGCGACGGTGTGGAATTGGCGGTGTGGCCTCTGTTAAATATAGAAAAGAGAGAAAAAAAAAAAGAATTTGGGTAAGCTTAAATGATATTAGATTTTCTTGCTAATTTTATCATTTCACAGAGAATGGGACTGACAGAGGCACAACTTGTCAGATTAAAAGTGGGTGGTTCTATTCCCATGTAGGCTCTCTCTCTCTGAACCTTAAGTGCCCAGGGCACATGGGGCTTCGGCAAGGGTTTTCCACAAATGCCTGTCCTTCGCTTTTTTTTCTGCTCTTGCCCAGGTGAGCCCTCTATTGCTCAACATCCTTTCTGTTGTTCTTCTTCATGTCTCTTTTGGTCTGCCCTTACTTCTGTTCCCCTGTGGTGTCCATCTTAGTGCTATTTTTTGGTAGTGAGCTGTCAGTCATTCGGAGCACATGTCCCAACCATCACCAGCGTCTTTCCTCAATAATTGTTGTCAGTGGCTTCATCTGCATTTCTGCCAACAAGATGTTATTTCTTATGGTGTTTGGCCAAAATATGTTTCTAATTCTTTGTAAACATTTAGTCTGGAAAAAATTCAACTTGTATGCTATTCAACCATGTAGGCTACAGCTGTAAAACTGGTCACTCCTCAGCAAGATGTATTGTGGGTAAACAACCCCCCCCCCCAAAAAAAACACAGAACATCCACCCGCAAGGTGAGGTACACTATTATTTCACTGCATATATATGACTGGGAAAATATGATATCACGTGCAACTGGGCTCCATAAATATGAAAATTCAGCAGTCTACAATGGGGGAAATGAAAAATCAATTCCCATAAGCCCTTGCTTCAAGTTACGATGTTTATGTCTGCCAGTGTTTCTCCGCCCAGATCTGAACAATCAAACATCTCCCTGTACTATGAACTGCCTTCAACAAGCAGTCATAGCTGTGAGCCAGTTTAACATTGTAACTGAATGAGCGTAGCATGCCAAATAGACACCTGCCTTCTCATGCACACTGTAGACTAGGCACAAGCATATTTTAATTATTATTTTAATATTTTTATGCTGACAGGTAGGTAAAGGTAATCCTGTCATGCCGTAGAGGCACATAGGGATATGGTGTTAGTGCCCATATTTTCCTTAACCTGTCAGCACACTAGAGGGTGATATGGTCTGTATCACGCCTGGTGCTTTTCCTTCCAACTCCAGAAGAAGCCAGGTACCCATTTCTACAGCTGGGTGACTGGGGTGCCTCTGGCCGGATTCAAACCCCCAACCTTGCCATGAAACCAAATCAAAACCTTTTTTTTTTTAATAAAACAGTCCTCTAACCTATTAAACCCCATCATATCCATGTTCTAAAAAGTTGGGACTTTGTGTGGAATCCAGATGAAGAATGAATTCCTGACACTTGTCTGAAGAAACAAAAGATCACAGAAGAGAGCCTTTTTTTTTCCTTCTATAACAGTTTAACACTTTTGTCCCTTACCCCAACAGAATTAACCTTTTTTCTACTCTACACTGAATTTGTTAAGACTTTCATAAAATTTATACAGTACCACAACCGAAGATGAGAGTCATCAAACATTACATATATTTCACACTACTTTATGATACAGGAGCACAAGATGAATGAATCCATGATTTATTTCCACATTAATGGAAATTATTTCCACATTAATTTATGTGGAAATTATTTTCACATTAATGGAACTACTGCTTGAGGAGGATTTTAAACATTAAATGGCAGGACAAGATTAGGAACGAGGAGGTCTGGGAAAGGGCAGGACAAGAACCAATGAACCTACAAATCATATTTAGGAAGTGGAGGTGGATTGGTCACACTCTGAAGAAACCCGACACCTGCAAAGCAAGACAGGCGCTGATATGGAATCCTCAAGAAAATAGAAAACGAGGAAGACCTAGACTTACTTGGAAAAGAGAAATTATGACAGTGCTCAGAGACAAGGGATGCACATGGAAGGAAGCAGAGAATAATTCCAGAACAGGGATGACTGGAGAGCCTTTATCCGTGGCCTATGCTCTCAAGGGAGTGAAAACTGATGATGATGATGATGAACGGAAAGGAATTTACAGAATACAAAATTTTAAGTACTCATTCAAATGTGACTTTCTGGGTGGCTTAATACAAATTCAAGCACAAATAACAGATTCATGAAACTGGGATTACTTGCTAATAGTATAAGCATGAAAATGATACTGTTAAGTAGTTTTATAAATTTAATGCTAAATTTTAAATTATTTATATCTAACATACAGTTCTGTATTATTGCTGAAACACACTAAGATCACTGCCACAAACTATCAGTGTAACATTACAGCTGTTCTCACAAAGTCCTATGCATTCCACAATGCTCTGCTACAATCACCTTTCTGCCCGGTGGTCAAATAAAGACTCATATGCACCGTCCGCCGACTACAGAGACTCTTAAACACAAGGTAGACAAAGCCCTTTGTTACCGCCAAGTAACACGCTGAGCCAGCACGCGGAAACACAATGCGAACAACACACCTGACCGCCATTTTGGTGACCAGCACTTGCATTAGAAACTGTTCACACTTGCAAATACATGAAACCATATATCCCCGAGTAGAACACTGGTAATCCAAAGGATTAATCCAAAGCAGGAGGGCAAAAAAAGGGATACAAGGATATGCTCAAAACCTCACTCAAGGCCTTCGGGATAGACACAAACTCTTGGGACTACAAACCACAGGTCCGCCCATTATGGAGGGCTATAACTACTCTGGGTGCCCAGAGAACTGAGCGCTCAAGAATTGAAAGTGCCCAGCATAAACGTGCAATGTGAAAAGCCAAGGCTGCACAAGCACCCACAACTGAATCTGGACACGCATGTTCTGTGAGTAGCAAAACTTTCAAAGCTCATATAGGGTTATTTGGTCATGCGTGGACACATCTCACTCTATTTAGACCTAGATGAAGATGTGGTCATCATCGAAGACAATGGACGAACAACAACAACAGCTATTCTGATTGAAATATAAATTCAGAGCCAACAAGCAGGGTAAAAGAAATTTCAAAATTGTTAGCTATTAAAATTTAAAACCACTGCAAGACTCTATGGCCATCTTGTATGTGAAATTATATATGAGATAGTAATATGTTAATTAAAAAAAAAAAAGAATATGAAACAGTGCATCAATGAGTATATGTGAATGTAATATATCTACAATGAGTCCATGTGAAGATAAGCTCTACAGTTCCATACATGAATTACAAAAAACAGTGAAATTTATCCAAGAGACAGGACTGCAGGTATAGACAGACAATGCAAATGAAGAAGAAGAAGAAGAAGTCCATGTGAATGTAATATTTCTACAATGAGTCCATGTGAATGTAATATTTCTACAATGAGTCCATGTGAATGTAATATTCCTACAATGAGTCCATGTGAATGTAATATTTCTACAATGAGTCCATGTGAATGTAATATTTCTACAATGAGTCCATGTGAATGTAATATTTCTACATACCTGGAAGTGCTGATCTCAGCACCATCCAAAAATGTGGTGCTGTTTTTTTGACTAGACATTGGTACACATACTGAAATTTTTAAAAATGTGATCATCAAGTATTTGTACACATTCTAAAATAAAAATAAAATTTTAAAAAAAAACATGTGGACATTGAGTTACTGGCACATATAGTAAAATAAGAAATACATGGCAGTCAAGTCATTGATACACATACTGAAATATGAAATATACAGTCAAAGGTAGGTGTACTGAAATAACAAACATATGGTTATCTTGTTTTAAAGGAGGCGAAGATGCTGCCCAAAAGCAATCAGTGGCCCATAGCTGTTATGCTAGCATCAACCATAGCTGACAAAGCCCTAGTCCCACCTCTCCATTGGTACCCAGCAGTAACAGGCCTAGTTTGGCTAACGGGGCGGGGATCGCCATAGTCCCCATGGTGGTGGAGTCTGCTAAAGAAGCACTGCACACCCCCGTGCTTTTTACCTGCACTCTGGGACTGAAAAAACTAGCTGCCATACCCTGTTCTCATGCTGATACGATGGAGCGCCTCAGCACTTCCACAACATCGGGTGCAAAGAACACCAGCTCGCAGTTACAGTGAGACAGCAGACGAGACAAGCAGGGTGCTGATGTCATCACTGGTCTGGTGGATGGCGTGAATAGTATGAAACCATGCTCTCCGGAGGGCCTCACGATATAATTGGGCACTGGTGGGGTGGGGGGAAGGGGTGGTGACAAAGAAGACAATGTCCATTTTTGACAATCAGAGACCAATAACTGACATGCTGGCAAACTATAGGTGACCAAGACCCTGTCCCACCTATTTGTTGGTACTATCGGTAACAGGCCTAGCCTGGCTAAAACAGCTGGGATTGCTACAATCCCCAAGGTGGCGGTCTGCTAAAGAAGTTTTGCACACACTCCGGGACTGAAAAAAAAAAAAAAGGCTGCATGACCCTCTTCCAATCCGACACGGTTGTGCCTCAACATCTTCACTGCATCAAACGCAAAGAACATAGCTCACAGTAACCTGGGAGAATATATATGTAAAATTTGTCTTGTCTTGTCTGGGGTAGTCCTGTCTGCGGGACCTTCCTGTGGTAGAAGCTGAACTTGAGACTCCCCCGCGTATGTGTGTGTGAAAGTGTGTGTGGAGAGTTCCACTGAAATCTCACACTGCCTACTCCCTCGGAGACTGTATGCTGTATGATTCTTCTCAACTCTATAAACTCTACAAAGCTCAGAACTCCTTCTATGATCTGAACGCAATATCTCCGGTACTCCCATACACACGAACTATCTCTCCACCAGCACTTTGGCTACTACGCTGGCTTTTTTTTTGTGATAATGGCCATTATGAACTTTACACCAGTTACACTCATATCCTCTCGCATTCTTTTTCCAACAGTGTCCAAGTCCACGGAGACCGTTTCCAGTGACTTGGATGCAGTCAAGTATCCAGTTGGTGCCTTGATCCTCAGATGTGATGGTTTGCTTAAGCTGCATCGTCATTTATATATGGTATGTAGTTACTTTCTTCATAACAGTTGGAGGTTATGAAATACCAGAGATTAGATATGCTGATGACACAGTATTGCTGTCCACAACACAAAAAGGAATGGAAAAACTAATTATGTCAGTCTGCAAGAACAGCGAAGAGCAGAACCTCTATCTTAATGCAAAGAAAACTAAATTGATGACAACTGACAAAACAAACAAGGCAACTGAAATATGTATCAATGAGGAAAAACTGGAAGAAGTGGAGAGTTTTGAATATCTTGGATTACTACTAACTAATAATGGAGATACAATGAGGGAAATTAAAAGGAGGACATCTATCGCTCTTCAGAAAGTAAAACAAATAAAGAATCTGTGGAGAGGAGCAGACAGAACCACAAAAATAAGATTTTTAAGGGCATGCATCTTTCCCATCGCAACATATGCCTGTGAGACCTGGACACTTAACAAAACAGCTGAGAAACACATAAATGCCTTTGAATGTAAATGCTACAGAAGAGTTCTCCAAATATCGTGGACACAAAAAAGAACAAATATATCTATACTACAAGAGCTTAATATTGAAGAAGGCTGGCTAGTGAAGAGGATTAAAGAGAGAAAACTTAAATATTTTGGACACATTAAACGTCATGATAATTTAGAGAAGACCGTATTGGAAGGATACATAATGGGAAAAAGAAAAAGAGGAAGACCAAGACGAAGATGGCTGCAAGACATCGTTGACGATCTGGAAATGGATGCAACAGCAGCAGGCTATCTTGCTCACAACCGAGAGGCCTACAGGAGTGCTGTTTGGGAGGCAAAGTTCCGCAAGGGACATGCAAATGAATGAATGAAGTTACTTTCTGTAGTCATTTATATACGTAAGTAGTTACTTTCTGTAGTCATTTATATATGTAAGTAGTTACTTTCTGTAGTCATTTATATATGTAAGTAGTTACTTTCTGTAGTCATTTATATATGGTACATAGTTACTTTCTGCTGTCATTTATATATGTATGTAGTTACTTTCTGTAGTCATTTATATATGGTATGTAGTTACTTTCTGCAGTCATTTATATATGTATGTAGTTACTTTCTGTACTGAGTGCATGGATAAGAGTGAAATGTGAATGTTATACTTTAATTTTATTTTATATCTCTCAGCTTTCCAATGGTAGTTATGTTGGTTATATGAACAGCATATTTGTAGAATGTCTGTGACAGAGTGACAGTTGTATGATAAAGGGGAGAATGTCAGACGGGCCTGCGTGCCCAATTCTTAACTCTTTTGAAACAAAGATCAATCAATCAACCAATCAATCAATCAATCATTGACAATAGCGGCAGTGCTCCTCTGCATCCTTGGTCTTTCCCACCCTAAAGCTTCTATTCTTCAGCATGTGTACGACTCACTGTTACTCCTGATAGCCAGCCACGGTCTCTAATATTCGCTCCATCAGTGAGCAGTGAATAACTGCATGTAGCAGTTTTGTCTGGGGTTCTACTCGTTCTGTGTAGCAGTCCTTTCTGCCCTTTTTAGTTCTGCCTTCAGCAGAGTAGTTTCTGAGTTGATGTGGCTCTCTCTCTCCCTCCCCTCTCTCTCTCTCTCAACCGTAAGTGCCCAAGGCACATGGGGCTTCCGCAAGGGTTTTCCACAAGCACCTGTCTTTTTTCCTACTCTTGCCCAGGTGAGCCAGCTATTGCTCAACATCCTCTCTGTTGTTCTTCTCCATGTCTCCTTTGGTCTACCCTTATTTCTGTTCCCCTGTGGTGGCCATCTTTGTGCTATTTTTAGTAGTGAGTTGTCAGTCATCCAGAGCACATGCCCCAAACCATCTTCAGTGTCTTTCATTCATCCACAACCTTCATGGGCTCATTTTCCTGATATGTGTTTCTCCTTCCACCTGCGTTTGTTATTTCTCTTGTTTCTGTAGCAGTCTGATGGATTTTTTAACTGTGTGGCACTCGATACCTGGGCACATGCCTGGGAAGCAAAGAATAGGACCACTGTACCCTACCACGCATGATCGTAAAAGGCAACTATGGAGATATGGCTAGCATCCCTAATTCCTTACATTTTCTCCATGATTATTCCCACGACCTTGCTAATGTGGAGGTTGGCCTACACAACAGTTGCCAGCTCTTTTTTTCCCTGAGTAAACTGCGAATATGTTTACTACTTCTACTTCCATGGGTATCTTCCCCTTAGGGTGAACCTTTAGCCCCAGCTCAGGGTCTGCTCTGATTCTCACTCTGAATCTTTCCTCATCACTCTGATTCCTGTTAATGTCCACTCTGGTATAAAGAGTGGGTAGTATATTGGCTATTCCCACATCTTCTTCCTAAAACTCTCCGATTCCTGTAAATGTTAAAAAAAAAGGGGGGGGGGTAGCTCTGTTGTAGGTCCTGGAGAGCAGCTTCATTACACTCGGGGCATGCCCGTATGTGTTCGGCCTGCAACATCTCCGATTCCTATTTCGGATAATGCAATAATCAGCATTTCTGTTTGCTCTGGCAGATTTGCACTTGAATACGCTATCAAATACTGCTTGCCTTTTGTACTGACCATCTCTGCTTTAAGGCTCCCCAGAAAACACTAAACGCCATCCAACATTTAGTTCAACAAAAAGCAATGGCTAACATTCTCAAGTTTCTCTTACTATCACAGCTCACTTGTCATAATTACTGACTTGCTGTAATTTCGTTAACAGTCTCTTCTTGGTCTGATTGTATCAACGTGTTGCCAGTTAACATTCTGGGACAGTTCACATGTGTAGGTGCTGTTGGGCTTAGATCTATTGTAAGCCTGAGTCTATTCACACTCCTTATTTGCAAGACGAATGACCTACACTGACGCTGCACATGTCCAGTGGCCCTTAACTCCATGCCAATAACATTGCGGGCAGATCAGCTGACTTTACTTATAACTGTTCAGCTTCACCGTCCATGGTATGGAACGTGCTATGTTGCCGGTTTTTAAAAAAAATTATACTCTGGGGTTCCCATTGCCCATCGAGACTGTGACGGACAGTAAAGATACAGACAGTATTTTCTGAAAGTTTGTTTAATCAATTGTGTTTATTTTTATTGATATCTGTCCAGCGGACACCACAATGAGACCCCCATGGGAGATCCAAGCCCTAAGTGCACCCTAGGCTACTGTCATCATCACTGATATGGTGGATTGTGGGAATGTATGAAACCACACCCTTTGGTCCTCATGATATAACTGGGTGCTTGGGGGGGGGGGTCCTGGGGTACACCACACTCAGAAATGCACTTACTCTACTGCAGGTTCTAGGCTGAGGTGGTCTTTCCATGGGACCATCCTGGAGAGAAGCTTGGTACAGACAGGTCCTTGGCGATACAAACATGAAACCTCAACTCAAACTCTACATTTCCAGAAAAATCTTTATTCTCCAAATGGCTCACTCCTTGCCTATTTTCCTCTAATCACCTACTGTTGTCCATTCTAGCCTGTTTTAATCAATTCTCGCCTGCTTTCGTCCATTTTATCCTGCTTTTATCCACTCTCTCTTGCTCTCATCCATCGTTAAGTTCAGCTAGCACTTCAAAATTTCACTCTTTAAATGTACAGCCTTGTGTATTTTTATGTCACGTGACATCTACTATGATTCTCCCTTATTATCAGCAGAGGCAATGGCTCCATATTCTTCTTCTTTAGCTTTCCGAGCCATTAAGGCTCATTGCTGCCTGCTTGTGTCAGGAATGGAAAATCACAGCAGGCCAAAACCCCATTCCACTTACCAATGATGCTCATGGAAACAGGCAGTAGTCTAGGCATGTGAATGGGAATCACAAAGAGAAGTCCCAAAACCCAGTCCCCCCCCCCAAAAAAAAAAATGCACTGGGTCAAAGTCAGATGTTTTTGGGCCATAAAGACAAACAACACACTTTCAAGGACAAATGCCATAGAAGAAAACTGGATATCATAAAATGGTTGAATTTTAAAAAAATTTTCCTTGGTCAAACATTTTGAAGCACCTGATGCTTAAGCGATCATGGAATCTGCCAAGTACCAGTCTGTTAATCTGTTTCTTTCACGGCTGGTGCTACCAATGCCAACACGTGACTATCATAATGGTAAACAGTAATGGAATACAATGGTAAGAAAATAAGACAAGGTTCGAGTAGAAATGGTTCGTGAGTTCTAGCAAAACAGTCCCAAAGTAAAAAAAAAAAAAAGCAAGAAGGGGAGAGATTACCTTAAACTGGATAAGCGGATAATCTCCATACAGAAACTCCTCTTGTCCTATGACCTTGAGCAAGTACAGCTCAGAGTCCTCTAGAGGAACATTCATTGAAGAACTCCTCTTAACAAGGGCTGCATGTACTGTCTTTTGTGGCGACCCCAAATGGTCTACATGCAGCTTGTAGCAAATCTGGAGGCAATCGATGATTTTCTACGTGAAATTTTACTTACAGGAATGGAAAACCAAGGCTACAACATTGTATATTAAACTAGTTGTAATCGGTTGCATTATAACAGGAGAATAAACAGATTTTTCCACAAGCTTTATGGAAGTAAACAAAAATATTTCCCAACAATTCTTGAAAGAAAGATAACTCTAAACAACCCCATCACTATATGAATAATTCCTCTTGACTTAAATGAGACTAAATAGGCAATAAGAAGGGAAATAACTCAAGTGACAACTTTATTTGGCACAAATATCTTATAAAAGGGATAATTTTATAATTTAACTTGGAATTTTTGTTCTAACCATGCAGAAATCTTACAAAAAAAAAAGAAAAGCATAAAAGTATTAAAAATTTCAATTAAATAATTTTCTATATATGTAAAGCAGAGATTTACATACTGTCTGTCTCTTGCCCTGCCGAATGGCGCTGCCGGCCATGCTTTTCCGCAATTCCCTGTTCCGAGTGCCGACTATAAGCTATGCTGGCGTTCTCTGTCTGTGTCATCTCGTTAGTCCATACAGCATTTTCTCTGTGTCTACCTTGATCTCTTTTGCCTTCTATCTTTTCCATTGTCACAATGTATTCATTCTAGATTGCCTCACTGTAGAATGTGTCCTATGAATCTGGACTGTCCTTTTCTGACTTTCGTTGTTTACCTTGTCTTTCTAGCCTCTATCAGAACTTCCTTGTTTGATTTCTTTGCTGTCCATGGTATTCGCAGCATTCTTCTAAGGAACCACATTTCAGTGGCTTCCAGTTGGTGTTGTACTTCATTACTGCCTCGCATCCATTAAAAAAAAAAAAACTGCCTCGATGTAGCACTGCAGTACTCTTTTGATTCTATACTGGCTTTAATTTTTGTAAAGGGTTGATGATCAACCTGGGCAAATGATGTAATAAGATCTACACAGTGCTACAAACCAGTAGCTCAATATTATAATCAACAGGATCAAAAGGGCAAACAGAACATTTCAATTACTGAAATCCTAGAACAGTTCCTTATTTTCCAGGCAGGCTAGCTCCACCCTGCCAAACTCAGTTTCTAAATTCAGCTTTCTTTGAGTACTTCTGTCTTTTAGCTTCCTCTATCCCTTTCCTATCCCTAGTTGATGTTCTCTGGATCTGTCGCAATTAAAAAAAAAAATATTCAGTTCCTGTGGCTTAGCTTCACTTTCTACCCCCTACCCTGTGCCACCCCATCTGTTCCATGGGTGTGCAAGGGTTAAAATTGTTATTTTCTTACCTTTCAGCTGATAATCTTCTATGCTTGGGGTTCTTCCTTCACCTTGTCTTCCCCACTGATTCTCACTCTGGTTTAACTAGGCACATTCTATGCCCTGTTTTCAAACTAGACAGATTACTGGCATTCAAATGCTTTTGTGTGTGTATATATCTACTATTTTGTTTTATCTGCTGTCCTTGGCAAAGTTGGGCACCTGAGTAGTGCAACGGTTAGTGCGTTTGTCTTCCAAGTGGAGTTCAGTGGTTTAAGTCCAGCCATATGTGACCCATTCAACAAAGCCTTTGAAATGGGCATCCAACTTCTGGAACTGAGAAAGGAAAAGTGGACCAGGTGTTCTGTGGACTCATTCTAGTATGCCCCAAAGTCAAAGTAAATCTGGCCACTAACACCATATCCCTAAGCAATCCCTTTTTTTTTTTTTGTTTCTCCACTTTCCTTTCTTTTCCCATTTTTTTTTTTTTTTTTTTGCAAAAAAACAAACACATCTTTGCCTACCTGAACTCTGCTAGCTTCTGTTTGAAAAAAATTTGTTCATCTTACTTCTTACATCCTTCCCATGCCATTAAACATCACATAGGGCTCACATAGTTGTTTGCCAAGTTTTCCTGTTTTCGGTGAGTTTTTCAACTTCAACAAAGGACGTTTTGACCACTAAATTTGCTTCTCTTAACAATGTCCTCTTTAGAGTTTCACGTGGCCAACCTCTTTTTCTTTGGCCTGTTGTGCTCCACTTGATAGCTTGTTTTGGTATTTTCAGATTGTTTCTTCTCATCACATGGCCTACATATGTCCATCTTCTTTTTCTGACCACCCATGAGACAGGTTGTTGTTTGCTCATCTGTCTTATATCTGTGTTGTTCTTAAATTCGTTCCACTTTATACCAAGGATTTTCCTGAAGCATTTGTTTTCAAAAGAGTCTAATTTCTTTAGTTGATTTCCACCCTTCGTATGCATAAATGAGAGTGGATATCACATCTGAATTGCAGTTCATCACCACACTTGAAATATATGGCTATGCCATATTAACAAACAAACAAATGTGGGTTCATTCTTACCCCACTATCCATAAATCCTACATCCACGACAATGCGACCTTGTATGATTTTTCCCTCCAGGTGTTTTGGCACTTCGTGTGTACTGCGAAGACGAACTGGATACCGCCACATGAATCTTTCCAGGGGCATCTTCAGAAAAACCAATAAAATTAAACATCACAAACTACGTGAACAAAAATTATTTATAGTAACAAAAAAAAATTTTCAACAATTCTTGGCCTTATCATACACCAATGATAATGAAAGACCACAGACGAACTGAACAGACTGACAGGGAGCAAAGATGATTGTGTTAGGCTGACAGTGGGGGCAAAGATGCTGTCAAATGTGGCAGCCAGCAACCCACAGCTGACATGGTAGCATCTCTTTCTCTCTCTGAACCTTAAGTGCCCAAGGCACATGGGACTTCCGCAAGGGTTTTCCACAAGCACCTATACTTGGCTTTTTTTCCATTCTTGGCCAGGTGGGCCCTTTATTGCTCAACATCCTCTCTGTTGTTCTTCTCCATGTCTCCTTTGGTCTACCTTTACTTCTGTTCCCTGTGATGTCCATCTTAGAGCTATTTTTGGTAGTGAGTAGTCAGTCATCCGGAGCACATGTCCCAACTATCACCAGTGTCTTTCTTCAATAATTGCTGTTGGTGGCTTCATCTGAGAAACACATAAATACCATTGAATATAAATGCTACAGAAGAGTTCTTCAAATATCATGGACACAAAAAAAGAACACAACTACACAACTGGATACATAAAGCTCTTGCCTACTGTTTATACAGTTAACTTTCATCGTGCAGCTGGTCACATAAATGGAAAACTTGAAACAACTACAGAACTCTGCATTTGTTTCACAGTCTGGAGTATATAAGTAGCTTAACTTCAAGCAGAAACTATCCTTGTGTAAGCAGCCTGACTTCAAGCAGAAACTATCCTTGTGTAAGCAGCCTGACTTCAAGCAGAAACTATCCTTGTGTAAGCAGCCTGACTTCAAGCAGAAACTATCCTTGTGTAAGCAGCCTGACTTCAAGCAGAAACTATCCTTGAGACCAGAAATGCTTGCAGAAAATCATAAATGCTTGAATTAAAAATCCTTGAAGACTGTTTATTACTGTTTATTATTACTACCTATTCCCTTGTGGAACAAGACATTTCTGCATGAGTTTAGCACTCTCTTGAAATACTGCTGCATAATCTCCCTTTAACTGCAAATCTGTTCTTGATGGCCAACATACTGACATCAAATAGGATATGAAACTGAAAAAGAAGCATGCAGCTCTGCAAAGATTCACCATTTTGGGGAGGATGACACACAAATCCCTGTCCCATGAGACTACAGCTTCGGGTAAAATATCATTACACAACTGATCATTTAAATGTTAACATTTTTAAGGGATCATCACCACTGCATTTCAAACCAAGTCCATATGTATCCCAATCTCCTCATAGAAAGAGGTATCCCAATCTCCTCCTTGAGACAGGCATCCCAATCTCCTCTTTGAGACTGGCATCCCAATATTCTCCTTGAGACAGGTATTCTTCCTATCCCCTCCTTGGAAGATGTATTCTAATCTCCACCCTGTGAAACATATTCCAATATCCTCCTTGAAGAAGTGTCCTAATTTCTTCTTTGGAAAGGTACTCTAATCTCCTTCTTGAAGAGGCATTCCAATTTCTTCTTTGAAGAGTTATTTAAATTTCCTGTTTGGAAGAGGCATTTTAATCACCTTAAAGAGAAGTATTATTAAAGAGAGGTATTCCGATATTAAAGAGAGCTATTCCAATATTAAAGAGAGGTATTACAATATTTCCACTCTATTCCTTCATAATTGTGGGGGGTGGGGTGGTGCAGCATATGTACGTGTTCTCTACTGAATGGACGAATTGAGGGGAAACATGGATTCTCAAACTGAATGTAGGGAGCTCTATCCCCTAGTGCGGTCACTGACCAGAGGATAAAGATTCTCGACTGCGATGGAGTACGTAAGCCTGTGCCAAGACTCCTTATCAAAGAAGACAGATGCACAAATGGACTTGTCTAAAGCACAACAACTGATGACCCCCAGAATATTTGAATAATTCTTTAATAGCAAGATGGCAACAAATAATAATATGCTATCTGAACATCCGGCATATACTAAATCACCCTATTAATCTTTCCTTCAAATCTCGAAATCTAACGATGGTCTGACGTTCAAAAAAAAAAAATAGTTGTTCGACAAACCTGTGCTCGTCTCTCTGTAGTTATCTTCTGACACAACTTGGACATCTTTTGTTTGAAATGGTTAATTTCTGCGGCCTGAAAGGACTCCTGTTTTTGTAGACCTGAAATAAATTACGCATGCTATGGTTAGCTTTGTATGGTTAAAAAAAAGAAAAAAATTGCTCCAAATTCTGTAAACGTTTGGAAAACAGAAGAGTCTGTTTTCATTTACCAGATTTTAATCCCTTTTCATGTGAAGCCTGTTGAGAAACTTGACCCGTTAGCTCACTGATCCAAGCTCTTATCTGCTGCACAGGAAACTATGCAAGCCACCTGCAACTGTCTTGTAATATTGTTTTGGTACAACACTAAAGCTGTTTCTTAAATCATATATAATTTCTTATGCTAGTCAGATTGTCACTCTACTGCACACATCTATTATTAGAATACAAGCACATCAATCTGAATTCAGGTGACGTGTTCATGGACAATGCAAAACTGTGCATGCTTCTGCGACAACTGCAAAAGAGATTGCACTGCTGATAAAAGGTTCAACATAAATGGCAGGACACGATGATGAACAATGAGATCTGGGAAAGAGCAAGACAAAAAGCCTATGAACCGACAAATCACGTCCAGGAAATGGAGGTGGAATGGCCACACGCTGAGGAAACCTGACACCGACATAACAGGACAGGCAATCCTCAGGGAAACAGAAACAGAGGAAGACCGAGAAATAGTTGAAGAAGGGAAATTATGACAGAGTTCAAGGACAAGGGGCAACACATGGGAAGGAAGCAGATAATAAATCCAAGATCAGGAACGACTAGAGCCTTTGTTTGTGGCCTATGCTCCCAAGGGAGAGAAAGGCGATGATGATGATTCATGCTAATGATATAAGGAACACCTTACAAATGGCAGCACAATTCCAATGAGCTACGTGGTGCTGCAGTAGCAGTGTACAAATGGCCACTCCTCTAGAGACATGCAGGAAAGTGGAACAGCAACCTGTTATCCACTTCTATGGCAGTAAGGGTGTGAGAAACACATAAGTGCCTTTGAATGTAAATGCTACAGAAGAGCCTTTCGAATATCAGGGACACACAAAAAAAAGAACAAGTATATCCGTACTACAAGAACTTCAAAGACTGCTAAATATCTGTTGGCACGACTTCAGATCGATTACATCAATAAGACAAGAAACTAAACAAGACTATGTATCAAACTTTATCAGAAGACATCGCTGGAACTACATTGGCCATGTACTTAGAATGGACGAAAATCGACTCCCACACCAAGCATTTGCGTGGTCACCAGGGAGTAAAAGAAAGCAGGGAAGACCCAAAGACACACTAAGAAGAGTTATCACCAAGGAGTGTTCAACAATGCTCATCAGAAACACCGAAGATTTAAAGCAAGTAGCAAGGAATCGCCAGACATGGAGAGCCTTGTCCTCCGCCCTATGCGCCATCTTCTAACATGAACTTAATATTGAAGAAGGTTGATTAGTGATGAAGATTAAACAGAAAAAATGTAAGTATTTCAGATATATTAAACATAATGAGAGTTTGGAGATGACAATTTTTGGAAGGGTACATAATAGGAAAAAGAAACAAAGGAAGACAATGGCAAATATGGCTGCAGGACATTGTTGATGAATTGCAAACAGATGCATCAGCAGCTGGGCCAAAGGCCTTCAAGAGAGCTGTTAGGGAGGCAAGGCTCTACAAGAGACATGCAAATGAATGAATGAATGAAAGTATGAAACCTACTGAAATTCATCAGTGAATGAAGGTTCAGTACAGTGATGCACATATGCCACTTCCCTGAGTTTATGAGTGGAGTATGAAGTTCCAAAATGGCCTGAGTTTAGTATCTGCCTCTCCTCATCCAGGTCAAGAATCCCCAAGTGATGAAAACCAGAGTTGATTATAGAAGCTGAATGCCGTGCAAACGTCACATAGGGCTCGCAAGGTAGTTCGCCAATTTTTCCTGTCTTCGGCGAGTCTTTCAATCTCATCAGGGGATTTTATGCCTATAATTTGGCCTCTCTTAACAATGTCCTCTTCAGAGTTTCACACGTTCTGCCTCTTTTTCTTTGACCTGTTGTGTTCCACTTTATAGCTTGTTTTGGGATTCTCTGACTGTTTCTTCTCATCACGTGACCAAAATATGTCCATCTCCTTTTCCTGATCACCCATGAGATTGGTTGTTGTTCAGTCATCTGTCTTATCTTTGTATTGTTCTTGAATTCATTCCACTTGACGCTGAGTATTTTCCTGAGGCATTTATTTTCAAAAGGGTCTAATTTCTTGTCTATTTCTTTATTTGTTTTTCAGTTTTTGCATGCATAAATGAGGGTGGATATCACATTTGAATTGAATAGTATTAACTTGGTTATTCTCCTTTTGAATGCCATATGTTATCAAGATTCTTGAAGATTAATGCTGCTTTTGCAATTCTAATTCTAACTTCCCTTCTGGTGTCACCATCCTGGTCTATGTAGCTGCCAAGGTATGCAAATTGATTGACTTCTTCCATATCTGTCCCTTCTACGTGTATTTTTCCATTTTGATTAATGGGAATTTTCATTATTTTTGTTTTGTCCTTGTTAATTTCAAGCCCTATTTTGCTCTCTAATTAGCAGTCTGACTATCCTTGAAGAATGTGTAAGTCTGCCTTTGGTAGATGATATCACCATACAGCATGGTCTGTGATGACCATGTGGGCCTTCTTTGACCTTCACATACATGACAATCCCACAGAAAGCACTGGGCTGTCATTTTTTTTTTTCTTCACCATCAAAACTGTAAAAAGAACACTTTCACTGTCCTAGTGAGATAAAAACATGAACAGGAACACAAGACTCACCCCGACCAATCAGAGAATTGATATTTTTGTCCAAGGTCTTCGAAGAGGTTTCCCCTTTTTTCTCCACCACCTGGAACAGGCCAAGGAATGGCTGAAGCTCCTCCAGATTCTGACTTTCATCCAGAACCTCCTCCTGTCACACAAAATGCTAGGATCAGGTTTCAGTTTCACAACATGACAGGTACTTGTACTTGTGCTATCTCGCTGTAATGGCGAGCTGGTGTTCCTTGCAGCCGATGCTGTAGGGGTTGTTGAAGCACAGCATCGTACTGTCGTGGGAACGGGTTATGGCAACTATTTTTTTCCAGTCCCGGAGTACAGCTAAAAAGCAGGGTTTTAACAATGCTTCTTTAGCAGACTCCCCACCATGGGAACTATGACAATCCCTGTCCCGTTAGCCAGGCTAGCCCTGTTAATAGGGGTACCAACAGAGAGGTGGGACAGGGTCTTGGTCAGCTATGGTTCACTAACCCTGACACTAGCATATCAGCCATAGGCTACTGATTGCCTAATCAGACAGCATCTTCCAAATATGACAGGTAAAAGTTATACTGTATAAAACTCATGAAACACGATATAAAAGTCTAACAAATTTATAAATGTAAAATTCACACATAGTAAAAAAAAATTAGGTACTGTAGGTCATCCTTGTGGAACTCTGCCTCCCTAACAGCATTCCTGTAGGCCTCTTGGTTGTGAGAAAGATGGCCTGCTGCTGATGCATACATTTGCAGATCATCAACAATGTCTTGCGGCCATCTTCGCCTTGGTCTTCCTCTCTTTCTTTTTCCAATTATGTACCCTTCCAAGACGGTCTTCTCTAGATTATCAAGACATTTAATGTGTCCAAAATATTTAAGTTTTCTCTCTTTAATCCTCCTTACTAGCCAGCCTTCTTCAATATTAAGCTCTTGCAGTATAGATATATTTGTTTTTTTTTTGTGTCCACAATATTTGGAGAACTCTTCTGTAGCATTTACATTCAAAGGCATTTGTGTTTCTCAGCTGTTTTGTTAAGTGTCGAGGTCTCACAGGCATATGTTGCGATGGGAAAGATGCATGCCCTTAAAAATCTTATTTCTGTAGTTCTGTCTGCTCCTCTCCACAGATTCTTTAGTTGTTTTACTTTCTGAAGAGCGACAGATGTCCTCCTTTTAATTTCCCTCATTGTATCTCCATTATTAGTTAGGAGTGATCCAAGATATTCAAAACTCTCCACTTCTTCCAATTTTTCCTCACTGATACATATTTCAGCTGCCTTATTGTACTGTAGGTACATGCAAATATTCATATATTTGATAAAAATAAAAATTTTATATGCAAAATGTATACATAAAAAAATGTAGACACTATTCTATAACCCTCCTGTGACCTTGATTTATATTTGGTGCTGTAGGTAAGGTCTGGACTTCTTGACTAAGATCAAAGTACACTACCGAAGAACTTCAAAACCACTGCATTTTGGTTTCAAGGGAAAAAAATTTAGGGGTTATAATTAGCATTCTTATAATTAAAAAAGGTTTAGGGTTATAATTAGCATTCCTATAACTAAAAAAGTTTAGGGATATAATTAGCATTCCTATAACTATAAAAGTTTAGGGTTATAATTAGCATTCCTATAACTCATCATGAGATTAGTGGGAGGATAAAAATACTTCTTTATTTTGATGCAAGAAAAATGTATGAGGGAGGATAAAAGAACAGCACTAAAGACTTTAGCCAACATATCAAACATATCATAAGTAACATTAACTCTTAAGCCAGCATATCATAAGTAACATTAACTCTTAACCCAACATATCATAAGTATCATTAACTCTTTTATGCCCCGTTTTAAAGAGGAAAAAAAAACAAACTGTCAGTGGGTGGTGTCCACATTACCACCTGAGCTCTCTGCCATGAGCACCACAGGTAAAACACAGGTATCAAGCTGGAATGTGTGGGCTTATGTGGGTTCTTTTCTTCTACTTTTTTTTCCACCGTGGACTAGAGGAAAAGTCCCTTATTTTTTAGGACTGGAGTCCCTTATTTGTAGGATTGCAGCCCCTTTATTTGTAGGACTAAAGTCATTTTATGTGTAGGATTGAAGTGATTATTTGTGAGACTTAAGTCCCTTATTTGTAGTACTGAAGTCTCATTTTCATGGGACTAAACTTAAGTGTGCCATCGAGATCCTGTTCACCTTTCACTGACAGCCTGGTGCAGTCTAGTATGCTTTTTTCTGCATGCAGATATTTTCTGTCCTAAAGTACTTGTATTCCCCGACATAAACGTGTTGGGTACCAGTTTCCACATCTAGGTCAGCTATCTGCAAGTTCTGAAACCCAACAACCTTCCGGAGGACAGGCCACTAATGCCTGACCTATTCATTCCCTAGTTTGGTGGATTTAATCTCAGAAAGCAGGCCTAACAACTATGTGTTTTGACTTACTTCACTCTTGATAGCTTGTTTCTGGGATCCTCTGACTGAACAAAATCTTGGACACCTCTAATTCTGATAACTATAGAACAAAATCTTGGACACCTCTAATTCTGATAACTATACCATCACTCCAGTGCAGTCATCTTCACCTTCTCTGAAATGCTGACTGAAAAAAAAAAACAAAAAACCACACACTGAACACGTTAATCTCTTTGATCTTACCTTCTCTCCAAGTTTGTTGAAGAAGATGAAGCTGTATGAATCCTGGGATAGGAGTTTGTGAGCTAGTGGATAGTTGTGGACTTCTCTCCAGATGATCTGCAGAAACATATTTTTCTTTTAAGAACATAAGCATTCGTATACTTCAGTTTTGAACAAGTGTTTTTCCCACGACACTAACATTCAACTCAACTTCAAAATCAACATTTTGTTTCTAAAACATAATTTTTTTTTTGCAGAGCCGACCCCCACTTATTTGTAAGGTTAGGGAACAAGAGTACTGGCATAGCCTCTGTTTAGCTTCCAAATGTGCTGTGGCCACCAAAAGAAACCTATAGAACATACTCATTTCCCATTGTTTCAAAGGTTCAAAATCAGACTCCAGCATCACTGCGTTCAAGACAGCCCCATATATGTCAAACTGCATGCCACAGCATCCATCCAGGAGTATGTTTGCTAACAGCTCCCATCAAGTGTTGGTTCTTTATGATGCATTTTCTTCCACACAGTTCAGATTTCCTATCAGCACCCTTTATTTGTCCCAAACGAATAATTAGTATATAAGTATACACAACTAAGAATATAATTATACACGAAGCCACTGCAGTAAAGCTGTAATAACAAAATTTATAAACTGGGAAAAAAGTAAGAGTACCTTTATTAATTAATGAGCACACAGTTGTGACATTTCAGTGTGAACCTTAATCATACAAAAACATGCAGAACGAAGAAATAGAGAGAGAAGATAAAATATGAATTCACATGAATACTATGTAAAAAGTAGGAATGAAAAAAACAAAAAAACAGAACAATATAAAATACATGGAGCACTTAGCTGTGACTTGTAAGATTAATTTAACTTGTCCCAACTCCAGCAATCTCTTTACAATTACACTGTTCTTCCATTCCTGCTCTTCATTTTCTTGCAGTCTTTCCAATACGGCTTTAGCAATGTCACCCCTGTCCATTCTCAGCCTGCCATTTATTTTAGCCTGTCAAGCAAACCTATCTGCCACATCATTAGTATGTACTCCCACATTTTACATCCTTCCTGTGCCATTAAACGTCACATAGGGCTCACATGGTAGTTTATCAAATTTTCCTTTTTTTTGGGAGCTTTCAACCTCATCAAGGGTTGTTATGACCATGAAACTGGCCTCTCTTAACAATGTCCTCTTTAGAGTTTCATGTGGTCAACCTCTTTTTCTTTGGCCTTTTGTGTTCCACTTGATAGTTTGTTTTGGGATTCTCTGACTGTTTATTCTCATCACATGACAGATATATGTCCATCTCCCTCTTTCTGATCACCCATGAGACAGGTTGTTGTTTGCTAATATGCCTTATCTTTGCATTGTTCTTGAATTCATTCCACTTTATACAGAGTATTTTCCTTGGGCATTTATTTTTAAAAGAGTCTAATTTGTTGTTTATTTCTTTATCTGTTTTCCCACTTTCGCATCCATAAATGAGGATGCCCTGGACAATAAAGCCATGTTAGGCTCCTCACAGTTGACTGACTTAACAAATCAACCCATTCTTTTCAAAGCAGTTTTTTCTCAATCTTATGAAGCATACTCTGTAAATCTGTCACAATGATACTATGAACTACACCATGGGCAACTAGCTATTCTGCTGCTACCGACACAGCCTCAATTTCCATTTGCATGCTTGATGTAGTCATTTCAAAGGCTCCTGAACCCTGCACCACTATAGTGGAAGACAACAAAGTCCCACTACTTCTGCTGTTTTGAGACACTGAGCCATCTGTATATATTACCAGGTTGGAAGACCCACAGTGATGCTGGATGAGATCATGAACCCAAAGTTCAACTGCTCCCTGTGCCCAGTCTCTGTGTTCACGGCCCTTCTGTATAATAACCTTTGTTTAGGTGATGTCAGTCCTGTACTCGCAACTAATCATCACCTTCAGGCACCTCATCTAGACTGCAAATTGACTTTATTGTATCCTCAGCCTCAGTCATCTAGGATCTGTCTCATTTGATGCTTCTGCCCTTTATCAACCCCAGCTCCTTATGGAGAGGATGATCCTTCATGCCAGCAACCCTGATGTATGCCTTTACCTGAGCATGCTTGTGTTTTGACCTCACACTCAGCAGATCAAGCAGAAAGTGCATGGCCGCAACCCAGGACCATTCTTCTCATTCTGTACAGGCTGTAGTCTGTTCAGCTGTGCATCTGACAGGGTGAGTAAATCTAGACCACACTCCATGGTGACATCACCAGCATCTGCATCAGCATGAATAGAGTGCACTACAGCCATTAACTAACTGCTCCCAATGCTTCCCTGGCCTTTTGTATTGCACTGTCCACATGTTGTGCAAAAGGACAAGGATTGATCAAATGTGATCCCCAGACACCACACAAAATGTGTTCTCTTAATATCTTGTCTCTGACATGTCACAAATGAAACTTCAGATCTTACAATTCTGTTATTTAATGAGCACTGCAGGATGCTCACAGGACACTTTTTCTGGGTTTATCACCGCATCATTATCCTCACACCAGCCTGTTATCTGATCCACCTTGTTCTGTCCCCTTTGTGGCTAGTTCCTCTCTACACCTCCCATGCTCATATGTTAATATATCATCAGTGTAGGTCAGCGTTCACCCCTACACTGTTCCCAGATAACAGCGCAATGCCAGCAGAATATACATCAAATAGAATTATTCTACTGGCACTGCGCTGTTATTCGAAAATGGTGTGGGGATGAACATTGGCCTATGCTGATGATATATTAACATATGAGCTGTTTCAGCTTGATGTAATTAATTATTGATTTCAGAGATGCATATCCTATCTCATGTTACTAGCATGTTATGGACGCGAAAGCTGGAAAACAGCTAAAGAAACAGACAACAAATTACGCTCTGTTGAAAACAAATGCCTGAGGAAAATACTCGGTATAAAGTGGAACGAATTCTAGAACAACACAGAGATAAGGTAGATAGGTGAACAATAACCTGTCTCATTGGTGATAAAAAAAAAAGGAGACGGACATATATCGGTCAAGTGATGAGAAGAAACGGTCAGAGAATTCCAAAACAAGCTATCAAGTGGCGCACAACATGACAAAGAAAAGGAACCATGTGAAACTCTAAAGATGGGAAACTCTAAAGAGAAAGCTGTTAATAGAGGCCTAATTAGCAGGCATAAAATCCCTTGATGAGGTTGAAAAGCTCACAGAAAACAGGAAAACTGAGCAAGCTACCATGCGAGCCCTATGTGACGTTTAACGGCATGAGAAGGATGTAGGATGTTACTATCATGCTCAATTACTTGTATGTAAATATATGCACTTGTCTCAAGGATGTTCCACGTACCTTAACACTGTGTGTAGGTGGGTTCTTCTTAAATGATATAACCCACTGTTTCTGTTATCTTGCTACTTAGAGTGAGTCCTTTCTTCTCACTTTCTTTGACTACTACATCTATTAGTACTGTATCATCTGTCATAGGTTGTTTATGCTGTAACCTCCAACTTGAATTCCTGGCATAATTTTTGAGTGCCATATGTTCTCAAGATTCTTGAAGGTCAGTGCTGCTTTTGCAATTCTAATTTCCTTTCTACCCTGATGGCTGCTTCTTAATTCCAATACATGGTTCTTTTTTTTAAAAATTATTCTTAGACCTTTGCCATCAATATTTGGGTCCTATTTACATCCACGATTTTATCATGTTTCATTTTATCAATGCTCTGATACTGTCAATGAAGCATACAAATAGTCTTAATACTTCTTTATTTTCTTTCTGTCCGTAGAATATGTCCCATTTCTCTGCATTACAAGGATTTATATTACTCTTTGCCATTCTCTTGTTCAATGTCCATGTTTATACACTATACAGGTTTGTGAAACATACACAGCATATTAATAATTCTCAAACTCCTACTTTATACCACTACAATCTACAGTGATTCTCAGCTTGGAGTCAAATGGCTCCCCAGGGAAGAAAACACAGCATATTAATAATTCTCAAACTCCTACTTTATACCACTACAATCTACAGTGATTCTCAGCTTGGAGTCAAATGGCTCCCCAGGGAAGAACTTCAAGCCCAGTGAGGGGAGGAATTTTTTCCAAGGATGGAATTTTTTCTGTGGGGAAAAATTTTTTCCCACTATATAAGAATGTGTAACGGTGAAAATCCTATCTTTCTCTCTCTCTCTCTCTCTGAACCTTAGGTGCTCAAGGCACATGGGGCTTCTGCAAGGGTTTCCCACAAATGCCTGCCCTTTGCCACCCTTTCCGTTCTTGCCCAAGTGCCCTCTATTGCTCAACATCCTCTCTTGTTCTTCTTCATGTCTCCTTTGGTCTGCCCTTACTTCCGTTCCCCTGTGGCGTCCATGTTAGTGCTATCTTTGGTGAAAATCATTTCTGGATGATGATTTAATACATCGAGGAGGATTCAGGGGGAGGGGGGGTGGTAGCTTAGACTGAAAAGGGAGAGCTGAGATCTGGGATGTTGAGAACCACTGATCTATTTCAACGAGCCCTGTGTTACCTGCTTAATCTGGTCCAGTGGTGAGAAATAATTGACTGCAAGAGCAACCAATATGCCATTTGGGAAAAGGAAGTCCACATCCACCTGGTTATTGATGTCCATCTGACTTCTGATGCTGGGCAGTGTGAGAAGGCCATCCACTGATGACAAGTCGGGGAAAGACATGCTTGCTGTAAAGAACCATGTGCAGTGTTTCTGTTGAGCAGTAACAAATGAATGAAATCAGATTGTAGGATGAAAAATAACTAGTATTTCTGAGAACAGAACTTTAAGAAGAAAAAAAATGCCTAAGGAAAATACTCTGTATAAAGTGGAACAACACAGAGATAACACAGATGAGCAAACAACAACCTGTATCATGGGTGATTAGAAAAAAGAAGATGGACATATGTCAGTCATGTGATGAGAAGAAACAGTCAGAGAATCCCAAAACAAGCTATCAAGTGAAACACAACAGGTCGAATAAAAAGAGGTTGACCACGTGAAACTCTAAAGAGGACACTGTTAAGAGAGGCCAGTTTAGTGGGCATAACATCCCTTGATGAGATTGAAAAGGTCGCTGAAAACAGGAAAAACTTGGCAAACTACTATGCGAGCCATATGTGATGTTTAATGGCACAGGAAGGATGTAAGATGTAAGATGGAATCAGAGAACACAACTATGGAGTCTGGAGAACAAGACCAATAGAGAAATCCATAGTTTTTACAAAAAAAAGCAAAAAAACCATCAATCATTTCTAGGATGACAGCTAGAAGATCATGATGACTGGATCATGTAGAGAGACAGAGAGGGATAGGGAGAAAAAGAAACAGAGAGGGAGAAAAAGAGACAGAGAGGGAGAAAAAATAGAGAGAAAGAGACACATAGAGAAAACCAGAAACAGATGAATGAGTGCAAACTGAATCTGCACAATAGGCTTTGAAGTACTGCAGAGAGAGAAAGAAGGAAGGAGAAGGAAAAGAAGGAGAGAGAAGAGAGGGAGAGACAGAGAGGGGGAGAAAGAGACAGAGAAAGACAGACACAGACATCGAGAGACACAGGGAGAAATCTTTATCTAATTTTGATGTTGTGAACAAATATACATTTTAATTCTTAAAATTAACATTACAAAATCAAATTCATAAAAGATCAAGTAGAACAACTGTACACAAGGATGGTGTGTCATATTACAAGGTAATAAGGGCCAAACTTGAAGGCAGAGGTTTCAAGACCAGAGAGAGAATGGAACTTGGTTTGTTGTTATTACAGTTCAGTCACAGATAACAGAAGTTGTTCACCAACATACTGCACAGCAGTTTTTATAAGAAGCTGACATGCCTTGCATAAAGTATTTCTAAGACAAAAACAATCATTATCAGTTTTCACAAAAAGCTGACATTCCCAGCTTATAGTATTCTAAGACAAAAGACAATCATTATCAGTTTTCACAAAAAGCTGACATCCCTAGCTTCAACTCTCATCATCATCATCAGGTGCCATGCCAACTGGCGTTGGCTACTATGATTATCCAGAGTACACGATCCTTCATGCAGGCCATCAACTCAGTTGATGATCTCCTCTCACACCATCCCGTCAGACTGTCTAGTATCATTTCTCTTGGTCTTCCTCTTGATCTTATTCCTTATATTTTTCCTGTTGTTATAATATTTTCAATGCTCCCTCTTCTCATTGCATGTCCTATGAAAGTACAGTGTCTCTCACTTACCTTTTTGACAAGATTTTTTTGTCTCTCCAGCTCTTCTCCTACATTCTTCATTAGTTATTTTTGCTGTCCAGGGGATTCGCAACATTCTTCTAATAAACCACATTTCTGCTGCTTCTAATGATTTTTATGCAGACCTGCCCATTGTCCATGATTCACTTCCATATAACTCAAACACTACGCTGCATAATCTAGACAGGGTTCAAAATCAGTCACTAAGGATTATCACAGGTGCCATGAGGTCCACACCAATAGTAGAAATGCAGAAAATAGTTGGTGTTCAACCGCTAAAGGAACGTAGAGACACAAAGGTCATGACCATGGGAGAAAAATTCCTTAGCTCTGTAAGCCATCCCCTGAAGGAGAGATTCAATAACTTGGCATTAGGACGGCTTAATAGAAGCAGCTTCATTCATCAGGCCAAGCGTATGCGTAAGCTGATACCTGACCTTCCAACTGTAGTCGCTCCATTATCATCTGTACCAGAGCATACACCATGGAAAGAAGCAGATTATACACAAATAACTATTCAGACTGAAGTGAAAGGTGTGCAGAATGGTGAGATGCAAAGCAGTCTTGTAAGATCAACAGCCACACTTAGTGTTCTAGATGACAGATATCCATGTGACACCTGGATATGTGTGCATACAGATGGATCTGCACATAATGCCATAAAGAATGGAGGGGCAGGAGCATATATTGAATATCCAAACAACACCATTGACAAGATTTCCATACCCACTGGTAAATACTGCAACAACTTTGATGCAGAAGTTAGGGCAATTATTGCTGCAGTTGAAAAACTATCAGACTCCAGAATTGATACATGTCCTGTAGTAATTCTCACAGATGCAAGATCAGTACTGGAGGCTCTTCAGTGCAACAAACTACCAGACCTTAAGGATGCCTTGTCAAAAATTGGCTTACAACATGGAGTCACTTTGCAATGGATTCCCTCCCACTGTGGGATACCAGGCAATGAGAAAGCTGACCACTTGGCCAAAGAGGGCACTGAAATGGAGCAACCAGACATACCAATCACTTATGATCAGAAGAAAAGCATGATAAAAACCTACAGGAAGCCACAAACACCACCACATGATGACTATCACATGCTAAACAGAAAGGAACAAGTCACCATCTTCCGTCTCTGAACAGGACACAGCCGACTCCGAAGTCATATGTATACAAAGTTTAAGGTTGGTACTACTAATCTATGTACATGTGCCCAGGTGTCCCAAACTGTGGAACATATCCTCCAGAACTGCATCAACTACGAGACACTGAGAAATAATTACTGGCCCAGTGAAACCACTAAAGAAGATAAGCTCTATGGTTCCATACATGAATTACAAAAAACAGTGAAATTTATCCAAGAGACAGGACTGCAGATATAGACAGACAGTGCAAACGAAGAAGAAGAAGAAGAAGAAGACTTCCATATAACAAAATAGGTTCAATATAGCATTTTAGGACTCGCTTTCTAACATTCATTGATAAGGATGTGTTGGTTAATATGTTTAATTTTATACTGCATGCTGGTGGATTTTGTTTCTTAGATATAACCATAGTCTCTTGTCTTTTTGATGTTCAGAGTAAGGCCTTTCTGTTCACTTTCTTTGGCGACTTTATCCAAGAGATTTTGCAGGTCTTGTTGGTTCTCAGCTATCAGTACTGTGTCGTCAGCATACCGAAGGCTGTTAATATTGTATCCTCCAATTTTTTTTGCCTGGTTCTGTGGTGATTGTTCTTAGAATATTCTCGCTGTACAGAGAAAAAAGGTCTGGAGATAGTACACATCCTTGTCACATCCCTTGTTTTATAGGTTGATATTTTCCAGTTCCATTTTCAACTCGAATTGTTGTTTCTTGGTACCAGTATAGGTGTTTTACAATCCTCAGATCTTTGCCGTCTATATTGATGTCTTCAAGCATTTTAATAATTTCATTATGTTTCACCTTGTCGAATGCCTTGGTGTAATCAATGAAGCATAAGCAGAGATCTTCCTGTACTTCTAAAGCTCTTTCTGCTAGTGTTTGAGAAGCATAAATGGCATTGTGTGTTCATTCAATGAATGTTAGAAAACGAGTCCTAAAATGCTATATTGAACCTATCTTGTTATATGGAAGTGAATCATGGACAATAGGCAAGTCTGCACAAAAATCATTGGAAGCAGCAGAAATGTGGTTTATTAGAAGAATGTTGCGAATCTCCTGGACAGCAAAAATAACTAATGAAGAATATAGGAGAAGAGCTGGAGAGACAAAAAAAACCTTGTCAAAAAGATAAGAGAGAGACAATGTACTTTCATAGGACATGCAATGAGAAGAGGGGGCATTGAAAATATTATAACAACAGGAAAAATAGAAGGAAGAAGATCAAGAGGAAGACCAAGAGAAATGATACTGGACAGTCTGACGGGATGGTGTGAGAGGAGATCACCAACTGAACTGATGGCCTGCATGAAGGATAGGATACTCTGGAGAAGCATAATAGCCAACACCAGTCGGCACAGCACATGATGATGATGATGATGTTCCCTTTCCTTCAACAAATTTAAACTGTTCATCTGCTATTTCCATTTTTATCTTTTTCCTTGTTCTTCTCATAATGATTCTCAGAAGTAGCTTCATTATGTGACATGAGAGGCTGATAGTCCAGTGGTCATCACATTCCTTTGCACCTGGTTTCTTTGGTAGTGCTATAAACATAGATTTAAGCAAGTCACTGGGCATATAACCACCTCTATTTCTTCTTTTGTTATATTATCAGGCCCAGTCGCTTTTCCTTTCTTCATGTGTTTGATGGCATCTACGATTTCATTTTCAAGTACTGGTGGTGCATCATAGTTTTCAGTATTTGGTATTAATTCTGGTCTTTTTCCTCCATATAGTTCACCGATGTACTCTGTCCACCTGTCCACAATGTCTTCTTTTCCCATTAACATTTTACCTTCTTTTGATTTCAGGCATCCTGTGGTATATTTTGTTTTCCTGCCTGTGAGTTCACTAATTCGTTTGTGCATGTTTTTGTTGTCTTTATTATGAGAGACCTCTATTTGTCTGTACTGTTCATTTAACCATAAATCTACTAAGACGACAAAAAAAAAAAAAAAACAACAATCATTATCAGTTTTCACAAAAAAGCTGACATCCCTAGCTTCAAGTCTTCTAAGGCAAAAACAATCAATATTTTAAAAAACCTGCCGTAAATTTGTTGGAGGAAAAATACAAGACAGATACTTCATTCATTCATTCCTTTGCATGTCCCTTGCGGAACTTTGCCTCCCAAACAGCACTCCTGTAGGCCTCTCGGTTGTGAGCAAGATGGCCTGCTGCTGCTGCATCCATTTCCAGATCATCAACGATGTCTTGCAGCCATCTTCGTTTCGGTCTTCCTCTTTTTCTTTTTCCCATTATGTATCCTTCCAATACGGTCTTCTCTAAATTATCATGACGTTTAATGTGGCCAAAATATTTAAGTTTTCTCTCTTTAATCCTCTTTACTAGCCAGCCTTCTTCAATATTAAGCTCTTCAGATACTGCTAGTTAAAAAAAAAAGAAGCTGTTTCTAACACCTATCATCATCATCATCACCATCATGTCTTGCTGGTAGGCACTGACAGTCATGCTCCTCCACAGAACCATTTCTCACAAGTAGGTTTTCGTTTATTATTAGTGAATTTTTTTTTTTAAATAACGCTTTAAAAAAAAATTCCATAAATAATTCCTATTTGAAAAATTCGACATGTTAAAAAATGTATACAGTTACAAACTAACAAAACAAAAAAATCATTAGTTAATTTTTTTTCATAAAGCTTAAAAAAAAAGTCAAATAATTATTATTCAAAAAACTCTGACATGTTACAAAAGTACTGTATGCAGTTACAAACTAACAAAACAAATAATTTGAGAATGAGCTAACAATGCCAAATTAGGAAATTCCAAAAGGACTGCATATTTTTGTTTACTTATGAGGCATTTCAAAACAGATCTTTTGAATTTCATTTCTTGTGTCACCGGGTCAGTCTGTTCAGATATATTTCTCTGTTACCCTCTTTTTCTTTTCCCCTTGAGTTTTCCAGTGGTTATCTCATTCTCTAACTTGTACTGAGAATTTAAATTTCCTTTATAGTCAGTTTTTCAGTGTTATACATCTTTTATGAGATTTTAATCATCAGTCTCCTCTGGCCATCTAGGAAGTATGTTGCTTTTTTTTCTCATAAAACACATCTTTGTTGCTTCCAATTTCTTTTTCATTTGTTTTTTTTTTAATATGTCTGAGTTCTTAAATGTTACATCGAGCCAATTCTATTCCATAAGTGTGAAGCATGGTCTATGAATAAGAGAGTAAAGCAAGAAATGGAGGCCATGGAGATGTGGTTTATAAGCAGGATGTTGAAATACCATGGACAGCCAAGAAAACCATGAAGAAGTCTTAAGAGAGGCTGGAGTTAAAAAGCAAATTATAGCAAAGATCAGATGCAGATAAGCAAGATTTGTAGGACATTTTCTAAGAAGTGGAAAATAGGAACACACTGTGGCAACTGGAAAAAACTGAGGGAATAAGAGACAGAGGAAGACAGAGAGAGAAGTTACTGGATGGGCTGTCAGTGTGGCTAGGAAGAAAGTCACTGGCGGATCTCATAATCAATGCAAAAGACAGGGAATTGTGGAGAGAAATGATCGTCTACACCACACAGCACAGCACTCAGAATTATAATTTTTTTTTTGTTCATTGTCTCAAACTGAGAAAATACTGGCTTCAGCTAAACATGAAGATTAAACACAACAGAAAAAAAAAAGATTTAATTATCTGATCAGACAGTCATGCGACAAGATCAGCCTAAAACATCAGGAAGTTGTTGTAGCATTCAGTTCAAGTGGGGGAGGAAGAATAATGGCCACGGAGCAACAGATGAGGACCAGGTAAACAAAATGTGTATAATACGAACAAGGGGTCGAAGAAAAAGGGGTCGACCACTTTAAACTCTAAAGAGGACATTGTTAAGAGAGGCCTAATTAGTAGGTATAAAATCCCTTGCTGAGGATGAAAAACTCGCTGAAAACAGGAAAACTCACTATGTGAGCCCTATGTGACGTTTAACGGCACGGGATGTGTGTAAGATGTATGATAGCCAACGCTTGTTGGTTACATGTTTTTAAAAGTATGTGTTTTCCTAATCTTCAAAATATTTTCACATTAAACAAAGCGAAATGTTTTAACACATCGCTACAAACTCTCAAAATGAAAACAATAGCTACTAACAAGCACACCTAAACCAAAACACACGCAAGTAAACAATATCGGCATTAAAAAGTTCATTCAAAGCGTGCATCTCTCTATTTTGAAAAGCTATATTAATTTAGTTTGTCAACATTCGTGTACTAAAATAACATTATATACGTGCAACATCTTTAAAGTTTTTCACCTTTCTAGCTAAGTTTTACGCCTTCATCTTCCCGAAACTTGAAGAAAGTGGTGACAATGATATACTTCCTTATTTCTGCTTGGCACTTCCGGATCCATGTTTTACATCCGCAGGTATGTCTTTTAAATACCTGGATAGGGATTTTTATGGTTTAATTCATTTCCTTTTTTTTTTGTTGCTATTTTATTGTTTTATTTAATTAATATATAAAATAATACGTTGAATGCGTGCTTTACATGCCCTATTCTCGTTCTTCTTATTGTTATTTATCATTTTTTCTCTTTCAGGCACAACGAATTTGTGCTTTTTGGTCGAAACAGCGATTATCTTGAAACACGTTAGACAGGAGAATTATCTTCACTTTCTCGAAGCTGTAACAAATCAACAGCCCAAGGACCTCAGCTGGTCATGGTCCAGATAGGCCCGCCCTCTGAAGCATCAGAAGTTTCAAGGGCATGAACGCTTGCCATATGGAAGAGGCACTTTTCTGACGATTTGAGATGTTTTATGAGTTCCCGTCTACAGAGAATGACACTCTACTGGGAAGTACTAAAGAGGCCAAAGTCTGGATTTTGTGACTTGTCTGATTTTTGTAGTTGTCTGATCCTCTCCACCGCTTCTTTAGTTTTTTTTTTCAAAGCGATAGATGTCCCCCTTTTAATATACCTCATTCTATCTAATCTCTGGTATTTCATAACCTCTACTTGTTATGGCATCATAATATTCTTTGTCTACATCTTCTCTAACATTCTTCATTATATTTTCAGTATACAAGTTGAATAAGTAAGGCAGAAGTATCCACCCCTGACGGACCCCTTGTTTTATGTCAAACCAAGTTGTTTCACCATTTATTCTTACTGCTGCCTGTTGGTCTAGATACAATGATATTAATTGTATCACATGTGTTGGAAATGCCATTTTTCCATTATTTCTCAGCGTTTCTGGTGTTGTACACAATCAAATGCAGAAGTTGAGGGCTAAGTTTAGGGTTTCTGGCTTCTTTTGTCTTACCCCTCCAGTTAGTCGATAGATCATCCTCATTGAACATCGAACAATTTGTCCATAAACGCTCCGATCCCATCTTCAGTATTTCCACTAGTGTACGATACCAATTCTGTGTTGATTAATCAGTCTTCTTTGCTTCCAGATGCAGCGCTCTTGTCTGACCACGACACTTCTGACGTGCGAGATAGCTCAGTTCGTTAATACGCTGTTATCTCGTGGTTAGACGGCTGCTCGTCCTACCAGAGTCCGTGGTTCGAATCCTAGGCAATTCTCTTGTGATTTTTCTTTTTTCTCACGTCTCACTAAAGTGATTTGTCTACGATTTGTATCCCCGACGTATAATCCTACAAAACTGTTCTCAACCTTTTGACATCACGCCCGGGTTCTAAGGACTGTTATTGCCGGAGGTGGGGTGCGTCTCAAACAGCCTCTGGCAGTCAAGTCCAGCTCCTGGCCTTCCCCTGGCAGAACTGTTTAAACTGACAGGAGAAGGGGGCGAGGGCGAATATCTGGCGCCTGAAAACCAGATACTTAGGGTAGAAGAGTGGCACGTTTGGTAGCTCATCTACCGCTGTTGGCGAGATTCTTCAGCTGCCATGCGTGGAGCGGTGCTCCTCCCGGCCAATGAAGAAAGGTGCAAATGGGGTTGCCGCGCAGCATCACTGCGGAAAAGGTGGTAGAAAGGATAAAGCAAAGCAAACAGTCAAATCACGGCACCTCTGGTCTGAAGGTCGGCCACGTCCTGAGTGCAGTCATATCGGGTGAAATGCATGAACCGGCTTGTCCCAGAGGTTAAGACACTGCTGGCGAGACTCTTCGAATGCCACGCGTAGAGTGAAGCTCCTCCTGGTCGAGGAAGAAAATGCGGAAAAGAAATAAAGGTTGCTGTGCGGTGCCGATGTGAAAAGGTGGTGGAAAGGATAAAGTGAAGTTTAATCGGTATGTCCATTAGTATCACTACGAGAGCTAAACATACCACGGCGCCTCTGCTCTAGAGGCCGGCCACGTACGAAATACACCTACACTGGTGAAATATGCCTAAACCGGCACACACCAGGGGTGGAACTTGATGGCTAGACATGTCATGCCACCTCCGCTCTAGAGGTCGGTCACGCCTGATATACACCCATATTGGTGAATTTTGCCTAAACCGGCTCACACCAGGGGTGAATCTTGAAGGCTATGCATGTCACAGTACCTCTGCTCTAGAGGTCGGTCACGTCCCAAACACGCCCATACTGGACAATATGCCTAAACCGGCTCAACCCAGGGGTGGAAGTCACTAGTGGCGAGGATTCGTCCTCCTGGACAAAAGCTCCATCCTGGTCACAACTAGGAAGGGTAGCGGCCACGACCGCAAAATGCTGAAGTCGGAGACACCGGACCAGGGCAGTCTAGACAGGCAACCACCTCTCACCCGGCGGGGATGTTTGCGTATCCTAATCACGCTGAGGTTTTCCGGTGAGAAAGTCAACTCTGGACTGGATGGGCAACCACCTCTCACCCGGCGGTGATACACGGGTATCTCAAAACACGTCGAGGTTTTCCAGTGAGAAGGTCTAACTCTGGCCTGGGTGGGCTACCTCCTTTCACCCAGCGGAGATGCACTGATATCCTAAACACGTCGAGGTCTTCCGGTGAAAAAGTCAAACTCTAGACTAAACTGGTGCAACGAAAACCACGGTGTCACGCAATCCCGCTTCTGAGACCCACCAAGAATACAGGCTAAAGCCCTGTGATACTCTGAACCCCTTGTGGTCCTCCCGTAGATCTCGTGTGGTCCTTTCGGGGACCACACAGAAGACCACGGGACCTAACGAGGACAACAGGCGTAAATTCAATAGGATCACAGTGCGGTTTTGGTGGTAGAAGCGAACGAAGAAGAAGAAGAAGACATCACGCCCCAGTACCCTAGTTAAGCGCCCGGTTTATAAATCCGCTGGTACCAGGTTGAAGTTCCAGCACTGGGATTATTTCTGGTACACATTAAAAAAGACCCCGGGGTCGACAAAACCTTAAAAAAAAAAAAAAAAGGTACCAGAGAAATCTGGGAAGGTAAATGCGGCCAGACACGATACTGACCACATCACACTTTCACCGTGGAAATACGGGCTTAACGCCGTATCCCCGGTAATCCCTTTCACCTGGCCTGCTTGTGACTCCATCTACCTTGGGCTAGAGCTTCTTGTCATTGTCAGGCCGCTAAAGAAGTGCTGCACACCCCCTGCTTTTTAGCTGCGCTCCGGTGGGTGAAGACGCTGTTCGATGAGGCAATCAGCCACCCATAGCTGACCAAGACCCTGTCCCACCTCTCCGTTGGTACCCCCCCCCAGTAACAGGCATAGCCTGGCTAACGGGTCAGGGATCGCCAAAGTCCCCACGGTGGTGGAGTCTGCTAAAGAAGCACTGCACACACCCCTGCTCCTTAGCTGCACTCCAAGATTGAACAAGCAAACAAAAAAAGTAGCTGCCATAACCCGCGGATACAATGTTGTGTCTCATCACCTTCACAGCATCGCAGTTAGTCATTGTCAGTCCCTGTAGCTTTAGCCGCATCTTTCCATGCTGAAGTCGGTCTGTCCTTGTTCTGTCCACGCGTTCTCTTTTTATATAATCGTGTATCCCTTGTCTCTGAGCACTGTCATAATTTCTCTTCTCCAAGTAAGTCTAGGTCTTCCTCGTTTTCTATTTCCTTGAGGACTCCATGTCAGTGCCTGTCTTGCTATGCTGGTGTCGTGTTTTCTCAAGAGTGGCCAATCCACCTCTATTTTCTAGACATGATTTGTAGGTTCATAGTTTCTTGTCCTGCACTTTTCCAGATCTTGTCCTGCCATTTAATGCTTAAAATCCTCCTCAAGCAGTAGTTCACGAATGTTTGTGTCCTCTGTTGTACTGTCTTGGTCATAACCCATGTCTCTGAACCATATAGCAGGACATGTCTTTACGTTTGTATTGAACTAAAACTTGTACACCTCAAAATATGACAGAAAATTGTACTCTTCAAGTTGTATCCAAACTTGTCCAGCTGAAGATGTGATTGAAACTTGTACATTTCAAGCTGTAACTAAAATATGTACAGCTCAAAATATGACAGAAACTTGTACACTTCAAGTTGTACCGTGAAAATGTGACTAAAACTTGCACAGCCGAAGATGTGACATAAAAATGTGCTTTGTTCAAGATGTGATAGTAACTTGGACATCTCAAAATTTATAGACACTTTGTACCACTTCAAAGTGTTATAGAAAGTTGTATTCTCAAGATGTTACAGAAACTTGCAAGCCTTAAGATATGATAAAAACTTGTATGCTTTAAGATATGACAGAAATGTGTACACTTTAAGATATGACAAAAATTTGGTAAAGATAAAACTGTAACTGGAGCTGGTAGATCTGGGACTCCAAATGCCCTACATTTAAATGGGTCCTCTTTAACAGACCCAAATGTTATCAGCTTTAATGCAATTCTTCAAGTCATCAAGGTCAATTCAGGTCAGTTTGTTCCAAGGCTTTCCTTCATTCACCAGAATGTTGAACATTTGAACCATCAATTATCTGAATCAATGTTCTACTGCATTTTTAAAAGTTATGATTTCCACGACATTCAGAATTACACATGGCAAAAGAAAAAAAAAATCTAAATCGATCTGCAAATCTTTAAAATTCTCCAATTTTTATTATCACCACTGAGTGCCATCTTTCTCGCTGTTTGGCCAAAACACAATAATCTTTTTCTTACACACATGAACAAACATGCAAATTTAAGGAGTTTAACTTTCATATATTAACTAAAAGATCACACTATAAAAACCCATATACTCTCATTACTTTGTTAACTGTTTTTATTCACAAAACAAGGTACAAACAGAAAAAAAAAAAAATATCAAACAGCAAAAAAAAGCCAAGTTTCATAAATATAAAAGTCACAAATGCCAACAAGGCATTATACACTTCTAAATGAAAACATGGCCATACAAACTCTTAACAATATTCTGCTGGCATAGAATACTTGATAGTTCAGCTAAACTGTAAAGATGAAAATGCTGACTAGTGATCACAGCTATGTTACATATTAAGATCTGAGAGATGTTGCTACTGTACGGATACAAATGAAAGCTAAACTGATATATGCTGATACATTTAAATGTAGGCATTACAACTGCTGGAATATATAAATGTGCTATGTTCTTTACTTTCAGATCCAACCATCAAGATATTCCACATGCCAAACATATGCCCAACAATCAGGTCAAGATGGAGCTCTCTCGTCGGCTGATGACAACTGGAATTGAAGAAATGGACAAATAAGATTCTGAATAAAATAAAAATCAATTGAACTACATTAAGCATAAGTAATGCTCCATATTAGTAATAATACAACATCTGGCTGCATGGAGGAAAAAAAAGCATTGACAAAACTACAGATATGTTATAATGAGACTATAATATTAGATATAAAGATAGCGAACATTTAATTAACTTACACTAGTGATGAAGTTATTAAAAGTTGTTGCTTAACTTCCGATGAAGTTACACTAGATTCTTCCTTGCAAACACAAGAGCTGCAGAGCTGTATGTCACACCTTCCACCTACAAAGCTATTTTTACATTGTCACATTTCAACCCTACTCTTAAATTTCTATGGACTTTGACTTAAGCCCAACCAAAAACTGCTTCTGACTCATCAATCTAATTTTCTGACATCTGCTCCATAGCTCTGATTTCAGCCATTAATTGGTTACAAAAGTGTAGACGCTAACCATAATAAAGTTATCTTATGCGTACATATTTTGCCTAGTGTTTGATGTTAAGTCACTGATGAAAAATAATATGGAAAAGGAATGCAAAACGATTATAATACTGAAAATGAATAGAAAACAATGTCATTAAAAGTGGTATTCAACTTATGTCAGACCCGACTTACAACGGGATTGTCAAACAAAACTCCATCATAAGTCAGGGACCATATGAATCAATTGACACCAAAAGAAACTGCACTTGAAAACCAACTTATAAAGAAATGAATTTTACACGAAAAAAACAAAATCAATTTATAAAAAGTGAATGTCAGTGGTAACACGAATTTATAAAAATTGAATCTAACTAGAAATACTAATTTAGAATAAAAATTATCTGGCTAAAATAAAAATTTGACAAACAGAAATAAAGCATTTGAGAAGAACTAATTTGTACACACAAAAAATGCTAATACATCTAATCAATATTTTAAACAGAATATGCAACAGCACAAATCACACAATTTAAATCAAATGCAGACTTCCAAACTAAACTTGAATGAACTTTCACCCACATTTGGCAGTATGTTAGTTCTGCTATCCCCCAGATTTTTTTTATCTTAATCTTCACTGTTCTTGTTCTCATAGTAGTTGTCACTTAAACATGGAAACGTTTTGTTCCTCACAGATCGCACACTTTTGCCTTTCACTGAACGTGTAGTTGACCTTTCTCTTTTTTCATCGGTGGTGTTTTCTTGCAAGCTGGAATAACTTCTAAAACTAAACCATTTTGTAGGAGCTTTTTCTGCACCAGACCAGTCTCCTCGTAACGCAGTTCTCAAGGAGCGAATCTTCTGAAATTCGGTATATTTAAAGAACCAAAAATGCCAGCATTAAAAATTATGTGTCTTCATCTCTCCCTCTAAAAGTGACAGATCTTAGGACAAGCTAAAAATAAACAATTTTGATGATAATGCCCGTTACATCTATTTGAAAAATTCAGCAATTTAAGCTCTTTTCTCACTCCTTCCTGATCTTGGAGAAGCAGATGTATCTAGACCGAGAACCATAACTGGTCAAGACTCTATTCCACTTTTTTAACTCTTTCCATGCCACAGGAAGAAACACGGACGTTCAGTTGCGTGCCAGAGTAAAAGCATGGGTCTTGATAGGGTTAGGGGGTATAGTTATAAAATGGAATGGAAAACAGTATTTTCATGTACTTCCGTATACTTATTATGTTTTAAAGTATAACTAAATGAATGAAAATTTCATAAATGCAGAGTTTTTTAGGAAAAAATAAGTAATGTGATGTTTTTAGACAATGATTGTGCCCAGCTCACCATCGGCTAGGTCTAGATATGCACTACTTACCGTCTGAGATGTCTAGATCTACTTGTCGATCTCGTATTGTGATTCTGTGTTGCATTCTTGCTGAATGAGTGTCTGAACTAACCTCCTAACTATTTCTCCAGTCGTCTAAATACGTCTACATCTACTTGGGATACATTCAAGAGCAGCAGGGTGGTCACAGGCCATGTCCATACCCCTATCTACATCGTCAAAAATTGAAAAATGTCCATGTTTCTCGTCCTTTTTCTCGCTCGGAATCGCTCGTATCTAAGGACTCTTTCACCATTTTGAAAAGCATCACTGGAAACGCAGACGAAATATGTACAATCTAAATATTACACCGGTTGTTTTACTGAAACAAACCAAGTGTAAAAAAAATTGATGCCTGGCACACAACGGGGGTACAGGAAACATAAAAAAATTGACGCCCGGCACGGAAAGAGTTAAATACTCTCAGTTAAAAAAAAAAAAGGGGGGGGGGGGTATATTCTGACAGCCCGATCACGTAGACATGAGATTAAGGCGATCTCGCTCTCAGCCTGCTATGAGATCTACTGCTGCAGTTTGGTGGGTTGGCACTGACTTATTTTCTTGCCATTAGGAAAGCCATCAGTCATCATTCACCCACCTCCACCATCACAATCACTGGGCATAAAAATAAACCATCCACAAAAATCTTACAACAGCATTCCTTCACCAGTTAATCATCACATACATACATTAGGGCCCCACTTCATACACTGGGACAGATTCCCAACCTCCCATAAAATGTGAAACACTGCCGTTTTCTTTTTTTTTCTACTTAAATTTCACACAAAAACTCTGATAACACTATGCTATCATTAACTAAGGTGATTTCATGCTTGAAAATTAAAAAAAAACAAAACAAACAAAAACAAGACACTGTCCAATTTGGCAATCAAGAGATATGCTAGCATCAGGTTTGGTGAACCATAGCTGACCAAAACCCTGCCCCACCTCTGTTGGTTCCCCCAGGAATAGGCATAGCATGGAGTCTGCTAAAAAGGGCATTGATACCCCGTTTTTTGTTTTGTTTTTATTTGGCTTCACTTCAAGGACTGAAAAGTGCCTCAACATCTTCATTGCATCAGCTGAAAAGAATATCAGGTCACAGTTCTACAGAGAATGAAGAATAAAAATATCACTAATTAAGTGAGCAACAAAGGTACGGCAAAAATAATATTCCTGTTTCCATGCCATTAAGGCATTTTGGGGAATACGGTGTTATGCCTGTATTTTCCATGACCTTCGGCACATGAAAGTGTGATGTAGCCAGTATCACGCCTGGCAGCTTTACCTTCCCAGAATTCTCTGGTACCCATTTTTAGAGGCCCTGGACCTTTCTGATGTGTATTAGAAAAAAAAATCCCACTGCTGGGACTGAACCTGGTACCACAGATTAGTAAACCAAACATCTAACCACTCAGTTAACCAGGTCACCTACATGTAAAAGAAAAAAATACTAAAGCAAACGATACAAAGTAAAATAAACAAAAACTGTTTTATATGCAAGGACTAAAAAAAAACAGTGAAAGAACAGAAAAAAACACTGACTATTCAAACACTGATGCAACTGAAAACCACTGGACAAAGTGAAGGGAATCTTGTCTTCTTTCTGAGCCATTAAGGCTCATTGCCACAGATAAAGTTCGCCTCCATTCCTTTCTATTCCTAATCTTCTCCCTCCAGTTGGTGACACCAATTTCTTTTATATCCTCTTCTATGTTGTCTTTCCATTTCTGTCTTGGTTTGCCCCTTGGTCTTGTTTCCCTTATCTCTTGTGCATACATCATTTTCATTTGTCTGTTCTCTTCCATTCTTTCTACATGCCCAAGATAGCATAGTCTGTTCAGTTTCAAGACATTTATAATTCATTGGGATTTAAATAAGTTCATTGTTCTTTCTAGCTCTCCATTCTCCACTGTAGGTATCCTTTATGGGCCCAAAGATTCTTCTTAGGATATTGTTCTCAAAGATCTCCAATTGTTGTTTATCTTTCTTTGTTTCTGATCCATACATGACAGCTGGTCTTATTATAGTTTTGTAGATTGTTATTTTGGTGTTTTGGGATATGATTTTGGATTCTGACATGTTGCAAGGCAAACTATATTTTATTCCCTATCCGTACTCTGCTTTTAATTTCCTCACTTGCTATGTTGCTTCTGTTGAAGGTTGATATTTGTATGTTTCTGCTTTCCTAATAATCATCTCTCCAATATTTATATTATCTGGATCAATCTGCCTCTGGTCTCTTGATATCTTCATATCTTGGTTAATGGGCAATCCCACTTTTAGCGCTACATCTCTCAGGTGTATGCAGGTATTGATGACTTCTTGCATAGTTTCCCCCACCAGGTCAATGTCATCAGTGTATACTAGCATTTTGGCTTGTTCTTCTGTTCTGCTTTCCTCTTTCACTTTTCTAATTATCTTTTCTAGTACTAGGCTGAGAAGTAATGGAGATAATGTATCACCCTGTTTTAAACCAGTTCTTATAGAGAAGAGTTCTGACTTTTTCCTTTATATATTACTATATTTTGTGCATCCTCCATACATATTCTGGTCAGATTAATTAATTTATTAGGTATCTCAAATTCTTTCACAATTTTCCATAAGCTGCTCCTATCTATGTTGTCATAAGCTTTCTTGAAGTCAATGAAGATATTATGTACTTCTTTTTCCATATTCCCAGTACTTTTCTGCTCTTTGACGTAGATAAAATATTTGGTCTGTGGTTGATCTATTCTTCCTAAACAAAAATGACAATATATGAAAGACGTGGTAAGTGAGATGCAGACATGCCATCATAATAAGAAAAGCAGGGAATTCTATAAAGAACTGCAAACAGTGAAGCAAGGGTATAAACAGATCTGCAAAGCTTGAAGGATAGTAATAGAAACATGATAAATAATGAGGAGAAAATCTGTATCAGATGGAAAGAATATTTTGAAAAGCTACTAAACTGTGAAGAGCCTATATGCACATTACCATGCGAAGAAATACAGACTTGTGAACCTGAAATAGAGGAACCAGACTTAGAAGAAGTCATCTACATTATCATGTTTCTATGAAACAACAAAGCAACTGGTTCAGATGGAATTGCTGCAGAACTGATTAAGGAAGGAGGTCTAAATCTACATAAACAGATATGTGCACTAACACAACAAATATAGAGAGAAGAAAAACTCCCTAGTGAATAGAGAGAATCATTACTGATCCCAGTATTCAAAAAACGGTGATAAGAGCAAGTGTGAAAACTACAGAGGAATATCCTTACTACAAACAATCTACAAAATACTATCTATTATACTTTTAACTCTTCCCCTGCCATCTTCGCTATAGTGAGGTCTTCCGGTTAGTCTAGTGACAGCTATCCTCACTATAGCAAGGTTTGTTTCGTTGCAGTGTAAAACCATTGTAACTTTTTATTGTACACAATTTATCTGCGCATATCTAGTGACTTTTCATAGTTCAATCCAAAGCGTGGCTAACAACTGAGTGAAATCGATGTTTTTAATCGAGAAATTTCAGTATTTATTGTGATTTCTGAGGCATAAGGACATGCCTTATGACCAGACCACTGTTCCTGAATGTACCCCATGTAGATCTAGACCTATTAAATGGACTGGAGTAGTAGAAAGTTATTTCTGACATTATTTTAGTGAGAATGCCACCACATGACAAGATTGGATGAAAATTTAAGTAGATCTGGACATCGCTGATGGTAAACACTGCACATCTAGGCATCGCCGATGGTAAGCAGTACACAATTATCAGCTAAAATCATCACACTACTTCTTTTTTTCCTAAAAAAAAAAAACTCTTCATTTATGAAATCTTACATTTACAGCTATTTTCATGCATAATATGTACACTTTTAAAGTGGAAATATTTTGTACATCCAATTTTACAACTACGCCCCCTATACATACAAGACCTGCACTTTCTGTATAGCACAGACGGGAACATCTGCGTTTTTTTCCGTGGCACGGGAAGAGTTAAATAGATTAAAACCATACAGCGAGAACATACTGGGAGACTATCAGGCAGGTTTTAGGAAGAATAAAAGGGTATCCCTACTTTGCTAAAATTTAAAAAGATACTGAGAGAGGACTTCCTAGACCAATGAAACACTCCCATACAAATAACAAACCAATGCTCTAAATAAATTCTCATTTTAATCAACATAATCAATTCTTCTTTTACTCAACATAACCAAGATTCCAACATTCCACTGGAATACGCCACAGGATTATAATATTCACCAAGCACACTGTTGTTTTATTCTTCTCCTGTGTTTTAATTTATCACATTACAAATGTGATAGTTTTATGCTCCCAGCAGCCGAGGACCCAGGTATTGGTATTTTCAACTGTTTACAATATACCATCAATGTGTGGTACAAAAAAAAATAAAACCCACTGCAGTACAATATTAATTTTAAAACAACACCAGAAAGTACAAATACATGATGAATGCTATAAACTCTCAAGAAATGAAGTGACAATTTTATGACTGAGAACAGAATACTGCAGGCTCAGACATCATCTGAAAACTGATCCAATGGAACTATGTGCCCTGCAGCACACCACATCCTCCAGAGTTGCCAGCTACACAACCTCACTCAGGAAAAAGGACCTGGCCAGATCCAAACAGGAGAAGCTCTGCGGTAAAGCTGAAAACTTGAGATAAACTGTCCCATTTATGACAGGGATTGTCGCCAATGTCTGACAGAATGACGATGATGAAGAAGAAAGACAACATAAATGTATAATCATTAACTTGGTTAAGTGCCATTGCTGCTCACTTTAGTTTGCTTAGCTGTTCTTCTTTCAGCCTGCCTCCCTTCTGTTTTCCTACTGAGTTTTCCAGCGACAACTAAGTTCTCTAACTTCCATCTTTTCAGGACAAGTTACAGTGAAACGAGTCTTTAAATTTTTGTCCTGTATTTCATCAATAACTCAACTTTTGTGTCTCTACTTCAACAAGAACTTACATCACAAGACCTTTTTTTTTTCATTAAGAGTTTAACCATATTTTTTATCAATCGCTCAGCTCTTTATTTCATCATGAGCTTAACCAATTATTTCATCAAGAACGTAACCTGTTATTTCCTTAATAGCTTCAGAGTTTTGGATTTCCATAAGCATAGTCTCTCTCTCTCTCTCTCTCACAAACATCAGAATTGAAAACACAGATATCTTTTACCGGGGGGGGGGTTGATGGAGACAGAAAGAGAATCAATATTTTACCTCTACAGCTTTGTTTCTTGGTGCAAGGAAGCCTTTAGGCCGTGAGGTACTCTTGAACTCATGATTGCAGTCCGAAATCCCCATGCCTGTGCCAAGACCACCTCCAAGTATCACTGGCCATGGTTTTCCTGAAACATCACACAAATCTTTACAGCCACAAAAAAATACTCGACAGATGGAGGGGTGTGTGTGAATCAGCTGCAATAAATAGGACACATTTCTTGCTCAGGACTTTACACCACATCCAGGTATAACAGTATATTGGAAAATTTACTGTTACTGCATTTGGATTGTCAGAAAATAGTTATATTCCGGGGTATTTTGACCATTTGATTTAAAGCTATTGGTATTATTTTTTGTTGTATAAAGAGTGCAATTAAAAGGTCAGGGTTGAGACGTTAAACTCCACGAGATTTTTTATGAACTTAGCCTCGACATGTTAGTAACAAAAAGTTATTTTCAGGATGAAGGTCGTAAACAGCAGAATCACGCCCGAGTTATTCTTGGGATAGAAACTTCAGGAAGATTTAGGAATAGGAACTGTGGATGATATTTAAGGACCAAACTCTTAAGTAGAAAAAGGATTAGGATTAGACTGATTGGTAGCTTGAGAGGCATTATGATTGTAGATTGATTATGTAGAGGCTGACTGAGAAGGATGTTTCAGATAAGATGCTAAGATGTGAACTGATAGTTTTTTTTGCTTCCTCGTGGATCCAATGTGTAAATTTTTGATGCAGCTGCGAGTTGTTAGAAACAGTTTGTAACAGAAGAAATGTGAAATATTGAGATTTTTGAGGACTTTAAGTCCAATATTTTGGGTGATGTGAAGTTGTATATAAAGATCCATTTAACTTTCAGTGAGCTAGTTAAGTTGGCTCCTATTCCATCATGTTGAATGCCTGTTTTTCCTAGCTGAGAGTAGTGACTGTTGCCACTCCCTCCCTACATGGCGAACTAGTTCTCGTTTGGAGAGATGTTTGATTATTCATCTGTTTACTCAGTTTATTAGTACATCCTCACTTATTCACCACTCATTTTTCCCATATGTGAAATTGCTATTTAGTGGTTCTCAAACTGTTGAGATGTGTTCGTTCTCAGTTACACATTAAAATTTCTCAGATGTAATCAAAGACAGAGTAAGGAACAGTTTACCATTTGGGTGGCGGCTTTTACAGAACTGCGAAGTACTTTAATAATTGCCGTGTCTGTAACTAGCAGACAGATGCACAGCACTTCTAATTAGTGGTGCAGTACGGCTAGACAAGTGGTGCTCCTGATAAGCTGACAGCTACAATATTTCAACTTAACAGGAATTATTGTGCTCCATCGATTGGACCAACCAGAATCTATACGGCACACTCCTGACAGTAGTAATAAAAACCAATGCAGTTAATTTCTCACCCAACATTATTCTTCTCTCTTTTTTTAAAAAAAATCTCTCTGGAACTGCAAATGTCTTTGCAGCCAATGTTGTAAAGATGCTGGAACACAGCCACCATGCTGGATTTTTTTTTTTGGGGGGGGGGATTACACTGAAATGAGTGGAACACCAGAGTGAACTTAAAAAACTAAGATCTCTGGCAGACCCCAACACCACTGGGGACAGGGTATGTATGTCCTATTTTAGGACTGTCAATGGAGAGGTTTGACGGGGTCTTGGTCAGTCCTGTTTCATCTACCCTGATATGCATTCTGTCACTCAAACACTCCCTTCCTCTCCTCCCCCTAACTTCCCCACCCCCATATCAAATACAATACATAAATATAAAGATTTTCACCTTCACATCAACAACAGAAGCCAGCACAGGCTTCAGGTGTGCAGTAAATGGCTACCCCAGCAACAGCAAGGAAAGGGAAAGAGACAGGCAGGAACACAACACTACCTACAAGAAGCCCCAAACCTCTACAATCAGATATTTAGTTTTGATGAAGAGTTAACCTCATCATCATCTTTCACTCCCTTGAGAGCATAGGCCACGGATAAAGGCTCTCCAGTCATCCCCGCTCTTTGAATTATTCTCTGCTTCCTTCCATGTGTATCCCTTGTCTCTGAGCACTGTCAGAATTTCTCTTCTCCAAGTAAGTCTTGGCCTTCCTTCATTTCTTAGAAAATGAGGAGGAAGAGTTAACCTAACCACTTTTTTTTTAATGATCTGTCACTGGACTCCCCCCCCCCCCCATCTTGTTTCCACCTTTGACCTTTCATCTGTCACTGGACTCCCCCCCCCCTCTTGTTTCCACCTTTGACCTTTCATCTGTTACTGGATTTTTCTGTATTTATCTATTTACTGTCCTTAACTCTTGTTCACAAATCAAGACAAAGTGAATGAAGCTGTTGGTATTCACTTTAACTGTTCTATTTTTATACACTAAATTTACTAATGCATATAAGTGACATGGCATCAGTGTTTATATTTTCTTTGTTCTTTTTTCACACCATCGAAGTATACAATATAGTGTTATAGGCCATATTTTCTTTGACCCAAGGGCCATGTGCATAGTGCACTGTTTTCTTCTGGCTTGGCAGCTGCCTGTTCTACTAGAGTCCATGGTTTTTGTCTTTTTCTTTTTCCTTCTTTCTTCCATATCTAAAGTGCTTTGTCTATAATTTTTCCAAGGCCCTGTGCTAAATCAATGTATCGTGAGAAAGCTATATCACTTCTCATTTTGAATATCCGTACAAAGAAGCTACAGAGATGATTAAAAACCTGCAGAAACCGTGACTCCACCCTGATAGCTGCCCACTCCCTTTTTTCAACTATTCCATTCTTAGCTAACCATATGTAAGGTAAAACCAAGCTACTGAAGATGTATTAGCATCTAATGACTGATGATGATGATGAAGGCTTTGACAGTCTAGTAAGGGGTATGCTGACATACTAGACAGCCCATTGGAGTTTTGTAAAATTCAGACACTCTGTACTCATGGCCATCAGTAATAAAATGGAAAACAGGACATCATGAGAAGGCCAGACCCTAGAAAAACAAAGATTTCTCCCAAGTCCACATTAGCTGAATAGGAGAAAATATTTACAGAGGTTACGCACACATTAAGACAGAATTATCTGAAATGCTTGGCAGAGAGAGAGAGAGAGAGAGAGAGAGAGAGAGAGAGAGTGTATGTGCAATAGAAGGAAGTAAGGAACAAAAGGAGACTGCATGCATGAGAGGGAAAAATAGAGGAAGGAGAGAGTGTATGTGAGACAGAAAAGAGAGAGAGAAGTATGTGGGTGTGTATGTGTATGTGCATGTGTGCATGAGAGTGAGAGAGAGAAAAAAAAGAGTAACAAATTAATACTTACTCTTGAACAAAAGTGCAGAAAACACAATCCCCACACCAACACCACCAACTGAAAAAAAAAAAAGGTGAGATATAAACCAAAGAAAAAAAAACATTGTAAAAAGCAACAAATAAACTAACATTAGTGAAATTCACTACCTATGAGGAACTGGAAGCAAAGGCAAAAGTATGTGGTGTACAGAGAATTACTAAGTTGGAGTGCTGTTTTATTTGAAGCAATCAAGTTCAAAGCATAAAGTAACTGGAAACACAAAGAAACACAAACAATATTTGCTACACCAGCCAATTTTCCTTACTGAGTATTGGTAGAGTTTCAAACATGTTAGCACTGCTTTAAAACTACCAAAGAAGGGTGACCTCAGAGATTGCGGGAACTGGAGAGGCATTACCCTACTGCTACTCACCAGTAAAGTATTTTGCAGAATAATCATCAACAGAATTGTACCAACACTTGAGGAAAAACTTCAGAAAGAGCAGGCAGGATTTAGGAAAGGAAGATCATGCATAGACCATATATTTGTACTTAGACAAATATTAGAACAGGCAAATGAGTGGCATAGCACAACATATGCATTATTCATAGATTTTGAGAAAGCCTTTGGCAGTGTCAACATAGATGCACTGTGAAAAATCCTAAGATGGCATGGCCTCCCCCATAAGATAGTTAATGTAATCAAAGCCCTATACAAGGGTTTTCAGTGCAAAGTGATCTGTGGAAAACATACCTCCAGCAGCTTTAGGGTACAAACAGGAGTGAAACAGGGATGTGTACTATCACCAACATTATTTATCTTGGCAGTAGACTGGTTAATGAGACATCAGACAGACATCAGACAAATGCAGAGGATTACAATGGACCCCTGACACAGTGCTGGAGGACCTTGACTTTGTGGACGACATTTGTCTATTATCAAGCAGTCACAAAGATATGCAAGATAAAATAAACAAGCTAACTCAGAATGCAAATAACATAGGACTAAAGATCAATGTAGGAAAGACAAAGTTAATGAAGCAAAATGTGAACAACAGAAATGTACTCAAGAGTAGATAGCAAGTTAGTGGAGGAGGTCAATGAATTTGTATACCTTGGCAGCAGAGTAGTAGAAAATGGAGACGGCACAGAGGACATCAACAGTAGACTTACTACAAACCAGGCCTTTGCAATGCTACAGAATATATGGAAATAAAAAAAACTAAGCATAAATATGAAAATCAGGATATTTAAGAGTAATGTTCTAAGTGTACTACTCTATGGAAGTGAATGCTGGAAAATCACCAAAACTATAGAAAACAAGTTGAATTCTTTCCAGACTAAATGTTTACGAAGAATTAGAAAAGTATTTTGGCCAAACACCATAAGAAATAACATCTTATTGGCAGAAATGCAGATGAAGCCACTGACAACAATTATTGAGGAAAGACGCTGGCGATGGTTGGGACATGTGCTCCGAATGACTGACAACTCACTACCAAAAATAGCACTAAGATGGACACCACAGGGGAACAGAAGTAAGGGTAGACCAAAAGAGACATGGAGAAGAACAAATTAAAGGATGTTGAGCAATAGAGGGCTCACCTGGGCAAGAGCAGAAAAAAAGGCGAAGGACAGGCATTTGTGGAAAACCCTTGCGGAAGCCCCATGTGCCCTGGGCATTTAAGGTTCAGAGAGAGAGAAAGAGCACTGCTTTACAAAAATGATAGTTGGCAGCTGCTAAGAATGGCCAATACCTTCCTCCAGCGCTGTTTCAAGACACAAAAAAAAGGAATTATACAATAACAAACCACATAAGAGGGGCACCCCAAAAGTAAGTTTACAAGGTATGTAACATCCACAAAAATGATGCTGGACTAGCGGGCATGGTTGGGGAATTTTCCCTATTCGTCATCTGGCAATGTCATGCATCACCAACGGCAGCATTGTGCAGCAGCATCTAGACAGCATTCAACGACAGAGGGTTGATTGGAGCAGTGGTCCAAACATGTTTGTGCTGTTACATGATTTCTGAACGTGAAGCAGGTGCCAGTTGAGGAAATTCATCACCAGTTGGTGGAAGTGTGTGAAGACAGTATGATGAGTCAACAGTATGTGACAAAATGATAAGCATGATTTTTAATCAGGTAAACGTCAACCAGTGATGTATTGTGGAGTGGCAGACCCACAACTGCAGGTACTGGGCAGCGAACAAAACGTGTATCAAAGTGTGAACAAATGAGTGACTGTGAACGAAATAATGCACAATTTAAGTCTGTCACATGGAACAGTGTCCAGAATGACTGTGCAGTTGGGGTTTCATAACATGTTCACACAATGGGTTCTGTGTGTACTGTGTGTCCTTTCTTAGGATCACAAGGTAAAAGAGAATGACATATGCCCTGTCATTCCTGCAATATGCCATTTAGTGGCAAGACTTTCTGAAACACAATGTCACCATTGACAAGACATGGGTTCACCTCAGCACTCCAGAACTGAAATGTGCAACCATGGAATGGAAGCATCTGGGCTCCCCATGAACCAGGAAATTGAAGGTCGTGCTGCATGACGGCAAAAATGATCACTACCATGTTTTGGAATCAGAAAGGCCTGTTGATGGTCGATTGCCTGGAAACAAGTAATACAGCACAAATTTCTCTCTTGAGGTAATAACCCATGTAAACTTACTTTTGGGACAACTGTCCTATAAGTCTCCAACAATAAACATTACTATAACCTGTAAAGTTAAGTGTATGGACTTCCATGTCTTTGAAGACAGTAAAGAAGGATGGGGGACTTGAAATATTAATTAATGGCTGTCACGTATCACTCCTTTCATGGCCAATTTCATCTGCGAAGTTGCTACAGCACACATTCATGTTTCCCCCTCATCATTATACCAAGCAATAGTGGACAGGTTGTGTAACAAATTATCCATCACCATCATCATCTGTGCTCCTAATGGAGCATAAGGCATCAACAAGGGTTCCCCAGAAAATCCTAATTTGAGCAAATCATGATACCTCAAACCATGTCTCTCAGTTCTTCCTATAGTGTGCATCTCCATGTTCCTAATGGCCTGCCCCTATCACTTTTCCCCTTGAACTGTCCAAGGTTGTATTATCCGCGCTTCTCTTTAATATAACAATATGATCATTAGGAACATATCTGTGGAGGCCAATATGCCAAACATTCAACTCTCAATCCTCTCTTCGTGACTTATGTCTGGCTCATCTATTTTTCTACTGTCCATCTCACATCTGTATCAACACTTTCTGACTCTGGCTCATCTATTTTTCTACTATCCATCTCACATCAACTATCTCTAATTTCTGTATTCATTTAAATGAACCTTAAGCGTTTACCAATATATACTCCAAACACAAAAATTACAACAAGCCCAAAATTAGAAATTTCGTCAGAAATCTACAACGCTATAATAACGACTTTGACATTTCAATTATGCCGATATGGATCGACATATGACAAAATAAATGCTGTCTATTCTAAATCTGACGCACTGTAATATACAAACTACGAAATCTCAAACCATAGCACCGAAAATACTATACACTTACCAAATTTTACAAGCGAATTGTACAGACAACGGTCAATTTTTTCTCCATAGACGTCCTCTGACCTTCTGGAGTCCGCCATATTGGAATTTTGTTTGTTGCAGAAGTATGCAATTCGATACTACAATATTTCATCACCGAATACAACCGAAATCGAGTTATACACAAATGGCATCCATGACGTTACCTTTTTATATCTTATAACTTTCCCCTGCCGTTAAACGTCACATAGGGCTCGCAAAGTAGTTCGCCAATTTTTCCTGTCTTTCAACCTCATCAAGGGATTTTATGCCTGTTAATTTGGCCTCAAGGCGTTACCTTAAAGAGTATAAACTAGGGGAAAAAAAATCTTAATCCTTCTCTTGCCGTTAAATGTCACATAGGGTTCGCAAGGTAGTTTGCCAATTTTTCCTGTCGTCGGCGAGTCTTTCAACCTCATCAAGGGATTTTATGCCTATTAATTTGGCCTCTTTTAACAATGTCCTCTTCGGAGTTTCACGCATGTCAAAGTCTCAAATTCACAAAGCCTCCCTATCTTCTTTTATTTGCTACTTCACTTTGTACACTAGCTACGGGAGCATCAGTATCACTTTAGAAATGGGCAAGTATTACAATATAAATTGGCAAGCATCACATTACAAATGGGCACTGAGTGTTTTTTTTTTTCTTTTTTACAGAATTAATACATCAGTACAAAGAAAATGTCCCAAAAGGAGTGGAATTCAAATGCTAAAGCACATAAACCAAGAACGTATTCTTTAATACATCATCATCAGGTGCCGTGCCGACTGGCTTTGGCTATTATGCTTCTTCAGAGTACTCGATCCTTCATGCAGGCCATCAGTTCAGTTGGTGATTTCCTCTCACACCACCCCGTCAGACTGTCCAGTATAATTTCTCTTGGTCTTCCTCTTGATCTTCTTCCTTCTATTTTTCCTGCTGTTATAATATGTTCAATGCCCTCTCTTCTCATTGCATGTCCTATGAAAGTATATTGTCTCTCTCTTATCTTTTTGACAAGATTTTTTGTCTCTCCAGCTCTTCCCATACATTCTTCATTAGTTATTTTTGCTGTCCAGGGGATTCGCAAAATTCTTCTAATAAACCACATTTCTGCTGCTTCCAATGATTTTTGTGCAGACTTGCCTATTGTCCATGATTCACTTCCATATAACAAGATAGGTTCAATATAGCATTTTAGGACTCCTTTTCTAACATTCATTGATAAAGATGTGTTAGCTAATATGTTTCTCATTCTTTGAAATGCAGTCTTTGCTTGGCCTATTCTGTTCCTAATTTCTGTTCTGCATTTCCCATCTGAAGTTATTACTGCTCCAAGGTATTTGAATTTCTGCACTTGCTTTAGAATAGTTCCGTTTAATTTAATACTGCATGCTGGTGGATTCTGTTTCTTAGATATAACCATAGTCTCTGTCTTTTTGATGTTCAAAGTAAGGCCTTTCTGTTCACTTTCTTTGGCGACTTTATCCAAGAGATTTTGCAGGTCTTGTTGGTTCTCAGCTATCAGTACTGTGTCGTCAGCATACCGAAGGTTGTTAATATTGTATCCTCCAAATTTTATGCCTGGTTCTGTGATGATTGTTCTTAGAATATTCTCGCTATACAGAGAAAAAAGGTCTGGAGATAGTACACATCCTTGTCGCACCCCTTGTTTTACAGGTTGATATTTTCCAATTCTATTTTCAACTCGAACTGCTGCTTCTTGCTGCCAGTATAGATGTTTTACAATCCTCAGGTCTTTCTATATTGATGTCTTCAAGCATTTTAATAATTTCATTATGTTTCACCTTGTCAAATGCCTTGGTGTAATCAAGTAGAGATCTTTCTGTACTTCTAAGGCTCTTTCTGTTAGTGTTCATAAAGCATAAATGGCATTGTGTGTTCCCTTTTCTTCAACAAATCCAAACTGTTCATCTGCTATTTCCATTTTTATCTTTTTCCTTGTTCTTCTCAGAAGTAGCTTCGTTATGTGACATGAGAGGCTGATAGTCCGGTGGTCGTCACATTCCTTTGCACCTGGTTTCTTTGGTAATGCTATAAAGGTGGATTTAATCAGGTCACTTGGAATATAACCACTGTTGTAAATGTCATTCAGTAACTTGGTTATTATTTTTATTCCTGTCTCCTCTAGTGCCTCTATTTCTTCTATTGTTATATTATCAGGCCCAGTCGCTTTTCCTTTCTTCATGTGTTTGATGGCATCTATGATTTCATCTTCAAGTATTTAAGAAGTAGTATTCTTATACGTTTGTGATGGTTAGTTGTTTGTGCTTGATCTTTGTCACTAATAAGCTTTACTGCTTGCTTTTGGAGTGAGCAAAGCATACTCCGCGAAAACATACAAAAAGGCTGTAGACTTTATGAACACCTTCACCAAGAACATTAGTTCATATACTCCATGAACACATAAACTAAGAACATCAGTACATATACTCCAAGAACAATACTTCAGTACATATACTCTGAGAACACATAAACCAAGAACATGTTAAGTACATATACATCAAAAACGCAAACCAAAAACATATAGTTCACTACATATACTCCAAGAACATATACACCAAGAACACTTCAGTATATATAATCCAAGAACATATAAACTAAGAACATATAGTTCACTACATATACCCCAAGACAAGCCACATGAGAGAGGTGTTCAGTCAGTGCATTGCTCTGGGATTCAGAGGGTTTCCTCTGTTTTAAGGGAGGGCCTAGATGGTTTCTTGGGGGGGGGGGTCCATAGAGAATGATGAAAACAAAATGGCCAATTGATATTAGAGGGGGGAGGGAAGGAGACAGTTTTGCACCAGCTTCCCACCAAGAACATATACTCCAGAACATACATTGTAGAACAAGTTCTCTAACAGCCTACACTCCACGAAGATATATTTCAAAACATATAGTCCAGGATAGGCCAAGCAAAGACTGCATTTCAGAGAATGAGAAACATATTAGCTAACACATCTTTATCAATGAATGTTAGAAAACGAGTCCTAAAATGCTATATTGAACCTATCTTGTTATATGGACGTGAATCATGGACAATAGGCAAGTCTGCACAAAAATCATTGGAAGCAACAGAAATGTGGTTTATTAGAAGAATGTTGCGAATCCCCTGGACAGCAAAAATAACTAATGAAGAATGTATGAGAAGAGCTGGAGAGACAAAAAAAAACCTTGTCAAAACGATAAGAGAGAGACAATGTACTTTCATAGGACATGCAATGAGAAGAGGGGGCATTGAAAATATTATAACAACAGGAAAAATAGAAGGAAGAAGATCAAGAGGAAGACCAAGAGAAATGATACTGGACAGTCTGACGGGATGGTGTGAGAGGAGATCACCAACTGAGCTGATGGCCTGCATGAAAGATCGCATACTCTGGAGAAGCATAATAGCCAACGCCAGTCGGCACAGCACATGATGATGATAGTCCAGGACATATAATTCAAGAATGTCCAATCAGTGCAAACTCAGGGAACAAAATATGACTGAGGCAGAAATTGAAGGGACATTGCTAGAATTTGTATAAAACCGTGGACTTCGATGTGCTAACTTGATTCATCTTTTCAGCTGCTAAAAGCAAGACATATTCTTCAAGGCTTGAAGTTTATGCTCTTCTGCTACAGGAAAAAAAACTTTAAAAAATTGCAACACAATGTCACATGCCATCACTGAAAAAATAACACATCAAGTCTTTTTATTTTCATGATGATGTTTTAATGCCATGATGAATCTAAAATTTTGCAACTGTCACAAAAACCAGCAAAATAATAAATATAAATATATGCATCTTCTTACATCCTATTTCGTTAAACATCACATAGGGCTTGCATGGTAGTTCACCAGGTTTTTCAATATGTACATGCTTAAAGATTAATTTCGAGCTGTATGGCCTATACCAAACTGAAACACAAGGATTAATTTATATATTTATACTATGTTGTTACATACCATTATAAAGACCTGACTGAAGCTGCTTGTAACATATCTAAACATAAGATTCAGAAGAAATATTTGTGTGCTAGAGTGATGCCTGGGCACTTAAGGTTCAGAGAGAGAAAGAGAGTGATGGTACTGGGTACTTAAGGTTCAGAGAGAGAGAGAGAGAGATGGTACTGGGTACTTAAGGTTCAGAGAGAGAGAGAGAGATGGTACTGGGTACTTAAGGTTCAGAGAGAGAGAGAGATGGTACTGGGTACTTAAGGTTCAGAGAGAGAGAGAGATGGTACTGGGTACTTAAGGTTCAGAGAGAGAGAGTGATGGTACTGGGTACTTAAGGTTCAGAGAGAGAGAGATGGTACTGGGTACTTAAGGTTCAGAGAGAGAGAGAGTGATGGTACTGGGTAATTAAGGTTCAGAGAGAGAGAGAATGATGGTACTGGGTACTTAAGGTTCAGAGAGAGAGAGATGGTACTGGGTACTTAAGGTTCAGAGAAAGAGAGTGATGGTACTGGGTACTTAAGGTTCAGAGAGAGAGAGAGTGATGGTACTGGGTACTTAAGGTTCAGAGAGAGAGAGAGATGGTACTGGGTACTTAAGGTTCAGAGAGAGAGAGAGTGATGGTACTGGGTACTTAAGGTTCAGAGAGAGAGAGAGAGAGAGATGGTACTGGGTACTTAAGGTTCAGAGAGAGAGAGTGATGGTACTGGGTACTTAAGGTTCAGAGAGAGAGAGAGATGGTACTGGGTCAGTGAAGCAGAACTGGCCAAGACTCTGTTACTTCTCTCTTTTGGTGCTTCTAGTCAGGGCCAGAGAGATAGAGAGAGAGGGCGGAGGAGGGGGAGGGGGGAGAGGTCAGCTGGTGCACTGTTCTGGAATGTGGATAGTTTTCCCATTTTAAGGCTGGCCCCAGAGGAATTTGGAGGGCCCAGAATGGATGAGGGAAAACAAAAATGGGAGGAGTGGAGTTTTCTTCTTACATCCTTCCCATGCCATTAAATGTTGAATAGGGCCCTCATGGTAGTTCGCCAAGATTTCCTGTCTTCGGCGAGTTTTTCAACCTCATCAAAGGATGTTATGCCCACTAAACTGGCCTCTCGTAACAATGCCCTCTTTAGAGTTTTACGTGGTTGACCTCTTTTTCTTTGGCCCGTTTTGTTCCACTTGATAGCTTGTTTTGGGATTCTCTGATTGTTTCTTTTCATCACATGACTGACATATGTCCATCTTCTTTTTCTGATCACCCATGAGACAGGTTTGCTCATCTGTTTTATCTCTGCATTGTTCTTGAATTCATTCCACTTTATACCGAGTATTTTTCTTAGGCATTTGTTTTCAAAAGAGTCTAATTTCTTGTCTATTTCTTTAGTTGTTTTCCAGCTTTCACATGCATAAAGGAGGGTGGATATTACATTTGAATTGAATAATTTTAACTTGGTTTTTGTACTTATAACTTTTGAATTCCATATGTTCTCAAGATTCTTGAAGGTCAATGCTGCTTTTGCAATTCTAATTTCCTTTCTGGTGTCACCATCTTGGTCTATGTAGCTGCAGTGATGTGCAAATTGGTTTACTTCTCCAACAGCTGTTCCTTCTACGTATATTCTTCCTTCATGGTTAATAAGAAGTTTCATTATTTTTTAGTTTTCTATCAGTTTATAAAACTTCTCTTGGATGTTCTGCTCCTAGCAACAGACTCTGCTAAGCTAATATGGCAGGGCCCATCACAGTGGAATCTGCTGAAAAACTCACTCCTTGGATCCACTCCGGGTCTTCGAGCAAGGCACCATAATCCACTTCCAATCAGACATGATGCCTATGTTACAACACCTTCATAGCATCAGCTTCCTAGAGCATTCTGGTTCCTGAGAGATAACACAGCAACAAAATTGGAAATCAAAATCAGCTTGGTTAATCCAATTTTCTCCTCATAAGCAGCTTTTTTCATGTATTGTTGCCTCCACCTTAAGAAGGAGGAGAATTTTCAACTCCACTTCTTCAGTAAATTAAAATCCCCACTTCCATGCCACTACAGCATATTGGGTATACAGTGTTAGCCCTGTATTTTCAAGACCATCATCACGTGAAAGTTTAACCTGGTCATTATCATGCCTGGCCGTATTTACCTTCCCAGATTTCTCGGGTATCCATTTTTAGAGGCTGGGTGGACCCCAGGGGCTTTTTCATGTGGTGGTACCAGAAAAAAAAAATCCCCACTGCTGGGACTCGAACCTGGTACCACTGGATTAGTAGATCAACCACCTAATCACTCAGCCAACCAGGTCACCTCACTTTTTTTTCAGTATGAAACATTAAGTAAATTTTACACTTAACCCACCAAACAACATTTATGACACATGAACATTTTTTGTAATAAAACATCATCACCATGATGTTTTATCAGGAAATGACATGATACATATTTTTAGCATTTGTAGCGGTTTAAAATTATGAACTCCCTGCTACAGAGTGTGATGTGACTGTAATTTATTTTATTTTAAATCTTTTTCTGAAGGACCCTTTAAATGTCTCCTGGTAAGTTAAGAACTAATCTTAGGTGCTTGAATCAATGCTACATCTTAACCTTTTCTATCCATCTTTAAAAACAAAAATCAACTATAAAACCAGCTTCATTTGCCAGTTTCAAATTTACATAAACGTTATTTGTTTGTAACTTTATGTGTATTCTGACTTCTATGGGAAATTTATAAAAGATATTTTAAAACATGAACTGACAATTAATTAGAATTAATTATTTTTCTTGTATATAATTAATAATAATATTACTTTTGAAATGAACTACATATCTTACAAAACATTTGACAGATACTGAAACATCAAAAATGGTTTGAGTAAAAAATCTTTGTCAGATGATATGGGTAAATGTAAAAGTTAATGTCATCATTATATAAATGCATTTAATGAAATAATTAATATTAAAAGTTATTATTGTCTTAAAAGAAGATCTCGGAGAGCCATTCTTTTTTCTGGAGTTGGATCAACTTTGGATGGGATCAGAGATGATAGATATTCGAGGTATAACCATTTATGAAGGTGTATACTAGCAGATGACACAATAATTGGTGTATTAGTATACAACTATACACTAAACACTGCAGTAAAGCTGTGATACTAGAATGTATAAAATTGGAAAAAAGTAGGAGCAGCTTTATTACTTAACGATTACAAAGTTGTGACGTTTCGGCGTGAGCCTTAATCATACAAAAACATACAGGACGAAGAAATAGAGAGAGGAGATAAAGTATAGATTTACATGAATACTGTAAAAAAAAAAAAAAAGTACTTAGCTGTAAATAAGGTGTGGCTTGTCTGGCGGTGTGTGTCAGGAATGGATCTGGTAGGACGTGGAAGTTGTTTAAATAGAGACCTGTGACATGTGGTCGGTGGGTTGTAACTGGGAGTGGTGGATGGGGAACCGGGGAGGGGAGAGAGAGTGACGCACTACTGGCCTAGCTAGGAGAATTTGAAACAGGTGATTGGGGAAGAGATGTTGCAGAGAAGAGGGGTTGCTGAGAAAATAGCGGGGTTGCAGAGTGATGCTGTGAGATTGGAACGAATTCAAGAACAACACAGACATAAGGCAGGTGAGCGAACAACAACCTGTCTCATGGGTGATCAGAAACAGGAGAAGGACATATATCTGTCACATGATGAGAAGAAACAGTCAGAGAATCCCAAAACAAGCTATCAAGTGGAACACAACAGGCCAAAGAAAAAGAGGTCGACCACGTGAAACGCTAAAGAGGACATTGTTAAGAAAGGCCAAATTAGCAGGCATGAAATCCCTTGATGAGGCTGAAAAGCTCACCAAAAACAGGAAAACTTGGTGAACTACCATGTGAGACCTATATGACATTTAACAGCACGGGAAGGATGTAAAATGTAAGAAAGTAGATGCAAAAAATGGACACTTAACAAATCACTAAAAGAGAAAATGACAGCATTTGAAATGAAATGTTTTAGAAGGGCACTTAGAATATAATGGAAAGAAAGAAAATCAAATAAAGAGATATTGATGGAATTAGATGTCGCAGAAAACTGGCTCATAAACAGTATCAGAGCTGAGATACTTCGGCCACATCAAGAGACAATGTTTTGGAGAGGCTGACACTAGAATAGTGTCTGGCAAAAGAGAAAAGGAACAGCCTCGCTGCAGGTGGACTCAGGACATCACAGAAAGTCTGAATATGTCACTGCATGATGTTGGTCAACTTGTGCAAGACCACGTTGCATTCAAGAAGGCGGTGAGAGGGAAAAAGATGTGAAGTTGATGTCAGAGTTGAAGGTGTGGCAAACTGATTGCCAAGTCATGTTTATGGAACTTGCCAAGCATCACTTTATTATGCAGCTTCTTTCAAGATTTATTTTACCCATACTTGATAATACTGGTCACAGTACAAACGAGAATAATATAATGGAAGAAAAACATTTCATAAGAACGGTGACAACTAATAATGTAATAAAAATATCATCAAATGTAACATGATCAAATATAAGAGAAATAAGTAATGAAGATATTACATTAAAAATTATGGAGGTAAGTACAGTGACAAGAAAAAGAAATGAAGAAGAAAATTCTTAACTTGGAAGTTTAATTCAAAAGGAGATGATTTTTTGCATCATTTTGCCTTCAGTTGGAGGATAAGTGTGACGATGGATGCTGTAAAACGTAAAACTGGTCCAAGAAGAATAGTTTGATGAAGGTATGTGGTGCAGTTTTTAAATTTAAAAAAATAGGAAGCAAGAAAGGGGGAAGAGGCTGGGGAATCTGACCTCCTATTGCTAATACACATCCTGTTTCTTTTTTTCTTTCTATCTTTATTGTAAAACTACATCATATATCTTCATCTAACTCTAGTCCTTCAGAAATGGAGCCATTGTGCTGCAGCTATAAAATTTGATCATTATAAATTTCAAACTGTGAAAATGGTAGGTTGGGATGTCCTAAGTGTAACCTTGAAGATAGAGAAACTTGAATTTTATTCCATCATCTTTTAGATCTCATCATTTTTGTTTGCTTAGAGTTTCAAAGTAGACAGTTTTTTGTTACCCTCTGGTTATATATATTTAAAATGAAGGAGATGATGTTGTGACATTATTTTGCTTATTATCTCTTTTCTTCAGTTAATCTCCTTGGTTCCATACATGAACTAAAAAAAAACAAACCAGTGAAATTTATCCAAGAGACAGGACTGTAGATATAGACAGAAAATGCATAAGAATAATAGGAGATCTCCTTTCTTTCATCACTTTTCTTTATCATCACCATCTTCTACTCCACCTTTGCCCTACTTCCTGATAAAACTTATTTTTACTTAAGAATTTTTGCATAAAAAACATATCACTTTATTGCTGATGCAAAAAACAAAAAAAAAAAGAAAGTTCACCATTTTTATGAAATAACTATGACAAGATTCCTATACAGTTCAGTGCATATATTGATGACATCAATGGACACGCCACAGGATGCCTTCCAAGGCTGTCATTGGCATCTCAAATGTCAGGGAAAAGACAGCACTTAGTAAGAATGTGACAGTGAGATTTCCAATGTAGTTGTAGGCCTGCAAGAGACACAATTTGTATATTCAGTGAGATTGCAGAGTTTAAGAAAATTTGGTTTATTTTAATAAAATTACGAAAGACAGTAAGAAAATTATGTAAGAAAATTACTACTTTGTCTTGTCTTGTGTTATCTCCCGGTAACTGTGAGCTGGTGTTTTTTGCAGCTGATGCTGTGGAGGTGTTGAGGTAAACCATCGTATCGGCGTGGGAGAGGGTTATGGCAGCTAATTTTTCAGTCCCGGAGTATAGCTAAACAGCAGGGGGTGTGCAATGCTTCCTTAGCAGATTCCACCAATATGGGGACTATGACAATCACTGCCCCATCAGCCAGGCTAGGCCTGTTACTGCTGGGTACCAACGGCGAGGTGGGACAGGGTCTTGGTCATTATGGTTTGCTAACACTGATGCTAGCATATCAGCTATGGGTAGTTGATTGCCTAAACGGACAGCATCTTTGCCCCCACAAAATTGGTACATACATAACTGGTCCTACCAACAGGGTAACATGGCAGCTCTGTAGGGCACGGACCTAAGAGAATAGGGGAACAGAATAATTATGATAATTGTGAGAGAAAAAAAATGAAAGAAATGACTTGAGGCAAAACCTGGGACTCTGTTTGGACTAGCAACTCTCTGACCATGAAAAGACAGTGGCACTAACTACTAAGCCACAACACAGAATTTAAAGAACTGAATTTGGGGCGCTGGGTATAAAAAGATGCTATCTGGGTGCTTTGAGGTCAAGTGGTTCTTTCACATCAGAAAACAACATTGTCTAGCTATGTCTTGGCCTTGGAAATTAATAAGCACTTTAGATGTGAGAGAAAGAAAAATAATAAGATAATGATTGGGAAAAGGACTTTGGAATGTGGTGGGACTAGCAACTGCCTAGACATAGCTAGACAGTGTTGTTTTCTGGTGTGAAAAGCCACTTGACCTCAAAGCACCCATCCTTACACATTGCACCAAATTCAGTTCTTTAAATTCTAATCATTTGGGTTGTGGCTTAGTAGTTAGTGCACTGTCTTTTCATGCCCAGAGAGTTGCTAGTCCATATGAAGTCCCAGGCTCTGCTTCAAGTCATTTCCTTACTACTTTTTTTCCCCCTCATAATTATAAAGTATTCATTTAATTTTTGAGGCTAATGTTATCTATTCTGTTTCCTACTTTGATCTACATAGATTCACATAAAAATTCTGTTAAAAAAGACTTCAATTACAGTATGCAGATATTTCTCAAGACAAGGGATGACCATACAAATTGATAAGGTACAGCATGTTATGAATAAGTGGAACTATGTTTACAAAAGCAGAAAAAGCCAGACTGAGGCAGACAAAGAAAGATGATGATAGATGAACTGATGATGTGGCATGAATAAAGAACACCAGTCCAACACATAATTAACACCTGGAATATAGAATTATGGAACAGCATGATGCCAACGCTGTCAGCATGGTACTTGATAGATGTTTACAAAAACAGAGAAGTTAATCTTGCAATGCTTAAAAAATATTTACACGACACCTTTCTTTTTTTCATATTACATTCACCATTTATTCACATCCTGATGTAATATATAATTCTCATGTTTTACATAATATCCATATGTAATATGTAACATCTGCAAATTACATAGTAAGTAAAAGTTGGGCAAAGGCCACTGAGACACGTAAAGAACGTGATTCAACTGCCAATATTTTTTTTTTATCATTTCATTACAGGAAGATGGGGCGGGGGGGGGGGGGGTGTGAAGATGCTGTCCAATTAGGCAATCAGTGACCCATAGCTGACCAAGACCCTGTCCCACCTCTCTGTTAGTATCTCTAGTAACAGGTCTAGCCTGGCTAATGGTACAGGGATTGCCATAGTCCCTATGGTGGAGGAGTCTGCTAAAGAAGCACTGCACACCCGCCTGCCTTTTAGCTTTACTCTGTGAATGAAAAAATAGCCACCATAACCCGCCCCCACGCCGATACGATGCTGTAAACATCTCCACAGCATCGACTGTAAAGAACACCAGCTCGCAGTTACAGGGAGATAGCCCAAGACAAGACAAGATAAAGTTACAGGATGATGTGATCAGTTGTATACCTGGTCATCTTTCCTTCCAGTAGAAATGAAGTATCCATTTCTACAGTTGAGTAACTATAGCACCTCCAGCCAGATTCAAACCACCAACCTTCACCATGAGAGATGAGTGACCAACCATTTTGCTACTCAGGTCCCCAAAATCATTTATTGACCTGTTTACATTTACGGTTCCTCATTTATAGCTTCTGCACTCCATATTTTTCTTCTTTTCCTTATCGGTGTTCATGGTGTCTGATGAAGGTTTGCTGTAAAAATTTTATAATTTTTTTTGTATCATTACTAAGTAAAGTTTACTTCCTTCATTTGTACCATTAAAATTTCTTCCCACAATTTACAACATCTTACATCTTTTCTGTGCCATTAAACATCACATAGAGCTCGCAAGGTAGTTTACCAAGTTTTCCTGCTTTCTGTAAGCTTTTCAACCTCATCAAGGGATTTTATGCCTATTAATTTGGCCTCTCTTAACAATGTCCTCTTTAGAGTTTCATGCGGTCGACCTCTTTTTCTTCAGGCTGTTGTATTCCACTTGATAGTTTGTTTTGGGATTCTCTGGCTGTTTCTTCTCATCACATGACTGACATACATCCATCCCCTTTTTTCTGATCACTCATGAAACAGGTTGTTGTTCGCTCATCTGCCTTATCTCTGTGTTGTTCTTGAATTCATTCCACTTTATGCAGAGTATTTTTCCTTAGGAATTTGTTTTCAAAAGAGTCTAATTTCTTGTCTATTTCTTTACTTGTTTTCCAGCTTTCGCTTGCATAAATGAAGGTGTTGTAAGTAAATTTACAACAGCATATGCACTTATTAGATGTGGAGCTAAGATGTTCTGCATATCATACAAGACTTAACTACAAGAACAACAAATGTGTGTGTGTGTGTGATGTGTGCATATTCTTGTTGTGATATCTCCCCCTGGAGCTGAAAGCATGATGTTCTTAGCAGTGAACATGGTGAGGATGTTGAGACACTCCCAATGTACTCAATACATCAACTCAAAACGTCTCACACAGATGAGTGTCCATATGTCAGTGGAGTCCAGACTCCAGAACATATCCTTCAAGAGTGCCCCAAACCATGAGGACCTGAGGCGTGTGAGACATGGCCAAGGGACATGATATTGGGGCAAAAGCTTTGGGGGGCTTCTATCAGGATCTGGAGAGGACTGCAGGCTTTGCCATGTTGACAGGGATCAGGATCTGGAGAGGACTGCAGGCTTTGCCATGTTGACAGGGATCAGGACCTGAAGTGACCAACAACTTCGAATGCAGAAGAAGAAGGTGTGAGTTAAGGCAACTATTTTCAGATTTTTTTTTTTGGGGGGGTGTATGTGTGTGCAAAACTTCTTTAGGAGACTCCACCCCCAAAGAGACCATAGTGATCCCAGCCCTGATAGCCAAGCTGAACCTGATATGTGAGGCACCAACAGAGGGGTGGGGCAGAGTTTTGGTCAGCTACTGATCTGCCAGCCTCGACACAAGCACTCAACCATGGATTGCTGACTGCTACAGCGGGTGGGCGGTCACTCACTCACTCATTAACCCACCCATCCACCCACTCACTCGCTCGCTCGCTCCCTCACTCACTCACTCACTCACTCACTCACTCACTCACTCACTCACTCACTCACTCACTCACTCACTCACTCACTCACTCACTCACTCATCACTCACTCACTCACTCACTCACTCACTCACCACTCACTCACTCACTCACTCACTCACTCACTCACTCACTCACTCACTCACTCACTCACTCACTCACTCACTCACTCACTCACTCACTCACTCACTCACTCACTCACTCACTCACTCACTCACTCACTCACTCACTCACTCACTCACTCACTCACTCATCACTCACTCACTCACTCACTCATCACTCACTCACTCACTCACCACTCACTCACTCACTCACTCACTCACTCACTCACTCACTCATCACTCACCACTCATCACTCACTCCCACTCACTCACTCACTCACTCACTCACTCACTCACTCACCACTCATCACTCACTCACTCACTCACTCACTCACTCACTCCTCACTCATCACTCACTCACTCACTCACTCACTCACTCACTCACTCACTCACCACTCCTCCTCACTCACTCACTCACTCACTCACTCACTCACTCACTCACTCACTCACTCACTCACTCACTCCTCACTCACTCACTCACCACTCACTCACTCACTCACTCACTCACTCACTCACTCCCACTCACTCACTCACTCCCACTCACTCACTCACTCACTCACTCACTCACTCACTCACTCACTCACTCACTCACTCACTCACTCACTCACCACTCACTCACTCACTCACTCACTCATCCTCACTCACTCACTCACCTCACTCCTCACTCCCACTCACTCACTCACCACTCACTCACCACTCACTCACTCACTCACTCACTCACTCACTCACTCACTCACTCACCACTCACTCACTCACTCATCCTCACTCACTCACTCACTCACTCACTCACTCACTCACTCACTCACTCACCCCCCCCCCTCCCCTCCTCACTCACCACTCACTCACTCACTCACTCACTCACTCACTCACTCACTCACTCACTCACACTCACTCACTCACTCACTCACTCACTCACTCACTCACCTCACTCACTCACTCACTCACTCACTCACTCACTCCTCACTCACTCACTCACTCACTCATCACTCACTCACTCACTCACTCACTCACTCACCTCACTCACTCACTCACTCACTCACTCACTCACTCACTCACTCACTCACTCACTCACTCACTCACTCACTCACTCCCACTCACTCACTCACTCCTCACTCACTCACTCACTCACCATCACTCACTCCTCACTCACTCACTCACTCACTCACCTCACTCACTCACTCACTCCTCACTCACTCACTCACTCACCACTCACTCACTCACTCACTCACTCACTCACTCACTCACTCACTCACTCACTCACTCACTCACCTCACTCACTCACTCACCTCACTCACTCACTCACTCACTCACTCACTCACTCACATCACTCACTCCTCACTCACTCACTCACCTCACTCACTCACTCCTCACTCACTCACTCACTCACTCACATCACTCACTCACTCCTCACTCACCTCACTCACTCACCTCACTCACCACTCACTCACCATCACTCACTCACTCACTCACTCACTCACTCACTCACTCACCTCACTCACTCACTCACTCACTCACTCACTCACTCACTCCACTCACTCACTCCACTCACTCACTCACTCACTCACTCACTCACTCACACTCACTCACTCACTCACTCACTCACTCACTCACATCACTCACTCACCACTCACTCACTCACTCACTCACTCCTCACTCACTCACTCCACTCACTCACTCACTCACTCACTCACTCACTCACTCACTCACTCACTCACTCACACTCACTCCAGATGTAGGCACCCCCACTCTAAATATGTATAAAACATAATACATATGAACATATATAGTCATATCATCAACAACTAACCAGACTCAGATGAGCTGGGTGCAGATAGATCGTTGTCCGTCTGCTGTAGACCACAAACAAGATCACCAACGGATGAAGCAGATACAAAGAGTAAGTCAGTCTAGACAAAACCAGGAATGGTCTCCATCCCAGGATTGTGTTGGCATAGCCTAAAGTTTAAGGATTTAAATGATTGTCATTGATTACAAACAAACTATCATTGTCATCGTCATCATCATTATCATCATCATCATCATCAGTGCTATCAAAGTGTATGGTGGCCTTTATACTTCATGGAATGAAACAATTAGCCGCTGCAGTGGTTCCCAAACTTGACTTGTTGAACAGTCATGTAGGGGTGCATGAATGGTCATGCAAGGATTTGCAAATGATCATGGTCTGCAGAACAATCGTAGATTATACAGAATACTAGGAATATGTGAAAAATTTTAATTTATTACCAAATTGGGAGAGCTTACAGAGGCCATGATGAATTATCATTACCCCAAGAGTAGATGCACCTACAAAAATTTTAGAACCATTAAACAAGAGCAATAACCATGGACACTCACTATTCTCTGCCTAGTTGTAACCTGCTGCAATAATACTGGGAAAAAAACCCCACAGAAATGTGATTTTTACTTAAAGCTCTACATACTTTACTGATCTAAAACATTATCCCAATAATTTGTTGTTAAAGAAATAGGAAATATATAATTATCTTTACATGTAACACAGAGAGTTGACTCATCTATCCTTTCAACAATAGCAAAATTTAATCTGACAAACCGGACAGTCTGGTCTATTTATAGCCTGATTGACATTTCATATAGTTTAGGCCCGCTTATAATGTTAAATGGCTTTTATGAGGTCAACCAAATCAACCAAACGGGGCATTCTTGATCTTTGAATTTTTTTACAAAGGTTTATTACATTCACTGGTTCACTAAATAGACTTCACTATTGGTTCATAATATACTCATTTACAAAAGGTTGGAGGACTCATTAAATTATTGCAACTTAAAACCTAGACAAAAAAAAAACAAACAATGGAAGCCATAATCACAGAGCTTCTTTTTGTTAACCCTACAACCCTTTTGGCTCATAATGAGGCTACTCTGCAGTCACCTATTAACTGTATCACCAGAGTATGAGACTTATTCTAAATGGCAATACATATTTTTAAAAAATTGTGATTTTTTGGACATATGGCATGAACAAACGAAAGAACAAATGAACATACTTTATTTTCAAAAGGTTAAGAATTTGGCAGCAGTCCCATCTGACATTCTGCCCTTCATTATACAGCTTTCACTCAGTCATAGATATTCAGCATTTGTTAATGAGCATAATAATCATGAAGACCAATTAAATGATTAAATAATAATAAACTTATCTCTTGTCCATATACTCTACACTTTGATTTATGCAACAACATGAAATAAACTTGATTCTTACTCACTCACTCACTCACTCACTCACTCACTCACTCACTCATCACTCACTCACTCACTCACTCACTCACTCACTCACTCACTCACTCACTCACTCACTCATCACTCACTCACTCACTCACTCACTCACTCACTCACTCACCACTCACTCACTCACTCACTCACTCACTCACTCACTCACTCACTCACTCACTCACTCACTCACTCACTCACTCACTCACTCACTCACTCACTCACTCACTCACTCACTCACTCACCACTCACTCACTCACTCACTCACTCACTCACTCACACTCACTCACTCACTCACCACTCACTCACTCACTCACTCACTCACTCACTCACTCATCACTCACTCACTCACTCACTCACTCACTCACTCATCACTCACTCACTCACTCACTCATCACTCACTCACTCACTCACTCACTCACTCACTCACTCACTCACTCACTCACTCACTCACTCACTCACTCACTCACTCACTCACTCACTCACTCACTCACTCACTCACTCACTCACTCACTCACTCACTCACTCACTCACTCACTCACTCACTCACTCCCTCCAGATGTAGGCACCCCCACTCTAAATATGTATAAAACATAATACATATGAACATATATAGTCATATCATCAACAACTAACCAGACTCAGATGAGCTGGGTGCAGATAGATCGTTGTCCGTCTGCTGTAGACCACAAACAAGATCACCAACGGATGAAGCAGATACAAAGAGTAAGTCAGTCTAGACAAAACCAGGAATGGTCTCCATCCCAGGATTGTGTTGGCATAGCCTAAAGTTTAAGGATTTAAATGATTGTCATTGATTACAAACAAACTATCATTGTCATCGTCATCATCATTATCATCATCATCATCATCAGTGCTATCAAAGTGTATGGTGGCCTTTATACTTCATGGAATGAAACAATTAGCCGCTGCAGTGGTTCCCAAACTTGACTTGTTGAACAGTCATGTAGGGGTGCATGAATGGTCATGCAAGGATTTGCAAATGATCATGGTCTGCAGAACAATCGTAGATTATACAGAATACTAGGAATATGTGAAAAATTTTAATTTATTACCAAATTGGGAGAGCTTACAGAGGCCATGATGAATTATCATTACCCCAAGAGTAGATGCACCTACAAAAATTTTAGAACCATTAAACAAGAGCAATAACCATGGACACTCACTATTCTCTGCCTAGTTGTAACCTGCTGCAATAATACTGGGAAAAAAACCCCACAGAAATGTGATTTTTACTTAAAGCTCTACATACTTTACTGATCTAAAACATTATCCCAATAATTTGTTGTTAAAGAAATAGGAAATATATAATTATCTTTACATGTAACACAGAGAGTTGACTCATCTATCCTTTCAACAATAGCAAAATTTAATCTGACAAACCGGACAGTCTGGTCTATTTTATAGCCTGATTGACATTTCATATAGTTTAGGCCCGCTTATAATGTTAAATGGCTTTTATGAGGTCAACCAAATCAACCAAACGGGGCATTCTTGATCTTTGAATTTTTTTACAAAGGTTTATTACATTCACTGGTTCACTAAATAGACTTCACTATTGGTTCATAATATACTCATTTACAAAAGGTTGGAGGACTCATTAAATTATTGCAACTTAAAACCTAGACAAAAAAAAAACAAACAATGGAAGCCATAATCACAGAGCTTCTTTTTGTTAACCCTACAACCCTTTTGGCTCATAATGAGGCTACTCTGCAGTCACCTATTAACTGTATCACCAGAGTATGAGACTTATTCTAAATGGCAATACATATTTTTAAAAAATTGTGATTTTTTGGACATATGGCATGAACAAACGAAAGAACAAATGAACATACTTTATTTTCAAAAGGTTAAGAATTTGGCAGCAGTCCCATCTGACATTCTGCCCTTCATTATACAGCTTTCACTCAGTCATAGATATTCAGCATTTGTTAATGAGCATAATAATCATGAAGACACAATTAAATGATTAAATAATAATAAACTTATCTCTTGTCCATATACTCTACACTTTGATTTATGCAACAACATGAAATAAACTTGATTCTTACATTCATTCAAAACTAAAAAATTTATAGAAAAGCTGTATAAAAAAAATTACAACAATCAAACCATACTTCAAACTACCTTAGACTATACTTAAGGAGGAATATAGTTCATAACAAACAGACGTTGACAAAGTCTGAAGTTATAAGAACGAATATTACTTAAAAGTTTTACGTGAATTGGTAGGGCATTCCAAAGGTGGAAAGTGAGTAAGAGAAGCTTTTTTTAAACATGTCAAGCCTTGGTTTTGGGAGAATAAAAATTTCTTTTGCCAGAACCTGGGACACACAGCCACACCAACCAATTTAGATTTAAGGGAAATTCATTTCAGCCAATGGAAATGTCACCTATTTTGGATCTGCGTTTATAATCACCCTTAATTAAGAAATGAATAGACAGGAAAAGCTGCCTCCACATTTGGCTAAGAAAGGCAAAGGTCTTGAAACAACCAACAGTTAACACTACAGTCAAAAGTTTTAGTTTATTACTCTAGCAACCTTGGTACTCTTATATATATTCCTGAAATACAGACAACATATTCAAGACAAGGTGGCTTGGCTGGCTGAGTGGTTAGGCACTCAGTCTAATAATCTGATGGTACTGGGTTCACATCCCAGCAGTGAGGACTTCCTTCTGGTGTCACCACACAAAAAAAGGCCCTATGGTCCACCCAGCCCCTAAAAATGGGTATCAGAGAAATCTGGGAAGGTAAATGCGGCCAAGCAGGACACTGACCACATCATACTTTCATATGCCAATGGTTTTGCAAATATGAGACTAACACTGTATCCCAATAAGCCTCAATGGAAACACAGGTTTTACCTTACTTTAGCTATTCAATACATAAAAAAATCCTTTATTATTACTCATACTGGCCACACTAAATGCACTGTGATCATCTTCTGTATGTCTAGTGGAACTAACCTCCAAGGTCTGTGCAGCAAGCGTATATAGCCCAGGCAACACAGAGAGCCCATCCTGGCCTTACCAAACTCTCATAGAAAGACTGCTGTAACCTGGTCCAGTTTTGCGACCCGTGCTTCCACTGGTTGTGATTGATGAGCACGAGGAAAACTGACACGCCAATTACCACCAGCCACACACATAAAGCCTTCCGCTGAAATAAAGATACTTCTAAATTAAACAAAAAAACTGCTCATAAGAGTTAAAGAATAATGCCTACAGAACTATGTGGACTTTATTTTTATTCTTACCCATTGTGACCTCTAACAAAGTTCCATTTTCATGGAACAAATTTTTGCTTGAATATCATTTTGTAAAAGAGATGAAGGAGACAAGATCAAGAGGCAGACCAAGACACAGTCAGAGAGACAACATTGAAGAAGATATACAGGAAATTGGTGTCACCAACTGGAGAGAGAAGATTAGGAATAGGGAGAAATGGAATTACCTGTAGCAATGAGCCTTAACAGCTTGGAAAGTTGAGGAAGAAGAAGAAGAATCATGTTTTTTTTCCCCCTAAACTCTTATTTTTGGCTTAAAAGAAATTTAAACTAAAATAACAGCAGTCACATGGTTCTGTCCCATCACTGGGAGTTCATAATTTTAAACTGGTGTAAGAGTTAAATAGAGGGCATTTCATAATTTCCCAGTAAAACATGGTGGTTGTGTTTGGTTATTATTACACAGTTTGTGTTGTTACAGCAATAAATCTTCTCCATAATATAGCAGGTAAAGAATCCACAATTTTTTTGGATCGAAAACAGGTCACCATCAAATTGGCTACTTATGTCCCTTCATATCAATACTGTACATTTATCTACTTTTTTTTTTTTTTTAATAACTTTATTTTCATTCAACAATCAACAATTTCATATACAACTGAAATGATGTGAAGTAGGGGTGATTGCCCGTGGAGTGAAATAATGAGATGGTGGGCTTTTACAAACCATGAAGTGATAGTGTGGAGTATGACAAAGTTAATACTTTACATAAAATGTGAAAACAAAGGTGTACAGTAATAGTATCACACACCCACACCCACACACTCTCTCTCTCTCTCTCACATAGGCTTGCTATAGCATCAGGGCTTTGTTTTGTATCGTGGGTAGGGGTGATAAAAAAGGCGTCGTGGGCTTGTTTTTATCTCTATTGTCGTGTCGCTGTCTGTGTCTGCACTGTGCCTTGTTTATCTTCAGACTTGGCTGACATGTTATCTTAAACTCCGTCGAGGGTAGAGATGTCTGCTAGTCAGTCTGTCGCGTCAAGAGTTAATCCTGTCTGGCAGTCATTGTCTGGTCAGATTGTTGCTTCAAGGTTAATCCCGTCTAATAACATTTGTTGAAGAAAAAGGTGTAACATTGTAAAAATATACATAAGAATCTCACAAGGAGTGTAAGGTTGTTCCAGTAACAATGGAGCAGTGAATATTTGGGATATAAATCAGTATTATTCATCCGAGCATTTGCAGTTCACTCTCTCTCTCCCCCTTCCTCTCTCTCTCTCTCTTTCTCTCTCTCTCTTATGCGCTCGCTACTGTCAAAGTTTTATTTCATGTCAGTTTACAGCATGTCATGATTTTCACAATTTTTTTGGATCGAAAACAGGTCATCATCAAATTGGCTACTTATGTCCCTTCATATCAATACTGTACATTTATCTACTAGGCTACTTATGTCCCTTTATATCAATACATTTATCTACTAGGCTACTTATGTCCCTTCATATCAATACATTTATCTACTAGCCTACTTATGTCCCTTCATATCAATACATTTATCTACTAGGCTACTTATGTCCCTTCATATCAATACATTTATCTACTAGGCTACTTATGTCCCTTCATATCAATACATTTATCTACTAGCCTACTTATGTCCCTTCATATCAATACATTTATCTACTAGGCTACTTATGTCCCTTCATATCAATACATTTATCTACTAGCCTACTTATGTCCCTTCATATCAATACATTTATCTACTAGGCTACTTATGTCCCTTTATATCAATACATTTATCTACTAGGCTACTTATGTCCCTTCATATCAATACATTTATCTACTAGGCTACTTATGTCCCTTTATATCAATACATTTATCTACTAGGCTACTTATGTCCCTTCATATCAATACATTTATCTACTAGCCTACTTATGTCCCTTCATATCAATACATTTATCTACTAGGCTACTTATGTCCCTTCATATCAATACATTTATCTATTAGGCTACTTTTTTTTTTTTTTTAAATGATGAAAACAACAGGCAGTGACCCGGTGGTACTGCAATACCGAGTCCGCCAGTAACGAGATGTGGACCATGGCCCCCACCATCAAATGTGCAGGGCAGGCCTCGAGCATCTCGTTTAGTTAAAAAAACTATGCTTTTGTCTTAACCAAAGGGTGTTTTTTTCATGTCTTGAATGAGTAAAGTGGTATCAAACTTCAGTCTCACCTCCGAATAAATCAGAATCAAATCTCACTTTCTCCACGGGGGAAAAATACATACCTTGGAGATCAGAGGTCGTCCAGAATACTTGTAAAGAACTACTCCCAGCAGAAAGCCGATACCGAACACACTAACCCTGGCCCAGGGCATTGTGTACACATGACTCCAGTACTCTATGAAACTCAGGTCCATTCTGTCAATGTCAAATGAGTGCAATGGTATCAATAGTAAAAATAGTACTATGAAATAAAGGTTAACAACAACTTACAGCAGTTTTTTCTTAACTCTTTTATCCTGAATGAACCACCACCATCACTTTTTCATAACACATTTACTGTCTGCAGTTCTGTCTCTTAGATAAAATTGGCTGTTTCTATGTAGTTCCTGTATAAAGAACTGCAAAGCTTAGCTTCTTGGATGGTTTCATTGGGCTAGTAATTATGTCTCTAATGAATCATGTCACACAGAGATAAGACAGATGAGCAAACAACAACCTGTCTCATGGGTGACAGAAAAAGAAGATGGACATATGTTGGTCACGTGATGAGAAGAAACAATCAGAGGATCCCCAAACAAGCTATAAAATGGAACACACTGAAGAAAAGGAGGTCGACCATGTGAAACTCTAAAGAGGACATTTGTTAAGAGAGGCCAGTTCAGTGGGCATAACATTCCTTGACGAGACTGAAAAACTTGCAGAAGACAGGAAATCTTGGCGAACTACCATGTGACGTTTAGCAGCACGGGAAGGATGTAAGATGTTTCATAGCTGGTGTAGTTTTGGAGGATGTGTTCCACAGTTTGCAGTGCCCTGACACATGTGCAAAGAGTGGAATTTCCTATCCTAAACTCAGTATACATGTGATTTCAGAGTTGGTTGTGTCTTGTTATGAGGCAGGAAGTGATAGCTTGTTCATTTCCATTTAGCTTGAGATAATCATCATGTGGTAGTGTTTGTGCTTTCCTGTAGGTCTTTGTCATGTTTCTCTTTTGGAATTTCTGTAGTGACATTATTATATCTACAGTTCGTGGTACATCAATATGATAACTGAGCTGTTGATAACGCTGTCCAAAAATAATTGTGGAAGCTCTTTTGAGTAGAAAATGATACATTTTTTTGTGGATCTATTTTTAAACCATTAAGTATTTCATGATGAAATGTCCTACAGTTATGAACAGAAAAACAATCAGTTGTAGCAGTTTTGAAAATACTGACATTTACTCAAATTGCTGCTTTCCATCATTTCTGTTAGTGCTCGATCTCTCTGTTACTGCAACTCTGAAGCTGATAACTGATAACATCTTGAAATACAGACACTGGTAAGATGAGGAGCACATTGCAGAAGATTGCTTGAATTCTGCCAGTGAGATCCTGCATAACTGCCAGATTCATAGCTCACTTGGGCAAAGGACTTGGCCAAACCCCAGCCCACTACAGGAAAAGCTATACAACAAAATCTGGAAACAGAGACAGGCTGCTGCATTTGTGAAAGGGCTTGGCATCTATGTCTGAGCAAATGACAAAGAAGAAGAAGAAGAACTCTGGACAGCAAATGTAAGATGCAGATTTCTAAGGCTCCATCACCAAAAGAACCACATCAATCCTTTCCCAGTTAGCCATGCTGAAGTAATGTGATGGTCTGCATCCATGAAAAAATGAGGGAGTGGAGTGTGTTGATTGTGGTTTCTGGGACATAGTTTTGATCAGCATTTGGTAGTGTTTGTGCTTTCCTGTAGGTCTTTGTCATGTTTCTCTTTTGGAATTTCTGTAGTGACATTATTATATCTACAGTTCGTGGTACATCAATATGATAACTGAGCTGTTGATAACGCTGTCCAAAAATAATTGTGGAAGCTCTTTTGAGTAGAAAATGATACATTTTTTTGTGGATCTATTTTTAAACCATTAAGTATTTCATGATGAAATGTCCTACAGTTATGAACAGAAAAACAATCAGTTGTAGCAGTTTTGAAAATACTGACATTTACTCAAATTGCTGCTTTCCATCATTTCTGTTAGTGCTCGATCTCTCTGTTACTGCAACTCTGAAGCTGATAACTGATAACATCTTGAAATACAGACACTGGTAAGATGAGGAGCACATTGCAGAAGATTGCTTGAATTCTGCCAGTGAGATCCTGCATAACTGCCAGATTCATAGCTCACTTGGGCAAAGGACTTGGCCAAACCCCAGCCCACTACAGGAAAAGCTATACAACAAAATCTGGAAACAGAGACAGGCTGCTGCATTTGTGAAAGGGCTTGGCATCTATGTCTGAGCAAATGACAAAGAAGAAGAAGAAGAACTCTGGACAGCAAATGTAAGATGCAGATTTCTAAGGCTCCATCACCAAAAGAACCACATCAATCCTTTCCCAGTTAGCCATGCTGAAGTAATGTGATGGTCTGCATCCATGAAAAAATGAGGGAGTGGAGTGTGTTGATTGTGGTTTCTGGGACATAGTTTTGATCAGCATTTGTTTGTCAGTCAAGATTATTAGCTCTAACAGTTACCTTCAGTTTCATTGTTACATAAACTTATTTCTACAGTCAGTAATATTTACAGGTCACCTTCAGTCTCATTGTTACATAAACCTATTTCTACAGTCAGTAATACTTACAGGTCACCTTCAGTGTCATTGTTATATAAACTTATTTCTACAGTCAGTAATATTTACAGGTCACCTTCAGTCTCATTGTTATATAAACTTATTTCTACAGTCAGTAATACTTACAGGTCACCTTCAGACTCATTGTTACATAAATTTATTTCTACAGTCAGTAATACTTACAGTTCACCTTCAGACTCATTGTTACATAAACTTATTTCTACAGTCAGTAATACTTACAGGTCACCTTCAGTCTCATTGTTACATAAAGCTATTTCTACAGTCAGTAATACTTACAGGTCACCTTCAGTCTCATTGTTACATAAACTTATTTCTACAGTCTGTAATACTTACAGGTCACCTTCAGTCTCATTGTTACATAAACTTATTTCTACAGTCAGTAATACTTACAGGTCACCTTCAGTGTCATTGTTACACAAATTTATTTCTATAGTCAGTAATACTTACAGGTCGCCTTCAGTCTCATTGTTACATTAACTTACTTCTACAGTCAGTAATACTTACAGGTTACCTTCAGACTCATTGTTACACAAATTTATTTCTACAGTCAGTAATACTTACAGGTTATCTTCAGTCTCATTGTTACATAAACCTATTTCTACAGTCAGTAATACTTACAGGTCACCTTCAGTCTCATTGTTATATAAACTTATTTCTACAGTCAGTAATATTTACAGGTCACCTTCAGTCTCATTGTTATATAAAATTATTTCTACAGTCAGTAATACTTACAGGTCACCTTCAGCCTCATTGTTACATAAACCTATTTCTACAGTCAGTAATACTTACAGGTCACCTTCAGTCTCATTGTTACATAAACTTATTTCTACAGTCAGTAATACTTACAGGTTAGCTTCAGACTCATTGTTACACAAATTTATTTCTACAGTCAGTAATACTTACAGGTCACCTTCAGTCTCATTGTTACATAAATTTATTTCTACAGTCAGTAATACTTACAGGTTACCTTCAGACTCATTGTTACACAAATTTATTTCTACAGTCAGTAATACTTACAGGTCACCTTCAGTCTCATTGTTACTTAAACTTATTTCTACAGTTTGTAACAGTTACAGGTCACCTTCAGTGTCATTGTTACATAAACTTATTTCTACAGTCAGTAATATTTACAGGTCACCTTCAGTCTCATTGTTATATAAAATTATTTCTACAGTCAGTAATACTTACAGGTCACCTTCAGCCTCATTGTTACATAAACCTATTTCTACAGTCAGTAATACTTACAGGTCACCTTCAGTCTCATTGTTACATAAACTTATTTCTACAGTCAGTAATACTTACAGGTTAGCTTCAGACTCATTGTTACACAAATTTATTTCTACAGTCAGTAATACTTACAGGTCACCTTCAGTCTCATTGTTACATAAATTTATTTCTACAGTCAGTAATACTTACAGGTTACCTTCAGACTCATTGTTACACAAATTTATTTCTACAGTCAGTAATACTTACAGGTCACCTTCAGTCTCATTGTTACTTAAACTTATTTCTACAGTTTGTAACAGTTACAGGTCACCTTCAGTGTCATTGTTACATAAACTTATTTCTACAGTCAGTAATACTTACAGGTCACCTTCAGTCTCATTGTTACTTAAACCTATTTCTACAGTCAGTAATACTTACAGGTCACCTTCAGTGTCATTGTTACATAAACTTATTTCTACAGTCAGTAATACTTACAGGTCACCTTCAGTCTCATTGTTACTTAAACCTATTTCTACAGTCAGTAATACTTACAGGTCTCCTGTGGTCTCATTGCTACATACATTTTTTTCTACAATCAGTAATACTCACAGAACAAACTGTCCTCCATGTATGAACTCAGATACAAAAGCTGATGCCATTCCACATAATGAGAAACATAAAATCAATCCAATTCCCATTTTCAAGTTCCTGAAAAATTGTGAAATTATGTTGAAACAACATGCTATCTTTAAATTCTAATGAGATCTGGGACATGTCACAATAATATAATGTTTATTTTTGTCAATCTCACTGCACAGAGAGCAATATCTTCTTCTTCTTCCTTCTTCTTCTTCCTTCTTCTTCTTCATCTTTCATCTCCCTTGGAACTGTGAGCTAATGTTCTTTGCAGAGAGTAGTAGTAAGAAAGACAGTGATGAACAGACAAAAAGAGTGACATAGCGACAGTGGTAGAGAGGGATAAACAAATACAGAAAATGAAAGAAAGATAGAGACAGAGAATGGAAGAAAGAGAAAATGAGACTCAGAGAAACAGAGAATGGAAGAAAGAAAAACAGAGAATGGAAGAAAAACATAATGGTAGAAAGAAGAAAAACATAATGGTAGAAAGAAAAAAAACAGAATGGAAGAAAAATAGAGAATGGAAGAAAGAAAGACAGAATGGAAGAAAAACAGAGAATGGTAGAAAGAGAATGGAAGAAAGACAGTGACTAAGAATGAAAGAGGCAGGAAGAGAACAGAAGAAACATACAGAGAATGGAAGACAGATAGAGACAGAATTGAAGTCAGATAGAGACAGAGAATGGAATAAGGATTCAGAGATTGGAAGAAACACACTGTGATTGGAAATAAGAGAGAGAGAGAGAGAGAGAGAGACACAGAGAGACAGAGAATGGAAGAAAGATACAGAGACTGGAAGAAGGAGATTGACTGATTGATCTTTATTTCAAAAGGGTTAAGAATTGGGCATGCAGGCCCATCTGACATTTTGCTCTTTATCCTACAACTTTCACTCTGTTCCAGACAGAGAATGAAAGAAACACAGTGGAAGAAAGACAGTTACCAAGAATGAAAGAAAGATAGACAGAGAACAGAAGAAAGAGACAGAGAATGAAAGAAAGACAGTGGAAGAAAGACAATGACCAAGAATGAAAGAAAGACAGACAGAGAACAGAAGAAAGAGACAGAGAATGGAAGACAGACAGAGATGCTGAAAAGAAGAAAGACATACCTAGAATGGAAGAGAGAGAGAGAGAATGAAAGAAAGAGACAGAGAATGGAAGTAAGAGAGACAGACACAGCAGAAAAGATGGACAAACCTGTAAACTACGTAGATGAACACTGGAGACACAACAAACAACTGCATGTCTACTGCCATAAACCACGACCAGGTCATGCACTGAAAATATGCAACAATAAATACAATTCAACAGGATTCTTCATAATCAGAATGTGCAACATTACATACAGTAATGTTATAGTCTTATTTATAAATAAACTGTGTACTAAATTAAAGGTCATACACATACATCTTACATCCTTCCCGTGCCGTTAAATGTCACATAGGGCTCGCATGGTAGTTTGTCAAGTTTTCCTGTTTTCGGTAAGCTTGTCAAGGGATGTTATGTGCACTAAACTGGCCTCTCTTAACAATGTCACATGGTCAACCTTTGGCCTGTAGTGTTCCGCTTGATAGCTTGTTTTGGGATTTTCTGACTGTTTCTTCTCATCACGTGAGTGACATATGTCCATCTTTTTCTGATCACCTATGAGACAGGTTGTTGTTTGCTCATCTGTCTTATCTCTGCATTGTGGTTGAATTTGTTCCACTTTATACCAAGTATTTTCCGTAGGCATTATTTTCAAAAGAATCTAATTTCTTGTTTATTTCTTTAGTTGTTTTCCAGCTTTCACATGCATAAATGAGGGTGGATATTACATTTGAACTGAAGAATCTTAACTTGCATTTTGTGTTTATAACTTTTGAATGCTATATGTTCTCAAGATTCTTGAACGTCAATGCTGCTTTTGCAAGTCTAACTTCCTTTCTGGTGTGACCATCTTGGTCTATGTACCTGCTGAGGTATGCAAAATGGCTTACATCTTCAACAGCTGTTACTTCTACATATATTTTTCCTTTGTTAATTTCAAGACCTATTTTACTAGCCAATGAAGACAGGGTATCTGTTTTTTCTAGCATTGATTTAACATTGTCACTGATAAAAGTTATTTCATCTGCAAAGTCAAGATTTTCTAGTTGGGTCCCACGTATCCAATCAATGTCCGTTTTACCTATGCAGCATTTTTTCACTACGATGTCTATGGCAATTCCAAAAACTAAGGGAGATGGTATACATCATTGTTTCACACCTATTTCAATCTAGAACCATTTGCTCATTCCCTCTTCTGTGTTGCCTGTGCAAACATATCCGTTGTAGAGATTCTTAAAGTTGTTGACAATTTTAGATGGTTGTCCACATATTCTTAAAATTCTTCACAATAAATCTCTGTGTATGCTATTAAATGTCTTTTTTAAAGTCTATGAAATTCAGGATTAATGGTCTTTACTTTTCAATATGTTTTTCAAGTATTATTCTTAGAGTAAAGATCTAGTCGAGACAGCTTCTCCCTTTTCAAAACTTTGCTTGTTTTTCTCTCATTGCAGTATCAACTACATCTATGAGTCTGTTCAGAATGACTTTGCAAAATACTTTTGACACACTTGATAGTAAAGTTACTCCTCTCCAGTTATTGCAGTCACTAAGGTTGCCTTTTTTGGTATTTTAACAATGATTCCCTTTTTTCCTTTTAGAAAGGAGCTTTTCTTCTTTCCAAATTTTATTAAACATTCTCTGTAGTTGGCTCATGTTGTTACTATTAATAGCTTTTAACATTTCACTTGGTATTTCATCTTCACCTGCAGCTTTGTTGTTAGTCATTAGATTCACAGGTTTTTCAGTTTCATTCAATTCAATGAGACAACTACAGAGAATGCTTAATAAAATTTGGAAAGAAGAAAAGGTCCTTTCTAAATGGAAAAAAAGGAATCATTGTTAAAATACCAAAAAAGACAACCTTAGTGACTGCAATAATTGGAGAGAAGTAACTTTACTATCAGGTGTGTCAAAAGTATTTTGCAAAGTCATTCTGAATAGACTTATAGATATAGTGGATACTGCAATGAAAGAAAAACAAGCAGAGTTTCGAAAAGGGAGAAGCTGTCTCTACCAAATCTTTACTTTAAGAATAATACTTGAAGAACATACTGAAAAGCACAAACCATTAATACTGAACTTCATAGGCTTTAAAAAGGCATTTGATAGCATACACAGAGATTCATTGTGGAGATTTTTAAGACTGTATGGAATACATGGTCAACACAGAAGAAGGAATGAGCAAATGGTTTCAGACTGAAACAGGCATGATATAAGGATGTGTACTATCTCCTTTGCTTTTTGGAATTGCCATAGACTTTATACCGAAAAAATGCTGCACAGCTAACACAGGTGTTGATTGGGTACATGGGACCCAACTAGAAGATCTTGATTTTGCTGATGACATAATATTTTAAAATTCATCGATTTAACCGATTCGAGCATAATTTTCAAGTTTTTTTTTAGATCGGTTGACCGAAGGGTCACACCGACCGACTAGATATATCTTATTTTATGTGTTTATGGCAGTTGTAGACCTGTTAGATTTATTGCAAAAAAGCATCCCCAAATATCAATGCAAACAATGTTTTTGTGTTGACCTACATATTTTGTATTGGATTGTGACACAGTTTTATGACAACAATGCACACTTTTCTACCTTAACTTGCAAAGCCACCCAGGCATGTCACTTTAGGAGTGGGTACCACCATGAACTACAACTTCAGGTGACAACCAGTCTGGACCCTTATCAACAATCCTACTGTTCAGTCACTCAGACACAATGCATGTCAGAACTTGTCATAACCAAAACTTCCATCAAGGCACTGTAAATCTCACTGTACATCACCTTCATCTTTATAACAACCCATTGACCAAAATTGTTATGATTAAATTATATCTGAAACTGTCATGTTTATTCTTTACAATAAAAATTCACTATTTTTAAAAAAATACAATAAGATCTGTAGGAAATAATAACACAACCCTGTAACAAAAATTTTCATTTTTCTTAATTAACAAGTCTATTTTTAACTCTCACAGCATTAGCTGACCCTGACCTTGCTGTACGGTTTATAAAAATTGTTGATGTACAGAAGATGGGACCACCATTTATGTCTACACTCTTCGAACTCCACTAACTTGTCAGACTTGAGTGGGCCCTGTACAATATGATCGTACAAGTTCACTCCTACCATCATCACCACCATGTACATGGGTGTCAACCTGCATGACATCAAAGGTTACGGTAAGGGACAACGTATCATTAAAAAAAAGCACAATAATATCATGCTGCATAAGTACTTAACAAATCATTTGAAAAGAAAATAACAGCATTTGAAATTAGATGTTATAGAAAGGTACTCAGAGTATCATGGATATTTTAAAAATCTAATAAAGAGATAGTTATGGGGATTAGGTGTCCTAGAAAACTGGCTTGTAAACTCATCAGAATCAGAAAGTGAAAGACTTTGGCCACAACAAGGGACACAATGATTTAAAGAGGTTGATAGCCTAGAGGTTGACAGCCTTAGAAGGTGACAGCCTAGAGACTGACAGCCTAGACGTTGGCAGCCTAGAGGTTGACAGCTTTAGAGGTTGACAGCTTTAGAGGTTGACAGCCTAGATGTTGACAGTCTAGAGGTTGACAGCCTTAGAGGTTGACAGCCTAGATGTTGACAGTCTAGAGGTTGACAGCCTTAGAGGTTGACAGCCTATAGGTTGACAACCTAGATGTTGACAGCCTACATGTTGACAGTCTAGAGGTTGACAGCCTAGAGGCTGACAGCCTACATGTTGACAGCCTAGAGGCTGACAGTCTAGAGGTTGGCAGCCTTAGAGGTTGATAGCCTAGAGGTTGACAGCCTTAGAAGTTGACAGCCTAGAGACTGACAGCCTAGATGTTGACAGCCTAGAGGTTGACAGCTTTAGAGGTTGACAGCCTAGATGTTGACAGTCTAGAGGTTGACAGCCTTAGAGGTTGACAGCCTATAGGTTGACAGCCTAGATGTTGACAGCCTACATGTTGACAGTCTAGAGGTTGACAGCCTAGAGGCTGACAGCCTAGATATTGACAGCCTAGAGGCTGACAGTCTAGAGGTTGACAGCCTTAGAGGTTGATAGCCTAGATGTTGACAGGCTACATGTTGACAGCCTAGAGGTTGACAGCCCAAGGCATAGTATCTGGCAAAAGAGAACAGAAATGACCTGACAACAAGTGGACTCAGGACATCACAAAGAATCTGAATATGTCATTGCTAGATGCTGATGACACAGTATTACTGTCCACAAAACAAAAAGATTGGAAAAACTAATTATGTCAGTCTGTAAGAATAGTGAAGAGCAAAACCTCTATCTTAATGTGAAGAAAACTAAATTGATGACAACTGACAAAACAAACAAGGCAGCTGAAATATGAATCAATGAGGAAAAACTGGAAGAAGTGGAGAGTTTTGAATATCTTGGATCATCATTAACTAATAATGAAGGTACAATGAGGAAATTAAAAGGAGGACATCCATCGCTCTTCAAAAAGTAAAACAACTAAAGAAGCTGTGGAGAGGAACAGACAGAACCACAAAAATAAGATTATTAAAGGCATGTATCTTTCCCATTGCAACATATGCCTGTGAGACCTGGACACTTAACAAAACAGCTGAGAAACACATAAATGCCTTTGAATGTAAATGCTACAGAAGAGTTCTTCAAATATCATGGACACAAAAAAGAACAAATATATCCATACTACAAAAACTTAATATTGAAGAAGGTTGGCTAGTAAAGAGGATTAAACAGAGAAAATTTAAATATTTTGGATACATTAAACAGCATGGTAATTTAGAGAAGATCATACTAGAAGTGTACATAATAGGGAAAAAAGAGAAGAAGACCAAGGCGAAGATGGGTGCAAGACATCATTGATAATCTGCAAATGGATGCATCAGCAGCAGCGCATCTTGCTTACAACCGAGAGGCCTACAGGAGAGCTGTTAGGGAGGCAAAGTTCCACAAGGAACATGCAAATGACTAACAGACTGAGATGCTAGTCAGTTTGTGAAAGACAGCTTTACACTCAGGGAGGCACCTAGAGGGACAACGTTCTGAAAAGGGCAAGCTGAACAAAAAAGCATAAGTACTTATCTAGGTAAAAAAACATCTTCACATTTTACACATCAATCACTAATTCAAACAAAGTTAAACCTCCAAAAAAAAAAAAGAAGTTCCTGATTACTATTCCATTTTAATAGTGAGGAGAAGAGTAGGTTGCATCCAAAACTTAGAATAAAAGGTGTCAAAATTTCAGTTGACAACTCTATATTCCCAGCAGAATAAAATTTGTCTCAGCTCATAGTATACTTCTTCCTTTGCTGCATTCATGCACAAGATGGTGCTGCTTGCATTATGCCATCTTCAAGCGGTCTTTTACTTAGATGAACCATCTCTTTTTGGGTCATCTTCTTTGCTTGATTATTTGTAATTTTAGGCCATGCATCTGTGTTGGAGAATCATCAAATGACCAAACTAGTTATTTTTTTACTCTACAAATTACACACAAGATGTATTTGTTAAAATTAATCTATACAAACTGTCATGAGTTTCGGATCTTCAATTGCACAAAGACCACACAACATCAATATATACACGAACTGCTTCTCCACAGATCAGAAGCAAGTAAAAAAAAAAAAAACAAAACAAAAATGCTTACCGCCAAAATCGATGAAACAAGAAAGCTAACCAGAATTTGACTCCAGGTTTATTTCTTCGTAGCAAACGCAGTGTAACCAACATGGACAGGCAACCGCTGCAAAGTGTATTGTAACAAATTATGGTAGATTAAAAACAGTGATTTATAAACAATCATGTTCTTTCTCTCTCTCTCTAAGTTTCCTTCTTACAGGCATAGGCTATCATGTCCTTCCATAACCCTCGATCCCTTGTGCATCTCAACAGGCTTGTGACTGAGCATTTCCCGTGCCAGGATGCCAAATCATCAAACATCTTTTCTCTCTGTCTACCTCTGCTTCTTCTACCTTCAATCTTCCCTGTTGCCATTAGGTGGTCCAGCCTACCTCTCCTTCACTTTGTGAGCTCAGATGTCATTTTCTGATCTTCATTATAATTTTCCTTTTTTCTTTTGCCTCATTCAGAATTTCCTCATTTGACTTTCTCGCTGTTCATGGTACCTTCAGGTTTCTTCTTAAGACTCACATTTCTTCTGACCCCAACCTTCTTTGTATCTCTTTACTGACCATCAAACCAATTATAGCAAAATAACCATGTTAGCATTACTCATTATGTAGGCAAGGATCAAACAGATATAAAAGTAACAACATAAATATTAAAATAAATAAACGTGCAAAATGTTGAATAAAATAACTGTAACATATTCATCCAATTAACTGATGAAATATAAATGTTTAGCTAGAAGTATGAACAAAATTACAGAATGTTTAATTGAACAAATGGATAAAAACACACATTTTTTAACTCTTCCCGTGTCAAAGTTGCTATAGTACGGATTTCCGATTACTGAGTTGCGTGCCATAGTCGTTATAGTGACAATTCATTTGTTTCATTAAAACCAGCTGGTGTAACATTTAGATTGTACATATTTCGTTTGCATTTCCGGTGACATTTTTCAAAATGGTGGAAGAGTCCTTAGTCATGAGCTATGCCGAGCGAGAAAAAGGAAGAGAAACATCGAAATTTTTCAATTTTTGACGATGTAGATAGGGGTATGGACATGGCCTGTGACCACCCCACTGCTCTTGAATGTATCTTAAGTAGATTTAGACATATTTAGATGACTGGAGAAATAGTTAGTAGGTTATTTCAGACATTAATTTTGCGAGAATGCAACATAGAATCACAATACGAGATCGATAAGTAGATCTAGACATCTCAGATGGTAAGTAGTGCAAATCTAGACCTAGCCGATGGTGACCTGGGCACAATCATTGTCTAAAAGCACCACATTACTTCTTTTTTCCTAAAAAACTCTGCATTTATGAAATTTTCATAAATTTAGTTATACCTTGAAACATAATAAGTACACGGAAGTACATGTAAATACTGTTTTCCATTCCATTTTACAACTATGCCCACTATACAGATCAGGATCCGCGCTTTTTGCGTGGCACGAATGAGAACGTCCGCGTTTTTTTCTTGGGCACGGGAAGAGTTAACTGAATATCACAATAGATCTTTTCAAACAAATGAATAACTGTCATGTTTAACATTCATTCAAATGAATGGATAAAAGTACAACATATTTCAAATGCATGAATGTTAATGCATGAATAACCATTAATTTAATGACATGGATATGTAAACTGAAAGATAAAATGATCACTTCGGATATGGAACACTTCAAGATCTGGGAGATCAATGAAAACAGTCACACAACTGATGCTTCACAAGTGGCTGGCCAAACTTAAAAAAGTTGCAGATCTCCTCCCTAACATAGACATGCCAGTATTAAAAGCAAATGAAGCAGTAGATCAACTGGCAAGTAAAGTAACAACCCTGGGCAACTTACATGTGGACAAAGCAGACCCCATAACAGCCACTGTATCAAAATTACAGGGAGAGGAGTAAAAAATATGAATGCAGCACATATTACCAAAGATTATGTGAAAGAGGTATAACGAGGGGCAGAAGCAGACAATCAGAACTTTGCTTTATACAGGGTCTGGCATAAAGCATAGCTGGATTTAACTGATGTAGTGCACAGAAACTGAATACATGTGAAAAAAAACATGATGTCAGAGATGAAACAGACAAATGGTCATTTTTAACAATGGCTTTTTGGCAAACACAACATCGCGCGTTCACTGTTGAAACTTGTTTTAAAAGTGGAGAATCGTCTATTATTGTACAATGAAAGTTTCGTCGCCATTTTGAGTTGCATTCCCGTGATAATGTTCCTGATCAGAGGACAAAACAATTTTGAGGTGGGTCAAAAAATTTAAGGAAACCACTAATTGCTTAATAACAAGTCTACTGGTAATCCAAGAACTCATCAGACACCTGAACAAATTCAAGAAGTCCACAACGCATTGCTGAGTAGCCCTTGGCGATCAGCTGTTAGGAACGCTTTGGCACCTGGCATCCTCTTACTGTTAATAGTGATCTTTATGTGCAGATTTTAACTGAATACTTCATTCCAGACTTGGCCAATAGAAATGAAAGGCTAATATGGTTTCAACAAGATGGAGCAACTGCCCATGCAGCCCATCAGTCCATGGCCATGATGCGACAAGCATTTCCCAGTCGTCTTATTTCCAGATTTGGGGATATTCATTGGCTGGCAAGGTCACCGGATTTATTGGCTGCAGACTTCTTTTTGCGGGGGTATCTCAAGAACACGGTGTATGCTAGTCAACCACAGTCAGTTGCAGACCTAAAAGATCGAATCCGACACTGCATTCAAAATATCCCTTTGAATATGTTAAATGGTGTTATGCAGGAATTTTCAGATGCCTGGCTGAATATATCAAATGTAATGGCAGTCATCTAACAGGTTTAGTTTTCAAAACCTAAATATGATTGTCAGTAATAATAAAAATATCCACTTTTCTGGGTTTCATTTCATTTTTTTTTACCAAAAACATGTATCTTATATCTTATATCCTTCCCGTGCCGTTAGACGTCACATAGGGCTCGCAAAGTAGTTCGCCAATTTTTCCTGTCTTCGGCGAGTCTTTCAACCTCATCAAAGGATCCTATGCCTGTTAACTTGGCCTCTCTTAATAATGTTCTCTTCAGAGTTTCACGCGGTCTGCCCCTTTTTCTTCGGCCTGTTGTGTTCCACTTGATAGCTTGTTTTGGGATTCTCTGCTCATTTCTTCTCATAAAGTGGCCAACATATGTCCATCTCCTTTTCCTGATCACCCGTGAGACTGGTTGTTGTTCAGTCATCTGTCTTATCTCTGCATTGTTCTTGAATTCATTCCACTTGATGCCGAATATTTTCCTTAGGCATTTGTTTTCAAAAGAGTCTAATTTCTTTTCTATTTCTTTAGTTGTTTTCCAGCTTTCGCATGCTGTACCGGGAGTTGGGCATAAGGCTAACAACCTTATCCTGAGACCTATCTAGAGGCAACTCCAGATAGGAAAAAAAGATATGGAAACTCGCAGAGAAACCAACCGAGCATCAGGGATGCCAACTCCGAAGAGCTCATTCGTCAGCCCCAAACATGTGACAAGGGTTGGATTCTGGAATGTGAGAACGATGGCAGCACCAACAAGAACTAACCAGGTCATCAAAGAAATGGAGAGATACCATCTAGACATACTGGGCATCAGCGAAATGCGATGGCCAGAAGCAGGTAAAAGATCGGCGGAAAACGGTAAGTTAATTATACATTCAGGTAGAAATGACAATAAATTCCGAGACGGAGTGGGCATTATTATGTCAAATGTAGCTGCAAAGAGCCTTGTAGAATGGGAACCAGTGAACAGTCGTATAATAAGAGCACGATACAACCTACGACACAGAAGAATGACAATAATACAGTGTTATGCACCCACGAATGATGCAGATGATGATGTGAAAGACGACTTTTATCACCAACTACAACAAATCATCAACAAAGTCCCTAAACACGACATCCTAATTGCTATGGGGGACTTCAATGCTAAGGTAGGGAAGGATAATACCGACGTTGAAAAAGTGATGGGGAAAGAAGGAATTGACATGGTTAATCAGAATGGAGAAAGATTAATTGAAATATGTTTAACAGAGGGCATGGTCATTGGAGGCACAATATTCCCACACAAAGAGATACATAAAACAACATGGATATCTCCAGATGATAGAACTAGAAACCAGATAGACCATTTTTGTATTAGAAAGCAATACAGAACATCTCTCATGGATGTAAGGGCTTATAGGGGTGCAGATGTCAACAGTGATCACAACCTGTGCATAGGGAAAATAAAACTAAAATTGAAAAGTCAACACAAGAAATCAGTACACAGAAAGATAAACATCCACAGCCTACAAGAAGAAAATACTAACATTAATTTCAATCAGGAACTTGCCAATCATTCCAAAACATGTATAGCTCTTATTTATTTTCCATTTTTAAAATCCAGCTTTGCTTTATGCTGGACCCTGTACAACCAATGCACCACTGGCACCATCACCCAACATACACCGTGAACAACACTGAGGTTAAAGGCTGAGTACATATGGGAGTGTCTTGAGTGCAAGGAGGCCCAACTCTAGGCCAGCATCAGAGCATGGCCATTCTTCAAGTTCAAGTCACAAGACTGAGAAAATAAATTTCAAGACTTGGACGTTTGCCACATTGGCATTTTTTTTTTTCTTCTAATTTGTTGTGAGCACACTACAGCGTAAAGCTGGCCACATCTCTAATCATTTATATGAAAATGGAGATGGAGTGAGGACAGTCAGCATATCATCAAGATCATTATTTCCAAAAGAACCATCAAATACCATTGCTGAGAGATCATGGTTTTTCAGTTCTTGTGATCCTTAGTGTTATTAATCAGATCTGCTGATTTTCTTTTTCTCATCCACATCAGCACTCAATCCCACAACACAACACCAACCATAACAACTCCAATAACAAGAACAACAATCACCACAATAACAACATTAACCAAAACAACAACAACAATAACAACACTAAAAGCAACAACAACCATGGTAACAACAACAATAATGACAATGCAACAACAGCAGTTACTAATAACAACATCAACAACAACACAATAATTTACCTGATTACAAAGAAAGTATCAACAGCCAAGTGAGCAGATCCAACAATATGGAAAGACAAGCGAGCTGATGTTTCTACCAGCTCGGCAGCATTTTCTGCTCAGTAAAGATAAATTTATTCGAAATGATAAAAAACATATCTGTTTTATCTTAGTTTATCAAGAAAGGGAGATGTCCACTCAATTTTAGTTTATTTAGTAACATGTTAAACTTTATATGTATAAAGCTAAGATCACTGTACTAGAATAATAGCACAGTCATCAAGGACAGCAACTGATCATTGTACTAGAATGACAGCACAGTTATCAAGGACAGAAAACCAGAACTGATCATTGTACTAGAATGACAGCACAGTTATCAAGGATAGCAAACCAGAACTGATCATTGTACTAGAATGACAGCACAGTTATCAAGGATAGCAAACCAGAACTGATCAATGTACTAGAATAATAGCACAGTTATCAAGGATAGCAAACCAGAACTGATCATTGTACTAGAATGACAGCACAGTTATCAAGGATAGCAAACCAGAACTGATCATTGTACTAGAATGACAGCACAGTTATCAAGGATAGCAAACCAGAACTGATCAATGTACTAGAATAATAGCACAGTTATCAAGGATAGCAAACCAGAACTGATCATTGTACTAGAATGACAGCACAGTTATCAAGGACAGCAAACCAGAACTGATCACTGTACTAGAATAATAGCACAGTTATCAAGGACAGAAAACCAGAACTGATCATTGTACTAGAATGACAGCACAGTTATCAAGGATAGCAAACCAGAACTGATCATTGTACTAGAATGACAGCACAGTTATCAAGGATAGCAAACCAGAACTGATCATTGTACTAGAATGACAGCACAGTTATCAAGGACAGAAAACCAGAACTGATCATTGTACTAGAATGACAGCACAGTTATCAAGGATAGCAAACCAGAACTGATCATTGTACTAGAATGACAGCACAGTTATCAAGGATAGCAAACCAGAACTGATCATTGTACTAGAATGACAGCACAGTTATCAAGGACAGAAAACCAGAACTGATCATTGTACTAGAACAATAGGACAGTTATCAAGGACAGTAAACCAGAAGTGGCCATGATTCTATCCTACCTCATCAATGGTTCTCCAGGTAACAGACTCAGCCTGGGAAATGAGTAAGGCTCCTTGAAGTTCTTGTGATGACTGATTTTGCCAAGAAAGTCAAGGTCCTTTATAAAGCCATTGTAATCCACTCTACTTTAATCAAAGCCATTGTAATTCACTCCACTCTAATCAAAGTCATTGTAATTCACTATACTGTAATCTAAGCCATTGTAATCCACTTTATTATAATTCATTCCATTGTAATTCAAGCTTCTGTAATCCACTCCATTGTAAACCATGTCACTGTAATCCAGTCCACTGTAAATCAAGCCATTGTAATCTAAGCCTTTGCAATCAAAGCCATTGTAATTCCATCATAATCCAAGTCACTGTAATCCAAGGATTTGTAATTCAATCTCAGGATGCTTGAGTTCCAACATCTTCACAACCTGGTTGTTAGAAAGAACCTGATGGCTGTTACCAGAGTTAACATCAATCAATCAATCATTCAATCATTTGCATGTCCCTTTACAGAACTTTGCCTCCTTAACAGCTCTTCTGCAGGACTCTCAGCTGTGAGCAAAGATGCCCCGCTACTGATGCATCTATTCGCAGATCACCAACAGTGTCTTGCAGCCATCTTCGCCTTGGTCTTCTTCTCTTTCTTTTTCCCATTATGTACTCTTCCAAGATGGTATTCTCAAAATCCTCATGAGTTGACATAGCAACAACAAATTTTACATTCATCTTCCCTCACTCAACAACATCTGTTCACACTTCTTTCCTCTTTGTGTCTGATGAAGACTTTTTTTTGGCCAAAATATCACAATTTCTGCAACTGATCTAATCACTTTTTGCTTATAAGTTAACAGATAAGAATGTGGTTTCCTGTATTTTAGAAGGGATAAAAATGTGCTTTCTTGTGTTTATGTTAGGATAAATATGTGATTTGCTGCATCTGTGGTAGGACCTTCATATAATTTTAAACTTGAGAGTTGTTTACAGCTGAAGCCATGAGAATGCTGATAAATGGATGAGCCATATGGGGAGTCAGTTATGATGGCTTGCAAGAATTCCTAGGATGGACATGCTAGATTGTTTTTTCCTGCAGTGAACCATATATCTTGTACATGTACAAACTCCCTGTAACAGCCGGTGCTGTAGAGATGTTGAGGCACAGCATCATATTGGCGTGGGAGCGGGTTATGGTGGCCACTTTTTCAGTCCTGCTAAAAAGCAGGGGGTGTGCAATGCTTCTTTAGCAGACTCCACCACCATGGGGATTATGGCGATTCCTGCCCCGTTAGCCAGGCTGTGCCTTTTGCTGGGGGTACCACGGAGAGGTGGGACAGGGTCTTGGTCAGCTATGGGTCTCAAACCCTGACTCTGGCATATCAGCTATGGGTCAATTATTGCCTCATCAGGTATCTTCACCCCCATGTACCATATATAAGAATACACTATGATGAGGACAATGATGATGAATAGAAAAAGACCTCACTTACTAAATATAAGATTATTTTGATCTAGCATTCCCCCAAAAGTATAACTATGTCCGACAACAACCCAGGCTAGACTGATCACTCGTATACCCTGTAACAAAAAAGAAGAAGAAGTAAAAGTCAAAAGTTCTGACAATCACAAATTTCCTGCAGCACAAAAAAACTTTAACATTCACTTATTTTTCAGGAATTCCCTGGAAACCACTATTTCTGAAGCTTGTTTAAAATTATCAACAAAAAAAAAAACATACACTCATTTAAATTACATATGTATGTTAAATTGGTGGTCTGGTTGGCTGAGTGGTTAGGTGCTCGGTTTACTAATCCAGTGGTACCAGGTTCAAGTCCCAGCAGTGGGGACAGTGGAGATTTTTTTTCTGGTACCACCACACCAAAAAGCCCCCCCCAGGTCCACCCAGCCTCTAAAAATGGATAGCAGAAAAATCTGGGCAGATAAACGTGGTCAGACGTGACACTGACCACATCACACTTTCATGCGCTTAAGGTCGGGCCTAACAACACATCCCCAATATGCCATAATGGCATGGAAGTGAGGATTTTACCTTTACCTCTATGTATGTTAAAGTACATAGTAAATCTATATGAGATACATCATTACCATGAAAGTATGGGCCAAACACTACACAAACACACTTGGACTCCACAGTCTGGGATGGTTGTTACCAGAGTTAACATCAATCAATCAATCATTCAATCATTTGCATGTCCCTTTACAGAACTTTGCCTCCTTAACAGCTCTTCTGCAGGACTCTCAGCTGTGAGCAAAGATGCCCCGCTACTGATGCATCTATTCGCAGATCACCAACAGTGTCTTGCAGCCATCTTCGCCTTGGTCTTCTTCTCTTTCTTTTTCCCATTATGTACTCTTCCAAGATGGTATTCTCAAAATCCTCATGAGTTGACATAGCAACAACAAATTTTACATTCATCTTCCCTCACTCAACAACATCTGTTCACACTTCTTTCCTCTTTGTGTCTGATGAAGACTTTTTTTTGGCCAAAATATCACAATTTCTGCAACTGATCTAATCACTTTTTGCTTATAAGTTAACAGATAAGAATGTGGTTTCCTGTATTTTAGAAGGGATAAAAATGTGCTTTCTTGTGTTTATGTTAGGATAAATATGTGATTTGCTGCATCTGTGGTAGGACCTTCATATAATTTTAAACTTGAGAGTTGTTTACAGCTGAAGCCATGAGAATGCTGATAAATGGATGAGCCATATGGGGAGTCAGTTATGATGGCTTGCAAGAATTCCTAGGATGGACATGCTAGATTGTTTTTTCCTGCAGTGAACCATATATCTTGTACATGTACAAACTCCCTGTAACAGCCGGTGCTGTAGAGATGTTGAGGCACAGCATCATATTGGCGTGGGAGCGGGTTATGGTGGCCACTTTTTCAGTCCTGCTAAAAAGCAGGGGGTGTGCAATGCTTCTTTAGCAGACTCCACCACCATGGGGATTATGGCGATTCCTGCCCCGTTAGCCAGGCTGTGCCTTTTGCTGGGGGTACCACGGAGAGGTGGGACAGGGTCTTGGTCAGCTATGGGTCTCAAACCCTGACTCTGGCATATCAGCTATGGGTCAATTATTGCCTCATCAGGTATCTTCACCCCCATGTACCATATATAAGAATACACTATGATGAGGACAATGATGATGAATAGAAAAAGACCTCACTTACTAAATATAAGATTATTTTGATCTAGCATTCCCCCAAAAGTATAACTATGTCCGACAACAACCCAGGCTAGACTGATCACTCGTATACCCTGTAACAAAAAAGAAGAAGAAGTAAAAGTCAAAAGTTCTGACAATCACAAATTTCCTGCAGCACAAAAAAACTTTAACATTCACTTATTTTTCAGGAATTCCCTGGAAACCACTATTTCTGAAGCTTGTTTAAAATTATCAACAAAAAAAAAAACATACACTCATTTAAATTACATATGTATGTTAAATTGGTGGTCTGGTTGGCTGAGTGGTTAGGTGCTCGGTTTACTAATCCAGTGGTACCAGGTTCAAGTCCCAGCAGTGGGGACAGTGGAGATTTTTTTTCTGGTACCACCACACCAAAAAGCCCCCCCCAGGTCCACCCAGCCTCTAAAAATGGATAGCAGAAAAATCTGGGCAGATAAACGTGGTCAGACGTGACACTGACCACATCACACTTTCATGCGCTTAAGGTCGGGCCTAACAACACATCCCCAATATGCCATAATGGCATGGAAGTGAGGATTTTACCTTTACCTCTATGTATGTTAAAGTACATAGTAAATCTATATGAGATACATCATTACCATGAAAGTATGGGCCAAACACTACACAAACACACTTGGACTCCACAGTCTGGGATGGTTGTTCCATGTCAAACATGAAAAGACTTTACTCATTTCAAAAAGCTTATAGATGACAAACATGCAGCACATATTACAAATAAGGAAAACATCTTGATATTCTACCCCTCAAGAAGAGATTTCTTTTCAACAAGGCCAAGTTAATTAATAAAATTCTATCCCACAATGCTCCACCCTATCTGTGGTCGTTGTTCAAATCCAACCCAAAACACAGTCAACGCTTAAGCAATTGTATTCTCCCAAAACCAAGGCTTGACATGTTTAAAGAAAGCTTCTCTTACTCAGCTGCCCACCTTTGGAATGCCCTACCAATTCACATAAAACTTATAAGTAATATTTGTTCTTATAACTTTAAACTTTGTCAACATCTGTTTGATATGGACTATATACTTCCCTAAACATAGTTTAAAGTAGTTTAAAGTATGGCTTGAGTGTTGTAATTTTTTTCAAATTATTTTTAATACTGCTTTTCTATAAATTTGTTAGTTTTGAATGAATGTAAGAATGCAAGTTTATTTCATGTTATTGCATAAAGCAGAGTGTAGAGTGTATGGACATGAGGTAAGTTTATTATTTATTTATGTAATCATTTAATTGTGTATTCATGATTATTATGCTCATTAACAAATGCTGAATGACTGTGACTGAGTGAAAGCTGTATGATGAAGGGCAGAATGTCAGACGGGCCTGCGTGCCCAATTCTTAACCTTTTGAAAATAAAGTATGTTCGTTCATTCGTTCATTCCCTAATATGCCATAATGGCATGGAAATGAGGATTTTACCTTTACCTTTATGTATGTTAAAGTACATAGTAAATCTGTATGAGATACATCATTGTCATGAGAATGGGAACCATATACTAACTTGTGAGTTTAATTTAGCATGCCATCTTTTGACAGTAGAGTGCAAGTCTGATGTTATCTAGGGCTACTTTCATGGAGAGTGCCCGAATAACAAAGTGATTAATGCACTAGTTTCTTATGGTGAGGTAGGTGATCCAAGTTTGCTTGGAGGAGCTTCAGTCACTGAACTGTAGAAACAGATACTTGCCTCCTCCCGGAGTTGGAGAAGTAAAGATGGCCAAGTATGGCATGTGTTGAATGGTCAAGGAAAATATGGGCATTAACATTATATCATTTAGGTGACTCCATGGACAGCAACACCATATCTCCTCTGCATTTCTATAGGCATTAAAGCATAATGCCTAGGTGTCTCTATGGGCACAAACACCAAACCCTCCTGGTGCTTCTATGGGTACTAAACTATTTTGCCTAGCTGTTTATGGGCACCATATCCCCTGTGTGTTTCTATGGGCACTAAAACAATATTGCTGAGGTGTCTCAATGGGCACTAAAACTATATTGCTTAGGTGTCTCAATGGGACCTAAAACTATACTGCCTAGGTGTCTCAATGGGCACTAAAACCATATTGCCTAGGTGCCTCCATGGGCACTAAAACCATATCGCCTAGGCATCTCAATGGGAACTAAAACCATATTGCCTAGGTGCCTCCATGGGCACTAAAACCGTATTGCCTATGTGCCTCTATGGGCACCAACACCATATCATCTAGGTGCTTCTATTTCATAATTGATGAAGAGCTATATTCACCTATCTTTAGTTAGTTTCACAATGAAGTTTGTTTTATAAGGATACTAATCTCTCTCTCTCTCTCTCTCTCTTATTGTAAATATTGATAAAACAAAATCAATGCTCATAACAGCTCAGAAACTACAAAGTGTAACAAAAACAACACTTCGGCTCTGTACAGAAGCATCACAGATAGGTGCCTCTATGGGCACAAAAACCATATTGCCTAGGTGATTCTATGAGCACTACAATTATATCATCTAGGTGACTCTATTGGCACTAAAACCATACTGCTTAGGTGTCTCAATGGGACCTAAAACTATACTGCCTAGGTGTCTCAATGGGCACTAAAACCATATTGCTTAGGTGTCTCAATGGGCACTACAACCATATTTCCTAAGTGTCTCAATGGGAACTAAAACTATATTTCCTAGGCGTCTCAATGGGAACTAAAACCATATTGCCTAGGTGCCTCCATGGGCACTAAAACCGTATTGCCTATGTGCCTCTATGGGCACTAAAACCATATTGCCTAGGTGATTCTATGAGCACTACAATTATATCATCTAGGTGCTTCTATTTCATAATTGATGAAGAGCTATATTCACCTATCTTTAGTTAGTTTCACAATGAAGTTTGTTTTATAAGGATACTAATCTCTCTCTCTCTCTCTCTCTCTTATTGTAAATATTGATGAAACAAAATCAATGCTCATAACAGCTCAGAAACTACAAAGTGTAACAAAAATAACACTTTGGCTCTGTACGGAAACATCACAGATAGGTGCCACTATGGGCACAAAAACCATATTGCCTAGGTGATTCTATGAGCACTACAACTATATCATCTAGGTGACTCTATTGGCACTAAAACCATACTGCTTAGATGTCTCAGTGGGACCTAAAACTATACTGCCTAGGTGTCTCAATGGGCACTAAAACCATATTGCTTAGGTGTCTCAATGGGCACTACAACCATATTTCCTAAGTGTCTCAATGGGAACTAAAACTATATTTCCTAGGCGTCTCAATGGGAACTAAAACCATATTGCCTAGGTGCCTCCATGGGCACTAAAACCATATTGCCTAGGTGCCTCCATGGGCACTAAAACCATATTGCCTAGGTGATTCTATGAGCACTACAACTATATCATCTAGGTGCTTCTATTTCATAATTGATGAAGAGCTATATTCACCTATCTTTAGTTAGTTTCACAATGAAGTTTGTTTTATAAGGATACTAATCTCTCTCTCTCTCTCTCTCTCTTATTGTAAATATTGATGAAACAAAATCAATGCTCATAACAGCTCAGAAACTACAAAGTGTAACAAAAATAACACTTTGGCTCTGTACGGAAACATCACAGATAGGTGCCACTATGGGCACAAAAACCATATTGCCTAGGTGATTCTATGAGCACTACAACTATATCATCTAGGTGACTCTATTGGCACTAAAACCATACTGCTTAGATGTCTCAGTGGGCACTAAAGCCATATTGCCTAAGTGTCTCAATGGGCATTACAACCATATTGCTAGCTGTCTAAATGGGCACTAAAACCATGAATCATTGTTAGCGAGCACAAAACACTAGGTCTTATTATTGATCGACATCTGACGTGGAACTCTCATGTGCAAGGCCTAACAAAACTCATCACACAAAAAGTATACCAGGTAGCCAAAATTAAGCTCTTCACTGATTAAGACACAAGGAAGATATACTACATATACATATACAAATATATTTAGGCTATTGCTCAACAATCTGGGATGGTTACTCAGTGTCAAATACAAAGAGACTTTACTCACTTCAAAAGTGAGCAGTAAATTTTATTAGTGACAAAGATCAAGCACAAACAACTAACCCACACAAATATATCAAAATACTGCTTCTTAAGAACAGATTCCACTTCAACAAAGCCAAGTTGGTACATCAAATTCTTTCACGGCATGCACTGCTTTATCTATGGAACCTGTTTAGATTTAGCCAAAAGTGCAGCCAACACTTAAACAAAATATGTCTTCCGAAACCTAAACTTGATCTTTACAAGAAAAGCTTTACTTATTCTGCTGCTCATCTTTGGAATACCCTCCCATCCTGTATAAAAATATAAACTATACTCCTTCCTACAACTACAAATTTTTCCAATATCTATCTGATGTCGACTCCATGCCTCCTCCTCTTAGACTGCTCTTACAGACACCAAATTCAGTTAATTGTTTATTCTGAATAGTCCAGAAATTTTTGTTTGGTAGATAGTTATTTATATATGTATGTAGTTATTTTCTATACCGAGTACATCGTTAAGAGAAAAACGGGAATGTTATATTTTATTTTATGCTATTTTATGTCTCTCAGCTTTCCAATGTTAGTTATGCTGGTTATATGAGCAGTATATTTGTAGAATGTCTGGGACAGAGTGAAAGTTGTATGATAAAGGGCTGAATGTCAGATGGGCCTGTGTTCCCAATTCTTAAATAAAGATCAATCAATCAATCTGCATGTGATATTAATAAATATATTTAAGTGGTTAGTCTCATATAACACTTCCTCCCCTCCCCCCAAACTTCCCCAAAAGAGAAATGCCTGATTACCCTGTGTACCAGGTCTTGAGTTTCATTAAAAACACTGATAACCCAGACTTTTTCACTTTGAAAAAAAAGGAACTACTTTGAATTTTGATCATATAATTTATCAATAATTAATCAGAAATTCAAATCTGCCATTTGAGCTGCCATCAGTTTCTATAGTAGTAACACAGACAGCTGCAAGATTTCAACTTTCGTCTTTAAAAAAAACAACATTTCATGACAGAAAATGAAAAGATGAGAGTTCACTATTAACAGTACTAAGGCCCACTCATATTTACAGTAAAATCTCATTATAATGGACTTCAAAGGAATTGGCAAACTAGTCCATTATATCTGAAGTCTGCTATATCCAAATATGGGGTCCATTATAACAGGATTTTACTGTATTTATATAAATGCACTAAACTGTGACTCAGTAAAAGAAATGATGTGAAAAAAAAATGCAAAGAAAATTACTGCTATTTGAAACAGTCACTTTTCCCAAGAAAATTCTGAACAAGCTTAATTCTTGGCACCTTATTGGTCAGTTAAATTTATATTAGATACAAGGAGTATTAGCAAGCTTCGCAGAAAATGTGATTACATCATTAAGCTTTTACAGTCAGCTCTTCCTGCAAGCATACACCAGTTCTGACCCAAGAAAATTTTTACAATGATGTGCTGACATTTAGTTAAAATTATAAGAAAAAAAAAGACAGGAGAAAGAAGTTAGAAAACCAGGTAATAACTGTAAAATTCAAGGGAAAAAGAAGTTGAGGGAGGCCAAGACAAAATATTTCAGTAAAATGACCAAATAGTATGGAAAAAGAAAAGGGTCCGAACTGATCAGAAACACCAAGGAATACATATAACAAAGACGCATGGTCACCAGCAGAGTGCCCTACTTTTACAGACCTATGCAACCAGATATGAATCACAGGGCTTAGACCTAAGATGGAATCTGTGGGGGATGCTGGGAGGACCTGGAGAAGACTGTGGACTTGATCCTGGCAACAGGACTTCTGATTCAGCGTGACAAAGAACTTGAACACTGAAGAAGAAGAAGAGAAGAAGAAGAAATGATTACCCTCTGTATGGAGCATAATAAATATATATATATATATATATACCTGTATGCAGTCAAAAGTTCCCTGAAATCTGGTCTTGCTGAGCAGAACTCTCATATTTCTGTAAGCGGACACACCTTGAATCAGCTGTTCACCTGTGAGAAAATTGTGGCCTCATATTCAGACCATCTTTATGAGTCTCTCTGATGTTTCCCCTACATACACATAAAAGATATACCTCTGGCAAAATGTATAAACTAGAAGAAAAGTACGAACAGCTTTATTACTTAACAAATACACAGCTGTGACGTTTCGGCGAGAGCCTTAACCGTGCAAAAAAACATACAGGATGAAGAAATAGAGAGAGGAGATAAAGTATAAATTCCCATGAATGCTGTGTTAAAATAATCAAATAAAATAAAAAGAGCACTTAGCTGTGACATGTCAGAAGCTGTGGCTTGTCTGACGCTGTGTGTCAGAAATGCGCATAGTGGAATGTAGAGAGTATTTAAATAGAGACATGGGATGTGTGATAGATGGGTCATAACTGAGGGTGGTGGGTGGGGAAACCATGGAGGGGAGAGAGAGTGATACAATGGTAATCTAAGTTCCACTTTCTTCTCACTTGTTACACACAATTCAGAACCTCTTCACAGCATCACATTACAACCCCTTCTCCCCAACTATAATCACATATTTCACCTTCTCCCAGCTAGATTACCACGTGTGTAGTTTACTGTGTCTTATATCTTATCTTATATCCTTCCCATGCCGTTAGACGTCACATAGGGCTTGCAAAGTAGTTCGCCAATTTTTCCTGTCTTCGGCGAGTCTTTCAACCTCAACAAAGGATTTTATGCCTGTTAACTTGGCCTCTCTTAATAATGTCCTCTTCAGAGTTTCACGCGGTCTGCCCCTTTTTCTTCGGCCTGTTGTGTTCCACTTGATAGCTTGTTTACTGTGTGCTTGTTAAGTAATAAAGCTGTTCCTACTTGTTTTTTCCTAGTTTGTACATTTTGATATCACAGCTTTACTGCAGTGGCTCTGTGTATATATGATCTGGGTCAATATCACTGCACTTCAGACAAGTCCACTGATGCTCAGATCCCCCCTTCAGTATATCCATCAGTGTTCTGCAGCTGACAGTGTCCATCCTGTATAGGCTGAGAATTCCCCTTTTATGTCCAGTATGCCTCACATTCCTGGCTGTGCCAATACTCCCAGTTCTCTTAATCTAAGTAGCGATGTGGATTTGCTGCTCTTGAAGTCCTCCACTCTACCTATCTCTATGCATTTTTTGGGTTGGTAGCCTAAAGTACTGCTCTGCTGGCTGCCACACTGTATGCTCCTTTATTCAATTGCAAGGGTCATACCAAAAGTTTTTAAAAATCAGAATTTATATACAGAGAAAACATAAATGTATCACCTTAATCTGCTTCTTTTCTTCACTTTTCAACATAATCTCCATTTCTCTGCACACATTTTTCCAGTTGCTTTGCAAGTTTGAAAATACACTCCCAGAAGAATTCCATTCCATTTGACCAACGGCACAGATGCACTGCTTTCCGGATGTTCTCTCCTGTGGGACCCAGCAGGCACAAACTTTTCTATAGCCTAGGGCTTCAATCATTTCCTGTACAGCATTGTGTCATATTCCAAGATTTACAGTGATTTCAAATACTGTGACATGTCTGTATTCTTTAATGATGTCGTGTTGCGTTCAGTGGAGGCAGTTCGAGGGAGTTCGCTGCGAGGCATATCTTGGATACTCGTGTTTCCATCTTTGAAATGTTTCATTCACCTCCTAATACTGCTAGCACCCATACACACATCTCCATAAGCAAGCTGAAGTCTTTGGTGAATTTCAATAGCAGGGATTTCCTCTTTAATGAGGAACTCAAAACTCAATAACAGCATGTTGACGAAACAAAACTTCAGTACCCGCCATTTTGTTTATGCTCTTCATGGTCATGTGACACATGATGGTGACATCACATGACCTCTACATGACGTGCAAAAGATGCAGATATGGTGATACATTTATATTTTCTCCATCTATAAATTCTGACTTTTAAAAAATTTTTGCTCGCAACTTTTGGTATAAGCCTTGTAGTTACCCTAAGCTTGAGTGGTGAGAGATAAAAGAAATGGTGACTGTGGTAAAACTGGTAATAAAGGCAGTCAGAAGTGTATCATTCAGTTGAAATCATCTTGAAAAAAAAACTGGAGAAAGTGAGCAGGAATAAGAGTGGCAGAAAAAGATGAGCATGTATAAGTGAAGAACATAAAACGATCCAATATTTCAGCAAAAGTATTTCCTTTTTTTTTCCAAGGATCACATACAGAAACAACACGACAGATTAAAAATAGGAAAAAAACAGACAAAAAATTTAACTTAGCTCTTTTTTATATTGTCCTTGTAAGAAAGACAAGCACAAAATGTAATGTTTATATCGGACATGATTGCAAAACCTTCTTCTCTGATCCACTCTGAGAATTTGAGAAAGCTACTGTGACCCATTATCTATCCAACTCTTTTTTTTTTTTTTTTTAAGACAATGAAAACGTCCACCTGTAACGAGATGTGGACCATATCCCCGGCATTCTATGTGCAGGGCAGGCCTCGAGCATCTCATTTGTTCCAAAACAATGATCAAAGTGTAGATACTACAGAGCGCAGAACTACACTTTGATCTTAGCCAAGAAGCTTTGTGCTTTAAGACTGTCTTAGTCTTTACATAAGATAACATAACCCAGCAATTCCAAGGAAATTTTAAAAAAAAAGATCTTTGGAAGCTACCAAAGAATATGAAATTAATGCATCAGAGATCAGCAACAACTGGTCAAGTAGTAGATTTTTCATCTCCTAGAAGTACAAGGACATGGTTCAAGGACACACTTTAACTAAAAAAAAAATTCATTTTTTGAGAAGTTTCAAATAACTGCACTGACACATACCAATTAATTTCCGCTGTGACTTGACTGTTTTCTCCCTTTCTCTAGAGGTAAGTGTTGTTGCCCCTTGGTTCATCTTGTCTTGATTTGCAGTGATTCCTTCTGCAACCGAGTTTGAATTTACTTCTTGTTCTGCCTAGAACAGAAAAAAGGTCTGCACTATGATTTTAAGAACTATGCATATGACCCCTCAGAATGGATAATTGGCAGAAGAATGCTAAGCACAACGAGGAATGGAGACAAGTCTCATTTTCAGCAATGAGCCACAATGGTTCGGAAAGCTGAGTGAATGAATGAAATGTATGTGAAAGAAGAAGAAAATGAACATTTGTCTTCCTATGAAACTAATCCTTTCCCTAGGATGCAGTCTGTCCAATGGGCCAGAGTGATTGATAGTCCCTCCGATAATTGAGGCGGTCAACAGGTCACTGATAATGATAAAGTCTCAACAATTAGTCAGCCCTTTTCTGAGGGAATACATTTCGAGTAAAATCATTCAGTAATACCTATAAAGGTAAAAATCCCCATTTCCATGCTATTAAAGTGTATTGGGTATATGGTGTTTGGCTCTTATTTCCAAGAGCATCTGCAGAATGAGAAACATATTAACCAACACATCCTTATCAATGAATGTTAGAAAACGAGTCCTAAAATGCTATATTGAACCTATCTTGTTATATGGAAATGAATCATGGACAATAGGCAAGTCTGCACAAAAATCACTGGAAGCAGCAGAAATGTGGTTTATTAGAAGAATGTTGCGAATCCCTTGGACAGCAAAAATAACTAATGAAGAATGTAGGAGAAGAGCTGGAGGGACAAAAAACCTTGTCAAAAAGATAAGAGAGAGACAATGTACTTTCATAGGACATGCAATGAGAAGAGGGGGCATAGAAAATATTATAACAACAGGAAAAATAGAAGGAAGAAGATCAAGAGGAAGACCAAGAGAAATGATACTGGACAGTCTGACGGGATGGTGTGAGAGGAGATCACCAACTGAGCTGATGGTCTGCATGAAGGATCGCGTACTCTGGAGAAGCATAATAGCCAACGCCAGTCGGCACGGCGCATGATGATGATGATGATCTGCAGATGAAAGTGCGATGTGGTTAGTATTATGCCTGGCCACATTTACCATCCCAGATTTCTCTGGTACTCATTTCTAGAGGCTGGGTAGACCCTGGGGTCATTTTGGTGTTGCAGTACCAGAAAAAAAATTTCCACTGCTGAGACTTGAACCCAGTACCACTGGATTTGTAGACCGTGCACCTAACCACTCAGCCAACCAAACCGCTTCCATTATACCTGTACAAGGAAAACTCTTGAAGGGACACAACAACGGTATTGTTTTCACCACAAGCCAGTATGCTAATTCCTCTTAAAATGCACTATTATTAAAGCCAGCATAGTCGAAGAATACAAGGGTCATGATAGTGAAATGGGTTGACTTGACAAACGCATGCAGAGGGGTAGAACTCCAGTTTTCTGTATGGATCTTCTTCAGCTTTCATTTACTGGTTCAACAATCACTAGTTTTAAAGGCAGATGTCACAAAAGAGAATTTCACAGCAAGATTTTACCCCCCCCCCCCCCCCCCAAACTCTTCCCTTTCACACATCTGCCTGCCTGCCTGCCTTCTATCTATCATCTGTCTGTCTGGTCTTATCTGTCTGTCTATCTATAATGGCCTCATCACAATATCTTTTTAAGTCAACTAAGAAACAGATAAAAAAATTACTCTTTTGAAAACACGTGTCTAAGGCAAAAAAACTTGGTATAAAATGGAACGAATTCAAGAACAATGCACAGATAAGGCAGATGAGCGAATAACAACCTGTCTCATGGGCTATTAGAAAAAGGAGATGGACATATATCAGTCATATGATGAGAAAAAAAACAGTCAGATAATCCCAAAACAATCTATCAAGTGGAACACAACAGGCTGAAAAAAAAAGAGGTCAACCACATGAAACTCTAAAGAGGACATTATTAAGAGAGGCCAAATTAGTAGGCATAAAATCCCTTGATGAGGCTGAAAAGCTTGCTGAAAACAGAAAAACTTGGTAAACTACCATGCGAGACCTAAGTGACATTTAACGGCACGGGAAGGATGCAAGATGTAAGATTAGCACTATAACTACTCTAGATTTCAGCCCATCTTCTGATGATTCTCATTCTGCTGAATTTTCCCTCTAATAGGCTTTGGATTATTGATCACTCTGTAACACGTTCCTGCAGCCAGCATAACTAGTTCATTGTGCCATACTCTAGCAAATGGACATCATTCACTTATGAATAATGTTGAGCATCATTTTTCTGATCAACATCTCACTTAACTGACTCTACAATTACTGGCCACAAGACATGTTTGTTTTTCAAGATTCATGTTTTGGACTAGTGTTTTTTTAGCAGTCAAATTTTACATTTATTTCCTCCAAAAGCCTTCAAATATCGTGGACACAAAAAAGAACAAATAATGTCCATATTACAAGAACTTAATATAGAAGAAGGTTTGTTAGTAAAGAAGATTAAACAGAGAAAACTTAAATATTTTGGACACATTAAATCTCATGATAATTTGGAGAAGACTATCTTGGAAGGGTACATAATGGGAAAAAGAAAGAGAGGAAGACCAAGGCAAAGATGGCTGCAAGACATCGTTGATAATCTGCAAATGGATGCATCAGCAGCAGGCCATCTTGCTCACAACCGAGAGGCCTACAAGGGAGCTGTTAGGGAAGCAAAGTTCCCCAAAGGGACATGTAAATGACTGACTGACTGACTTCCTCTAGAAATAAAAAAAAAAACTGACTTCCTCCAGAAATAACAAAGCATCATTACTAAAGAGCCCAAGTATCATGATCTTTTGCCATCTCTTCCTAATTCCTATGACCAATAAGAAAATCTCTCACAGATGCCTTGCAGCTTTGCTCCACCTTGTAGGGTCCTTACATCTATAAACCCACCACATAATATTTGCTTGTCATTACTGCTATAAGTACATGCACCATCTTTGTAGAAGCTATAATAATGGTACTTATTGTTCCGGAAATGGTTTTGAAGAAGCAAGCAGGTGTCAACTGAAACTAATGTTGGCAGCACAGTATTGCTTAGTGTGTTTTAGACATCATTTGGACAATTGACTTGGTCATGTCACACTAACCCACTCTGGACACTGCCAGTCAGTTCCAGAAGAGAGTTTGAGGTTGAATTACTCACAGATTTATATGAGAAGACAGGAGAAGTGAAGAGGAGAATTTGAGGTTGAATTACTCACAGATTTATATGAGAAGACAGGAGAAGTGAAGAGGAGAATTTGAGGTTGAATTACTCACAGATTTATATGAGAAGACAGGAGAAGTGAAGAGGAGAATTTGAGGTTGAATTACTCACAGATTTATATGAGAAGACAGGAGAAGTGAAGAGAATTTGTTACTGCTGTGCATACAATACAACGAATGCTGGATGATGAGTTGGAAGAAGTTTGGAGTGCAAAGCAAAGCATGACCTAAAGAGTTCACAGTTTATCCAGATGAAAAATATAGGCTAGAAACATAGAACATAGAAGAAAAAGAAGATGAAAATTAAGAAGAAGATGAAAAAAGATGAAGAAGAAGAAGAAGAAAATGAAGAAAAGGAAGAAGAGGAAGAAGATGAAAATGAAGAAGAAGAAGAAGAAGAAGAAAATGAAGAAAGAAAAAGAAAATGAAAAAGAGGAAGAAGAATAAGATGAAAATGAAGAAGAAGATGAAAAATTTAGGCTAGAACCATAGAACACAGAAGAAGAAGAAGATGAAAACGAAGAAGAAGAAGAAAAAAATGAAGAAGAGGAAGAAGAAAATGAAGATGAAAATGAAGAAGAAGAGAAAAACAAGAAGAAGAAGAAGAAAATGAAGAAGAGGAAGAAGAAAATGAAGAAGAGGAAGAAGAAAATGAAGAAGAAGAGAAAAAAGAAGAAGAAGAGGGGAGTGATGAATGCTGTCAACAACTGGCCAAGGACTTGGACTGGTGAATGATTCATTACTGACAAAAGAGAGAGAGAGAGAGAGAGGGTGAGAAAGTGAGAGAGTGTGTGTGTTTTTACACAGATAATGCTAATTCCAGTACCAGTTCTTCGGTTTACCTTAGCATGAACTGATTTCTGTCCACTCAGTGCTCTCCCTTTCATTTCATCAATGACAACAGAGTAGGTGCTCTTGCTAACACAAGCAGTCTGGCCAAACATGGTCTGCTGTGACGACGTAAGTTCCACTTCATTCTGTACCCTTGATGCAGAGACAGCAGCTCCATGACTTTGGCTGTGCCAGATCGACACATTGCCTTCATTTCTGGTACCTGGAAATGCAACTGTGTGGTGAAGTATGTAGATGGAGGTGCATGGTTCAGTTTTGCAAAGAAAAGATAGAAGGGGCGAGGAAAGTGCGCAGAAACAAGAATGACAGAAAGCAGGATAAGCACATACAGACGAAGAACATACAACAATCCAACATTTTTGCAAAAGCCTTTCAGCCATTTCATGCCAATCTTTCTTACTAGGAGGAGTCTGAAAACAAAAGATGTCTATATTTTTCATTTATTTTTCATGTTTTTAATCTGTTGTGTTGCTTTTGTATGTGATCCTTGAAAAAGGCTTTTGCTGAAATATTGGATTATTGTATGTTTTTCATCTGTATGTGGTCATCTTGCTTTCTGCCATTCTTATTTCTGCCCACTTTCCTCATTCTTTCTATCGATTTTATAAAACTGAACCAGACACCTCCATGTACTTTCATTACTTCTTCTTCTTATATCCTTCTCGTGCTGTTAAACGTCACATAGGGCTCGCAAGGTAGTTTGCCAGCTTTTCCTGTTTTCGGCAAGCTTTTCAACCTCATCAAGGGATTTTATGCCTATTAATTTGGCCTCTCTTAACAATGTCCTCTTTAGAGTTTCACGTGATCTGCCTCTTTTTCTTCAGCCTGTTGTGTTTCACTTGATAGCTTGTTTTGGGATTCTCTGATCATCTCTTCTCATCATGTGACCTACATATGTCCATCTCCTTTTCCTATTCACCCATGAGACAGGTTGTTGTTTGAACACCTGTCTTATCTCTGCATTGTTCTTGAATTCGTTCCACTTGATGCAGAGTATTTTCCTTAGGCATTTGTTTTCAAAAGAATCTAATTTCTTGTCTATTTCTTTAGTTGTTTTCCAGCTTTCGCATGCATAAATGAGGGAGGACATTTGAACTGAATAGTTGGTTTTTGTGCTTATAACTTTTGAATGCCGTATGTTCTCAAGATTCTTGAAGATCGATGCTGCTTTTGCAATTCTAATCCTAACTTCTTTTCTGGTGTCACTATCCTGGTCTATGTAGATGCCAAGGTATGCAAATTGATTGACTTCTTCAACATCTTCAACAACAAAGCCAAATTAGTACATCAAATTCTTTCACAGCATGCCCCGCCTTATCTATGGAACCTGTTTAAATTTAGCCCAAAGTGCAGCCAACGCTTGAACAACATATGTCTTCCAAAACCTAGATTTGATCTTTACAAGAAAAACTTTAGTTATTCTGCTGCTCATCTTTGGAATACCCTCCCACTCTATATAAAAAATATAAATTATACTCCTTCCTACAACTACAAGCTTTCCCAATATCTATTTGATGTTGACTACATGCCTCCATGAATTATAAAACTTAAAAGTTATCTTAAACTGCTCTTACAGACACCGAATACACTTAATTGTTTTCTGAATGGTCCCGAAAATTTTGTTTAGTAGATAGTCATTTATAATGTATGTAGTTACTTCTATACTGAGTGAATGTTTAAGAGCGAAATGTAAATGTTATATTTTATTTTATGTCTCTTAGCTTCAATGTTAGTTATGTTTGTAGAATGTCTTGAATAGAGTGAAAGATGTATGATAAAGGGCAGAATGTCAGATGGGCCTGCATGCCCAATTCTTAACCCTTTTGAAATAAAGATCAATCAATCAATCAATCTGTCCTTTCTACATGTATTGTTCCATTTTGATTAATGGGAAGTTTCATTATTTTTGTTTTGTCCTTGTTAATTTCAAGTTCTATTTTGCTAGCCAGTGAAGGCAGGATATCTGTTTTTTCTTGCATGGAATTCACATTGTTACTGATAAGAGGTATATCATCAGCAAAATCAAGATGTTCCAGTTGGGTCCCATGTACCCAATCAATACCTGTGTTACCTGTGCAGCATTTTTTCATTATGAAGTCTATCTCATTACTAGAACCAGTTTTGCCACTGTCATCATTTCTCTTATCTCAAGAAATATGTACAATTTCTTTATATAGTTTGTTTTCATTTTATAGTTATCATCCACAGAGATTGTGTTTCTGTGTATTTATAAATAACATAAGCATCAATTACAAAGCCTTGGCCAAAAAATGAAAGTATTTTTTTTCACTTGCAAATGCTTCTCCTACATTCGTCTTCAAAAGGATGTTGGTTATGTTGTGTCACAGCCAGGTTGTAGTATTTTGCGTCTTTCAGCTTAATAAAACTGTCTCTGGGCTAGTTTATTTTTAGGATCAAGTTTGCATTCTCATTTCAGACCCTCTTCACTTGGCCAGACTACAGTACGGTTCTTGGCAACTCTTTCATGTCAGCTGTCTCCATTTCCGCAGGGAAAGAGGAAACAAGGAAGGCCTAGAAACACCTGGTGAAGGAGTCTTGCAAGCAGAGATCTAAAAGACTGACTACATCTGAAGATGGATAGAAGAAACAGTCTAGGATAGAAAAAAAAGGGATGGCGACTGCAGTAAAACTGGTTCAAGTAATAAAGGTAGATGGAGGTGTATTGTGTACTTTTACAAAGTGGCAGAAAGAGTGAGTAAGTGAGAAAAAAAATGAATAGAAAATATGAGAGTAAGATAAGAATGCATAAATGAAAAACACACAACATCCAATATTTCGGCATGAACCTTTTTCGAGGATTACAAGAATCTCCTACTCTCTGGAGGATGCCACACAGATAAGTTTTTCAGTTAATTATATATTTTGTCTTGTTTTGTGTATGTAATCCTCAAAAAAGGCTCACGCTGAAATATTGGATGTTGTATGTTTTTCATTTATACCTTCTCATTTTACTTTCATCTTTTCTATTCGTTTTTCCTCACTTACTCACTCCTTCTGCCACCTTGTAAAACTACATCATACACCTCTATCCACCTTTATTATAGGATAGAAATAAATGGAGAGCTCTTGTTGATGGCCTATGCCTCAGATAAAGGTAAAGAAACCGAGGAAAGAAAGTCTCCATTTCCCTGCACCACACGGACAGAACATCAGAGATACACTCCCCTATTTCCCATCATTTTTTTTTTTCTCTGATTTTTCCAGTGATTGGCAGGGTCTCTAACTTCTGTCTCCACATGGCATGTCCAAGGAATTTTTATTACAAAATTATGATCTGTCAAAAAAAAAAAAAAACAACCCAAAAAAACAACTGATTACTTACCTCCACTTCCATTTCCTAGCTCTATCATATTACCACCAGTTTCTTTATCTTCATCTGAGAAAGAGCTACTTTGATTATTGCTTGTTAGCCATGGACGGTAATAATAAATGTCCAATAGAGTACAGATGATCACTAAAGCTGCTGAGATACATAGGAAAACCCTGCAGAAAAAAGAAGCAGTGTAGCAACACAAAAAAAAAATGTTCATGCCTGTGTTTATTACTAAAGCTAGAATGATAAAAGGTCTCCTGGTACTCAATTGGGATGTAGATTCTGCAGCTTCCTTTTGGCTTTGACTGTGTTACATCATGTAGCTCTGTTATCAGAGTCCCTTCCTTTTCCAAGACAAAGTTTCCTGGTTTTCCTCTCCGTGTTTCTGTAACGCTCCAGTTTTTTGTTTTTTTTTTAGCAGTGAACAAGTTGTTGGCCTAAGCCCCAACCTCCTTAGTTGCCTCTTATGACATACGTGGATGCTGGCAGTGGGCCTATTCTTTTCTCCCCAGATCTGGGCTCCGGAAACCACATGGGCGCTAGAATGCTGCTCAAATATTCCAGAGTCTGATATTCAAGACGGAAGGAGCGATCAGTCAGACAGAGAAAGTTTATTTTCAAAGGTCAAATAGCTGAGCATGTAGAGAGAGAGAGAGAGAGAGAGAGAGAGAGAGAGGAGAGAGAGAGAGGGAAGGGGGAGGGAGAGAGAGAGGGGGGGGGAGAGGTAGATCAAAAACATATTACATCAAAATATAATGAATGTTATATATCAGGACAGGGATGTAAACTGCCTTCTTAGTTCCATAAGGACAAGAAAGTTATTCTTTAGCTATATTAAATGACATCTCTCTCTCTCTCTGAACCTTAAGTGCCCAGGGCACATGGGGCTTCCGCAAGGGTTTTCCACAAATGCCTGTCCTTCGCCTTTTTTTCTGCTCTTGCCCAGGTGAGCCCTCTATTGCTCAACATCCTTTCTCTTGTTCTTCTCTATGTCTCTTTTGGTCTACCCTTACTTCTGTTCCCCTGTGGTGTCCATCTTAGTGCTATTTTTGGTAGTGAGTTGTCAGTCATTCGGAGCAAACATGTCCCAACCATCGCCAGCGTCTTTCCTCAATAATTGTTGTCAGTGGTTTCATCTGCATTTCTGCTAATAAGATGGTATTTCTTATGGTGTTTGGCCAAAATATTTTTCTAATTCTTCATAAACATTTAGTCTGGAAAGAATTTAACTTGTTTTCTATGGTTTTGGTGATTTTCCAGCACTCACTTCCATAGAGTAGTACACTTAGAACATTACTTTTAAATATCCTGATTTTCATATTTATGCTTAGTTTTTTTGATTTCCATATAGTCTGCAGCATTGCAAAAGCCTGGTTTGCTCTAGTAAGTCTGCTGTTGATGTCCTCTGTGCTGTCTCCATTTTCCACAGTGCATCTCTGTTGAATTAAATGACATAATGACATAGAAAGTACTGAAGGGTATGATTCCTGGGAAGTATGGAACTGGGCAGCTAAACAGCTGATGGACCCAAGATATCAATGACATTCAAAACACCACATTCACTGAAGAATGTGGCTATGCAGTGCAACATGAGAGGTTTACTGACTGGAAATTTTGGAAAAATGACATAAGCAGACCAGATCAAAGATGTCCACTCTTGAAAGCATGCATGAGAGAAGAACAGCATGCAATTAATAATTTATTTGTTAGTGAAGGAGAGAAACCTGCAGGTATTCATCACTGAAAGAAGAGGCAGTATGGGTACACATGTATGTCACTTCAGCAGGTATATGAATAGCACAGAAAGTTTAAAAATAGAATGTCAAATCTGCTAGATGCAGCTCGCTCCATTTGGCCTCACAGAGCAAACAAGCCTGACACTAACGATTAAGTGGAATGAATGATATGGGAAAACTGGTGGGTAACAATCAATCTCTCTCTCTCTCTGAACCTTAAGTGCCCAGGGCACATGGGGCTTCCGCAAGGGTTTTCCACAAATGCCTGTCCTTCGCCTTTTTTTCTGCTCTTGCCCAGGTGAGCCCTCTAATTCTCAGCATCCTTTCTGTTGTTCTTCTCAATGTCTATTTTAGTCTACCCTTACTTCTATTCCCCTGTGGTGTCCATCTTAGTGCTATGTTTGGTAGTGAGTTGTCAGTCATTCTGAGCACATGTCCCAACCATCGCCAGCGTCTTTCCTCAATAATTGTTGTCAGTGTAACAATCAATGAGGTGGTAAAAAATTGAAGACTAGTCATGGCTTGGTGAATCACATAATTTATGCCAAGCAAAAAAGCTACATCAACAACAATTGTTGCATCTGATGACACGTTTTACAGCAAGATTCACTTACACAGTTATTACAGCTCCAGCATCTTCACTAAACTTCGAACCCTCAAAACACACCACTCTTTCTATCAGTAAATTCAGCGAAGCCAAAGTTCCTGCAGATTTTATATATTTATTTTTAGATACAGTAACAGCAAAATTTAGTAGCATATATCAACCTAAAACATTTAAAGGAAAAAGAAAAAGGAAGAGGACAGAAGAAAACTAGAAAAGAAAATAAGGAAAATATGAGAAGGGAAAATGAAAATAGGGCAAAAGAGATGAAAATCATGAAAGACAAATAAGAATTTGAATGCAAGAAGAAAAAAGAGGAAGGGAGAAAAAAATAGGGAAAGGGACAAAATGAGGAAGAAGAAAAAGCAAAGAAGGAGAAAATAATGCATGAAGAAAAAAAGAAAGAAAAGAGGGATAGGGACAGAAAATATGGGAAAATTTAACATGGAATAAACAAAAGAAAAGAATACCACCAAAATGTAGCATTACCATCGATGGTACAAATCTGAAATAAGTTGATAGATTCAAGTACTTAGGAACGATTATAACAACTGATGGGAAATGTCACAACAAAATAAAAAAGCAGAAGTGCTCAGGCCAAGTCAGCATTCCAGACAATGAGACACATCTTGTGCAACAGATCCGTATCAATGGAAACAAGATTCTGAGTACTTAAATGTTACATCAAGCCAATTTTGTTTTATGGATGCGAAGCATGGTCTATGAATAAGAGAGCACAGCGAGAAATGGAGGCCATGGAGATGTGGTTTATAAGAAGGATGTTGAAGGTACCATGGACAGCTAAGAAAACCAACGAAGAAGTCTTAAGAGAGGCTGGAGTTAAAAAGCAAATTATAGCAAAGATCAGAGGCAGACAAGCGAGATTTATAAGACATTTCCTGAGAAGAGGAAAATTGGAACACACTGCAGCAACTGGAAAAATTGAGGGAATAAGAGACAGAGGAAGACAGACACAGAAGTTACTGGATGGGCTATCAGTGTGGCTAGGAAGAAAGTCACCAGCGGATCTCATAATCAACACAAAAGACAGAGAATTGTGAAGAGAAATGATCGCCTACACCACGCGGCATGGCACTTGAATTGAACTGAAACAAAATCTGCCATAAAACACGGACAGTGAGATGCAGACTGATGTTTCCCCTCCACTGAGGCAACATTAGAACAAAGCTATAGATTAGCAGCACCTTACAATGTCAACAACTGTGGCCCATCCCACTGTGGAAAAGATGGCAGTGAAATAGCTGACAGCCTATCCAATGCTGGCAACAATCAAGATGGCAACAATCAAGATCAAACAAATCATCCAGCAAACTACCAAGAGGCAAAAACTATAATCTGTAACTAAGTGGAGATCTGAATGGAAGAAACAATTAAAATACAACAACGAACCATATCCAATACACCAACTACAAAGACATCAGCAAACCATCTTCTTTCACCTATGGACAGGCCACTGCAGACTACTGAGCCACCTGCATAGACTCAAAATGTCTCACACAGACGACTGTGCATGTGGCAGTGGAGTCTAGACTCCAGAACATATCCTACAAGAGTGCCCAAACCATGTGGACCTGAGGCGTGAGACATGGCCAGAGGACACAAGCTTGGGGCAAAAGCTTTGGGGGGGTCCTATCAGGATCTGGAGAGGACTGTGGGCTTTGCCATGTCAACAGGGATCAGGATCTGGAGAGGACTGCGGGCTTTGCCATGTCGACAGGGATCAGGATCTGGAGAGGAGTGCAAGCTTTGCCATGTTGACAGGGATCAGGATCTGGAGAGGACTGCGGGCTTTGCATGTCGACAGAGATCAGGATCTGGAGAGGACTGCGGGCTTTGCCATGTTGACAGGGATCAGGATCTGGAGAGGACTGCGGGCTTTGGATGTCGACAGAGATCAGGATCTGGAGAGGACTGTGGGCTTTGCCATGTTGACAGAGATCAGGATCTGGAGAGGACTGCGGGCTTTGGATGTCGACAGAGATCAGGATCTGGAAAGGACTGCGGGCTTTGGATGTCGACAGAGATCAGGATCTGGAGAGGACTGCGGGCTTTGCCGTGTTGACAGGGATCAGGATCTGGAGAGGAATGTGGGTTTTGCCATGTTGAAAGGGATCAAGATCTGGAGAGGACTGCGGGCTTTGCCATGTTGACAGGGATCAGGATCTGATCTGACCAACAACTTCAAACACAGAAGAAGAAGAAGATGATGATTAGCCTCAAAAAACTTTATTTTGATTCTATACTGTCCTGTCATGGATAGATGGTTTCTTATCCTACAGGAGTCCATGGTTCATTTCACAATCATTTTTTTTTCCTCATCAAAAATATTTTGGCTACTGGTTTTTTAGGCTAACCCTGCATACTTTGCTTTGTGCAAAGTCTCACTGTTTGTACCCTGAATAAATCCTTGCTAAAATCAAGGTTAGCGAACCACAGCCAACTGAGACCCTGTCCCATCTACCCACTGGCACCCTCCAGTACCAGGCCTGGCCAATGGGACAGGGATCACCACAATCCACCCGCTAAAGAAGTATTTGCACACCTCCTGGTTTTTAGCTCCGTTCAGAGACTGAAAACAATTGCCGCCATAGCCTGCCCCCTAGCTGATATGATGATGTGCCTTAACATCTTCACTGCATCAGCTGCAAAAGAACATCACGCTCACATTTTCAAGGAGACAGAAGAAGAAGAAGATAATCCCACTTACCCATCTGACTACATATCGTGGATTCACCACAGCTGAGCTTGTGTAGCAAATCAAGTTCGCAGTAACAGAAGCCGACTTTGTATTCTCACGCAAGCAAATCTGATGAATTTCATACTGAAAACACACTCAGTCTGTCTACAATATTTAATTTTCACACTGAGAAGAGTGCACACAGCCAACAAGAAGCACCAACCGTTTTTGAGAAAAGACAAGATTTCGCCAGAGCTACATGTCTCAGGGACACAGACGCCCCAGTTCACTGTCACCGGAAAAGTTTGCTGATGTGTCCAGAATTTGTTGATATCTTCCTGCAGAAGACACATGGTAAAGATCAAGTATGAACTCAAAAATGAAGTCAGGCATGCATCTGCTTTATTGTTAGAGATATATGAAATTTTTTTTTGTTCAAGTTGTTATTTGTACAGTTTTCTTAATCATGGCAGTAGGGGGTGAAGATATTGTTCAATTAGGCAATCAGTGACCCATAGCAGATATGCCAGCGTCAGGTTTAGCAAACCATAGCTGGCCAAGAACCTGTCCCACCTCTCCGTTGGTACCCCCAGCAACAGGCCTAGCCTGGCTAATGGGGCAGGAATCACCATGGTCCCATAGTCCCCATGGTGGTGGAGTCTGCTAAAGAAGCACCCCCCCCCTGCTTTTTAGCTGTGTTTCAGGACTGAAAAAATAGCTGCCATAACCCGCTCCCACACTGATACGATGCTGTGCCTCAACACCTCCACAGCATCGGCTGCAAAGAACAACAGCTCGCAGTTACAGGGAGATAGGACAAGTACAAGTATAGCTACCTACCATTAACTTACAAGCTCGAAGCACAATGGACCTAGAGAATGTGTGAAGCACTGAGCTACAACTGACTGTTGGATGACAAGGATGCTCCAATGAAAGGGTCATTAATTTCTTTCTCTACTGATAAGCCTCATAAACTATACCAATAGTATAACACTTAGTCAGTCAGTCATTTGCATGTCCCTTGTGGAACTTTGCCTCCCAAATAGCTCTCCCGTAGACCTCTCGGTTGTAACCAAGTGCCCTGCTACTGATGCATCAATTTGCAGATCATCAACAATGTCTTGTCGCCATCTTCGCCTTGGTCTTCCTCTCTTTCTTTTTCCCATTATGTACCCTTCCAAGATGGTCTTCTCTAACTTCTCATGACGTTTAATGTGTCCAAAATATTTAAGTTTTCTCTCTTTAATCCTCTTTACTAGCTTGCCTTCTTCAATATTAAGTTCTTGTATAAAATTACCAATGCAAATATGCGTATACGTGCATCTTGGAATTATTTCTTACTTGTGTTATCCATCAAAATGCTAAAATTCAAGAAATATGAATAAAAACGTTTAGAAAAGAGTGATTAGAAGACAGACTATTTGTGAAACTGATAATGATGTTTGCCAAGATGGCAACAAAGCTGAGCCAGTATTGTGCTGCATATCACTAGTCAGAGAAAAGATCAAAATTCAAACTACGGTTTCTACTAAATGTGAATCACTTTTAAATCATCATAAAGTCAAGTCAAACTATCAAACACTGAACCATTGTCAGTCAAGGAGCATCTGTATATTTCTGTCATGAAATTAATATTCTCGTTATCAGTCTTAATACCAGTTACAAAGTCTTCCTTGAAGAGAAAATGGAGAAAAAAAAAACTTCTCCCTCGAAATGGAGGAAAAGATGTTCACCTCTGGTAAATCCTGCTGATGCTCAATGACCTGGTGTAGTAAGGGAACACAGTTTTGTAGGATTAGACCTTGAAAAAAAAATGTAGGCAAAGCACTTTAGTGAGACGTGAGAGAAAGAAAAATGACAAGAGAATTACCTGGGATTCAAACCATGGACTCCGGTAGAACAAACAGCCGTCTAGTCATGAGAGAACAGCATACTAACGAACTGAGCTAACTGAACAGTTAATGACTATGTTTACAAACATCTTTTTCTGGAGGTGCGAGTTAGCACAATTCGTTAGTACGCTGTTTTCTCATGGCTAGACGGCTGCTTGTCCTGCTGGAGTCCATGGTTCAAATTCCAGGTAATTCTCTTGTCATTTTTCTTTCTCTCACGTCTCACTAAAATGCTTTGTATGTTTTTTCGAGGTCTAATAATACAAAACTGTGTTCTCTTACTTTACCATACGAAAGCCTCGTTTTCTATTTATAAAAAAAACTGACCTGGTGTGGGGTTTATGTCCACCAAACAGAAACTGGAAGTTTTTGTTTCATTTCCAAGATTCACTGATGGGCATTTTTAAAACTTTAATCCGAAGAATTAAATTTAATATGAACTAAACTGGGATCTCAGCTGTGGAGACAATGTTCACCAACTTGTCACTGCCTCTGAAGAAAGTACAGAGATCTGGTGGTAGGTTTCCCCAGGCCGAGCAGATCATCTGCAAGAACTGGGGAAGAGGATGGAGTCAGCACGAGTACAGAGAAGAGGATGGAGTCAGCAAGAGTACAGGGAAGAGGATGGAGTCAGCACGAGTACAGGGAAGAGAATGGAGTCAGCATGAGTACAGGGAAGAGGATGGAGTCAGCACGAGTACAGAGAAGAGGATGGAGTCAGCACGAGTACAGGGAAGAGGATGGAGTCAGCATGAGTATAGGGAAAAGTCTGAATATGTCACAGTAAAATATCACCACACAGCATTCAGGAAGGCAATGAGAGGGATAACATTCTGGAAAGGACACATTACACGAAGAAGAAGAAGAAGATGATGATGAAGAAGATGAAGATTAACTAAATTAAAGACCAAGTTTTGTGGAAAAAAGAGATAAAGATAAATCCTCGTTTCCATGTCATTAAGGCATATTGGGGATACAGTGTTAGACCTGTATTTTCAAGACCTTCGGCACATGAAAGTGTGATGTCGTCAGTATCACGCCTGACTGCATTTACCTTCCCAGATTTCTCTGGTACCTATTACTAGAGGCTGGTTGGACCCTGGGCTTTTCTGGTGTGGAAGTACTAGAAAAAAATATTCCCAATGCTTGGGCTTGAACCACTGAATGAGTAAACCAATTGCCTAACCACTCAACTAACTAGGCCACAACTAAGTTTTGTTATTCATCAGAAACATACAGAAAAGTGCAGCAGAATTTCAGGAAATCTTAACCAAATTTATACTCATGTTCAACCAAAGAAAAGATAAAAGAATCATATTTGTCTGATGATGGTTATCATCATCATATTTACTTACAGGAAAAGCCATACTGATGATATGGCCAACAGGTATCAGTACTCGACAGTACTTGCCACTGAAACCAGTGCTTTGATTTCTGACATCCCCAGACTTTACTTGCACTTCCAGACATTCCTCATAATTCCCTACCCATTGGAAGACGCCTTTAAGCAGACCAGCTGATGGCTTGCCAAAAGCATCCAGCACTTGGGAGAAGGATAACATAAAGGAAAATGTCACATCATTATCATGGTCAACATCATCATCACCATTATCATCACATACAGATCTTCTTCTTCTGCGTTCGAGGTTGTTGGTCACACCAGATCCTGATCCCTGTCAACAATGGCAAACCCCACAGTCCTCTCCAGATCATCATCGTCATCATCATCACCATGGTGCCATGCCGACTGGCGTTGACTATTATGCTTCTCCAGAGTATACTATCCTTCATGGAGGCCATCAGCTCAGTTGGTGATCTCATCTCACACCATTCGTCAGACTGTCCAGTATCATTTACTTTGGTCTTCCTCCGGATCTTCTTCCCTCTATTTTTCCTGTTGTTATAATATTTTCAATGCCCCCTCTTCTCACTGCATGTCCTATGAAAGTACATTGTCTCTCTCTTATTGTTTTTACAAGATTTTTTGTCTCCCCAGTTCTTCTCATACATTAGTTATTTTTGCTGTCCAGGGGATTTGCAACACTCTTCAAATAAACCACATTTCTGCTGCTTCCAATGATTTTTGTGCAGACTTGCCTATTGTCCATGATTCACTTCCATATAACAAGATAGGTTCAATATAGCATTTTAGGACTCCTTTTCTAACATTCATTGATAAAGATGTGTTAGCTAATATGTTTCTCATTTTTAGCTAATATGTTTCTCATTCTCTGAAATGCAGTCTTTGCTTGGCCTATTCTGTTCCTAATTTCTGTTCTGCATTACCCATCTGAAATTATTACTGCTCCAAGGTATTTGAATTTCTGCACCTGCTTTAGAATAGTTCAGTTTAATTTTATACTGCATGTTGGTGGATTCTGTTTCTTAGATATAACCATAGTCTCTGTCTTTTTTATGTTTAAAGTAAGGCCTTTCTGTTCACTTCAGAACATATCCTACAAGAGTGCCCAAACCATGCAGACCTGAGGCGTGAGACATGGCCAGAGGACACAAGCTTGGGGCAAAAGCTTTGCGGCTCCTATCAGGATCTCCAAAATCTATTGGATAAGTCACTATTGGACTCCACTTCCACATGGACACTCGTCTGTGTGAGACATTTTGAGTCTATGCAGGTGGCTCAGTAGTCTGCAGTGGCCTGTCCTTAGGTAAAAGATGATGGTTTGCTGATGTCTTTGTAGTTGGTGTATTGGATATGGTTCGTTGTTGTACTTCAGTTGTTTCTTCCATTCAGATCTGCACTTAGTTACAGATTATAGTTTTTGCCTCTTGGTAGTTTGCTGGATGATTTGTTTGATCTTGATTGCTGCCAGCTTTGGACAGGGTGTCAGATGTTTCATTGCCAGCTATTCCACAATGGGATGGTAGCCATTGCAGGGCCATGGTTGTTGACAGTGTATGGTGCTTCAGTTCTGTTGTGATTTCCTGTATGCTTGCCTGTGGGTTCTTTGTTGTTTTTAGAGATTTCAGAAGTCCCCTGCAGTCTGTGAAGAAGGCTATTTTGTGTGGTGGGTGGTGGATTTTTGTTTTTTAAGTGTTCTGAGGGCTTCAAGGAGGGTTGTATGTTTCTGCCCTGTAGTTGGAGGAAATCTTTCCCGCCGCGAAGGCCTTTTTGGTTTGTCTCCCATCTGTGTATCTTAGGTAAATCCCCCACCTCCATTTTTTTACTGCTTTTTTCTGCAGACCCATCTGTGTATACATGTGTCCATTCAGCTGGGTTGTATTTGCCGTCAGTCAGCTCCTGGGTCAGTGTCTTCATCTGAAGTGTTGTTAGGTAGTCCTTTTTTTTTGTGTATGTCTGGTACCTCTGTATCTTTTCACAGTGACTGTGCTCCCCCACAATTTGGAGTGGTTCAGTATACATAGTAATGAATGTCCATGTAAGAGCGGAGTACAGGCTCTAGACTGTCTTCCCCAAGAGTGTTCAACTTTTTGCAGACCTACGCAACAAGGCTTGGCCATAAGGGCTCAGACCTAAGGCAGAAGTTTGCGAAGATGCAGGGGGGGGGGGAAACTGGAGATGACCGTGGACTTGATCCTGGCAACTGGGCTTCTGATTTAGCATGACCAAGATCTTGAACGCCAAAGAAGAAGAAGAATCTTCATTATCATCATTGTCACTGTCAGCAAGATCGCCATCATCATAATAATCACAATGGGGTCATCATCATCATCGTCATCATCATCATTTATCAGAATCACTTTTCTTGGCGTAATTGTCTACGGCACCATCATCATTATTGCCATCAATAGCCTCCCTGTGCATCCGTATGTAAACAAATAAGTGAACTCATCATCATCATGTGAAGTCCCCACATAAAAGCTGTTACTGGCTATGCCAATTTCTTCCCATCTCTTCAACGTTGTTTAGTCCATCTTGAGCACTGTTTTATTTCTTTTCCTTTCATTGCTACCCTCGGTAACGGCTTTCGTTATTAGTATTATGCTTCACAATATGGTCAAACCAATTTTTTTTCTCACACTCTTATTCCGTCAATTTCTTGTCTGTTTTCTCATCTGTCCGTGGAATATGCCTAATTTTTTTTCTGTAATCCACAAGCAGCATAGGTATAAACAGCAGGGCTAAGGCACAAAAAGGCACACAAAAAAACACTGCACTCACTTTGTAACGCCCACTCTTTGTTGACTAAGTTCCCGGATGCGTCAGCCACGCCTATCATGCCTTCTATAACATCCATAAGATTTTCGTAGCACGGGATGCTGACGTCATCTGGCCTAGGGAAAGTGACATCTGCCGGCTGTTGAGCAAGCACTCTCTTCAAGACTTTGTCCCATCTTAGTCTCATGAACGCTTGAGCTAATTCCTGCAGATACAGATACGTATAAGTCACTGCGGTTTAAGAAGATTTCTTTCACAATCTCCATTTCGTGTCCAAGTTTATGGGGTATCACAACCCGACCTATATTTAAGAGTAATGTCCTAGGTGTGCTACATAACCGAAGTGAATGCTGGAAAAATCACACACAAAAAAAAAAACAATAGAAAACAACCGGAATTCTTTCCAGATTAAATGTTAACGAAGAATTATATGAATATTTTGACCAAACACCGTAAGAAATAACATCTTGTTGGCAGAAATGCAGATGAAGCCACTGACAGCAGCTATTGAGGAAAGGCGCTGGCGATGGTTGGGACATGTGCTGCGGATGACTGACGACTCACTACCAAAAATAGCACTAAGATGGACACCACAGGGGAACAGAAGTAAGGGTAGACCAAAGGAGACATGGAGAAAAACAACGGAGAGGATGTTGAGCAATAGAGGGCTCACCTGGGCAAGAGCGGGAAAAAAGGCGAAGAACAGGCTTTTGTGGAAAACCCTTGTGGAAGCCCCATGTACCCTGGGCACTTAATGTTTAGACAGACAGACAGATAGATAGATAGAACGAACAGACTTTATTTGTGAAGAGTTAAGATTTGGGCACGCAGGGCTATCTACCATTCTGCCCTTCATCATATAACTTTCATTCAGTCACAGATATTCAACATTTGTTACTGAACATAATATGCATGAAAAAGCAAAAAAAAAATTAATAAGTAAATAATTAATAAACCCTTTCTTTCCATACACTCCACATTCTGCTTTATGCAACTACGTGAAATAAACTTTATTACATTCTCACAGTTACTATAAACTAACACATTTTTAGAACAGCAATGTAATAGATACAACGATCAAGCCATACATTATATTAAGAGACAGAGAGGGAGAGAACTTGACCAACTTTTCAAAGTTCAAATACGTGGCACTCAATCAAGAGAGAGAGAGAGAGAGAGAGAGAGAGAGGGAGAGGGAGAGAGAGAGTATGTGTATGTGTGTGGTTGTATGTGTGTGTGTGTGATAGTACTGAAACTTGGAGATGTACTTTGATTAATGTGGACATTATCTTCACACACACACACACACACACACACACACACACACACACACACACACACACACACACACACACCACACACACACAATCCAGTCTTCTGTGGTCTAGAATAGGTTTCACAAATATCACAACATTCACTAAACCAAGCCCGATGAAAAGTTCACAGAATCCATTTAATTCTGACAAATAAGGTCATATATGCCTTGTTGACAACATCACTTGGAATAAGACGTGAGAAGACATAAAATTCGTTTGTTTCCTCCTTAAATCACTTTACACAAAGTTTTAAAAGTATCAAATCTTCATAATCACTTGAAACACGTTTTCAACCCATCCTAAAATACTTCTCCTTCTAAAAAAAACTCCGCCGTCCTCTTCTCTTCCGACCTGTCTCTCTGTCCACGTGGGTCCTCTGTTTTTGCTGCCCACTCGGTAAATCTGCTCTGTCATTCTAAACTGCTCCATTAGTTTTGGTGTGGGCGCCGATTTTCTCTCCAGCCTTAACCCCGACAGTTCTGTAGCGTCGAATGTCCACCCCTTTCAGTGTCCAGTCCTGATACTACTTCTAATACCGTGGGAGTGTTCCTCTCCAAAATTTCCCATCATTTCTGACCTGCTTTCTACGTATCAGTAATAATAATAACTATAATAAAAATGCTAATAGTAATAATAATCATAAAATTAATAATAATAATAATAATACAATAATCATAACTTACAAGGGATTATGCTACACGACAATCATTACTGACTTATGGAGACAGCAGAAGTGCTAGAACTTTCTGTCTTAGTCCAAGAAGATGCGACACTATCAAGTCCGTCACACTTATCGGTGAATGTTACTGAATGAAATCTCAGCCACTTCTATCGGTGAATGTTACTGAATGAAATCTCAGCCATTTCTATCGGTGAATGTTACTGAATGAAATCTCAGCCATTTCTATCGGTGAATGTTACACAATGAAACCTCAGCCATTTCTATCGGTGTATTTTACTTAATGACACCTCAGCCATTTCTATCGGTGAATGTTACACAATGAAACCTCAGCCATTTCTATCGGTGAATGTTACACAATGACACCTCAGCCATTTCTATCGGTGAATGTTACACAATGAAACCTCAGCCATTTCTATCGGTGAATGTTACTGAATGACACCTCAGCCATTTCTATCGGTGAATGTTACTGAATGACACCTCAGCCACTTCTATCGGTGAATGTTACTGAATGAAATCTCAGCCATTTCTATCGGTGAATGTTACTGAATGAAATCTCAGCCATTTCTATCGGTGAATGTTACTGAATGAAATCTCAGCCATTTCTATCGGTGAATGTTACACAATGAAATCTCAGCCATTTCTATCGGTGAATGTTACTGAATGAAATCTCAGCCATTTCTGTCGGTGAATGTTACACAATGAAATCTCAGCCATTTCTATCGGTGAATGTTACTGAATGAAATCTCAGCCATTTCTATCGGTGAATGTTACTGAATGACATCTCAGCCATTTCTATCGGTGAATGTTACACAATGAAACCTCAGCCATTTCTATCGGTGAATGTTACTGAATGACACCTCAGCCATTTCTATCGGTGAATGTTACTCAATGAAACCTCAGTCATTTCTATCGGTGAATGTTACACAATGAAATCTCAGCCATTTCTATCGGTGAATGTTACTCCATGAAACCTCAGTCATTTCTATCGGTGAATGTTACACAATGAAACCTCAGTCATTTCTATCGGTGAATGTTACTCCATGACACCTCAGTCATTTCTATCGGTGAATGTTACACAATGACACCTCAGCCATTTCTATCGGTGTATTTTACTGAATGACACCTTAACCATTTCTATCGGGGAATGTTACTCAATGAAACCTCAGCCATTTCTATCGGTGAATGTTACACAATGACACCTCAGCCATTTCTATCGGTGCATTGTACTGAATGACACCTCAGCCATTTCTATCGGTGCATTGTACTGAATGACACCTCAGCCATTTCTATCGGTGCATTGTACTGAATGACACCTCAGCCATTTCTATCGGTGCATTGTACTGAATGACACCTCAGCCATTTCTATCGGGGAATGTTACTCAGTGAAACCTCAATCATTTCTGTCGGTGAATTTTACTGAATGAAATCTATCACACACACTGATCCTCCAGTATGCGACATCATAAGCTTATCTCACACATATCAACCGTACTCATTAATCATCTCTTTCATATGAACATCTTTTACGTGATCTACTTACGTATTTACGTGATCTACTTACGTACAAACTTGTTCTACTCCCCGATGGCAGATCCACATGTCTGGCCTCGTCTTGGATAATGGCCATTAACTCCTAGATATATAAAATATCACGTGACATGAAAATAGGTCATTATTCCGTGGACACCCATAACAAATGAAATTTCACACTATAGTGGCTTGACCATATCTATCACAGGGGTGACAGACAGACAGACAGACAGACAGGCAAACAGACAGACACTGAATATATCACTTACAAATAACTATCACAAGGCAAGATGTACATTGACCATCATCATCATCATCATCATCATCATCATCATCATCATCATCATCATCATCATCATCATCATCATGTGCCGTGCCGACTGGCGTTGGCTATTATGCTTCTCCAGAGTACCCGATCCTTCATGCAGGCCATCAGTTCAGTTGGTGATCTCATCTCACACCATCCCGTCAGACTGTGCAGTATCATTTCTCTTGGTCTTCCTCTTGATCTTCTTCCTTCTATTTTTCCTGTTGTTATAATATTTTCAATGCCTCCTCTTCTCATTGCATGTCCTATGAAAGTACATTGTCTCTCTCTTATCTTTTTGACAAGATTTTTTGTCTCTCCAGCTCTTCTCATACATTCTTCATTAGTTATTTTTGCTGTCCAGGGGATTCTCAACATTCTTCTAATAAACCACATTTCTGCTGCTTCCAATGATTTTTGTGCAGACTTGCCTATTGTCCATGATTCATTTCCATATAACAAGATAGGTTCAATATAGCATTTTAGGACTCGTTTTCTAACATTCATTGATAAAGATGTGTTAGCTAATATGTTTCTCATTCTCTGAAATGCAGTCTTTGCTTGGCCTATTCTATTCCTAATTTCTGTTCTGCATTTCCCATCTGAAGTTATTACTGCTCCAAGGTATTTGAATTTCTGCACCTGCTTTAGAATAGTTCCGTTTAATTTAATACTGCACGCTGGTGGATTCTGTTTCTTAGATATAACTATAGTCTCTGTCTTTTTGATTTTTGACATTTACCAGAGAACATAATTTACACCATACACTAGTGGTTCACAATTAACGAAAGCTCGCGGACTCATGTTGTTTCAAAATCAAGGCTAGGAAAAGTTTCATATCTGTATGGAAGCTTTGTGCTTTAAATGTAAAATAATTTTATTCAGAAAATGTGGGGAAGCGATACACTGCACTAAAAAAAAAACACGGTACAAACTTGATGAGTTTTCAAGATGATAGTAATGTAGTTAAGAAAACTCCGTCAAAATTAACATCCCTACTTGTTCTGACAAACGAACAGAGTATGGAAATGTGTGACAGCTAACCAACCTAAATATGGTGAAAGAAAACATGCTTCTATTTATTCCGAACGATCGCTTCCACATTTGGTTGAATATTTCATTTTTTTTTTTTTTTTGCTATCAAATCTGGATCAACATCCAGCTGGTTCCTGTGCTTGTTCTTCATGCAACAAAGTTCAAAGTTCAAAAAGGTCTCTGCATTCCAGACAACCCCATATATGCTCGGCCTAATGCCGCAGCGTCCATCCAAGAGCATGTTTTCTAATAGTTCCTGTCAAGTGTTGGTTCTTTACGACACGTTTTCTGCCACACAGTTCGGATTTCCTACCAGCATCCTTAATTTGTCCTAGCTCCAACAGTCTCTTCACAGCTACACTGTTCTTCCATTACCGCTCTTCATTTCCCCCACAGTCTGTTCAATACAGCTTTAGTAATCCCCCCCCCCCCCCCGCAGTTGTCCATTGTCAGTCTGCCATTCATTTTAGCTTGTCCAGCAAGTCAAGCAACAATGTGTCGAAAAGAAACTTGTCCTTTCTGCATTCTTTGAAAATTCCTTTCAATGAACCATCACAAAATATGTCACCAACTTCAGCTTGCTCTTTCACGGACAGCCTCGCTTCCCGTACAGCATCACCGCATACAGCAGGATTCCGTGTCAGCGAGTTTTCAGAATTTGGTGCAGGGAGCTAATTTTCGGAGGTAGTAGATTAAACAGAGAAAACTTAAATATTTTGGACACATTAAACGTCATGAGAATTTAGAGAAGACCGTCTTGGAAGGATACATAATAGGAAAAAGAACGAGAGGAAGATCAAGGCGAAGACGGCTGCAAAGACATCGTTGATAATCTCAAAATGGATGCAGCAGCAGGGAATCTTGCTTACAACCGAGAGGCCTACAGGAGAACTGTTAGGGAGGTACAGTTTTCTCTAGATTATCATGACGTTTAATGTGTCCAAAATATTTTAAGTTTTCTGTGTTTAATCCTCTTTACTAACCAGCCTTCTTCAATATTAAGTTCTTGTAGTATGGATATATTTGTTATTTTTTGTGTCCATGATATTTGAAGAATTCTTCCGTAGCATTTACATTCAAAGACATTTATGTGTTTCTCAGATGTTTTGTCAAGTGTCCAGGTCTCACAACCATATACTGCGATGGGAAAGATGCACGCCCTTAAAAATTTTATTTTTTTGTGGTTCTTTCTGTTCCTCTCCACATCTGTTTTAGTTGTTTTACTTTTTGAAGAGCGATAGATGTCCTCCTTTTAATTTCCCTCTTTGTATCTCGATTATTAGTTAGTAATGATCCAAGATATTAAAAACTCTCCACCTCTTCCAGTTTTTCCTCATTGATACATATTTCAGCTGCCTTATATGTTTTGTCAGTTACCATCAGTTTAGTTTTCTTCGCATTAAGGTAGAGGTTTTGCTCTTCGCTGTTCTTGCGGACTGACATAATTAGTTTTTCCATTCCTTTTTTTTATTGTGGACAGTAATACTGTGTCATCAGCAAATCTAATCTCTGGTATTTCATAACCTCCAATTATTATGGCATCGTATTTAGGTCACTATGTTTCCTTAAAACCCAAGTAACAGCAATGAGCTAAAGGGAATTCCGGTTATAGAAGTCACCGATGCTAATCTCAGGAAACAAATATTTAGAAAGCATTGATTGGACTGATCTGTACATTTAATATTCCAGTTATTAATAGCATCACACGTTGACAGGGAAACAATGCATTTATTAGTCGATATAGGGTATTCCATGTACACAAAAATAGCCTAGTTTATGCCGTGGGCTCTGCACCTTGGTGTAAACTTGTCTTCTCAACAGGTAAAAACTTGAATTAAGATCTTTAAAACAGGCGTAAACACAGACAGGCAGGCAGACAGACAGGTGTTCAAGCACAAGTCACAACGATGCAGTTTCTCACCTGGATTATCGGTGAATTGAAGATTTTCTGGGAACTGCGGTCTCCCAGATATTGTCCTAGAAAATGTATGCTATCTCCCTCCATCTTGTTCCGATCTGGTGCACTGTTGGTCGTCTTGTCCCAACAAACAAAATTTGGGGTGAATAAAAATGAAAAAGAAATATCAAGAATTATATGTCGTAGCATCAGTAATATGTCTTATTTGTTCATAAACTCAGTGGTCTCAAGTCTTCATGAAGCAGCTGAAATTTGGGGTGGATGGATTTGTGTTGAGTTTTAACACTTCTGTTTGTTTCATTTTTTTGAGTTGTAGTTCAAGAGCTTAATATTGAAGAAGGCTGGCTAGTAAAGAGGATTAAAGAGAGAAAACTTAAATATTTTGGACACATTAAACGTCATGATAATTTAGAAAAGACCGTATTGGAAGGATACATAATGGGAAAAAGAAAGAGAGGAAGACCAAAACGAAGATGGCTGCAAGACATCGTTGACGATCTGCAAATTGATGAAGCAGCGGCAGGCCATCTTGCTCACAACCGAGAAGCCTACAGGAGTGCTGTTTGGGAGGCAAAGTTCCGCAAGGAACATGCAAATGAATGAATGAGGTCACGTGCTATTGCTGGCTTAGTGTTGCGTTAAACAAAGGGTCTGGGAATGGTTGTGCTAGGTTTGACGTCGTATTTACAGCTGTGTTTAGGGTTTACTGTTTTTTTTTTTTTTTACTGAATAGAATGTTACTCGTTAAGCCGGTGGTGTCCTTTGATGCGCACGACGATTCTGATTTTGTACATTATCTTGAAGCCATGTTTTGTGAGTGTTTCTGGATTAGTTATTCACTGACTCCAGCCATCAACTGGATTAGTTAACCACTGTCTCCAACAATTTTTCACTTCCAGGCTCTTTCAAACCTAAAGTTGGCAAGACACTGATACGGAAGTCAAGCCAGTCCTGCGTATCACTTGACATGAGGTTTTATTGATGGAATGGATGGCAATGAAGATGGTAGTGACGATATTCTGACCGCTGGCAGGTTTGCCCTGCCTGATGGCAACCCCATTCATACTTCCACAACTCCAGTAGCAGATATAAACATCCATTTTCTCGACAGAAAAAAAAAAAAATCCTCTCAGATAACACATCCAAACGTAGACTGACTGCCCACTCACAGTCTCTCCCACATTTCTCTGTCACATGTTTCTCAGATCACGTGACGTTCTAGAATCTAGAAAGATCTCGACCGACCACGGAAAAGTTCAAAAAGAGAATCATAACAATTGCCCTTTCTGTAAAAACAACAGTTATCTCCCGTATACAGCTACAGATAGTTAAATCATGACTATGATGACTTCTCATTTTGGCCAGTTCCTGGTATATCTGATAAGATCTTTCTCCCTTTCTTTGTCTGTGCCACTTGGACAGTTTCATTTGGGCATTTGTTTCTCTCAGGCTTTCTTTCTTTTTTCCTTTCAGTTTTCTAGTGATTGTAAGGATGTAAAACATCTCAGGTGGATGTTGCAGTTTCACAAACTAGGCTGACAGAGAAAGTAAGGTAGGAACAAACAGCAATATCTTCTTATATCTTATATCATTCCCGTGTCGTTAAACGTCACATAGGGCTCGCAAAGTAGTTCGCCAATTATTCCTGTTTTCAGCGAGTCTTTCAATCTCATCAAGGGATTTTATGCCTGTTATTTGGCCTCTCTTAACAATGTCCTCTTTAGAGTTTCACGCAGTCTGCCTCTTTTTCTTTGGCTTGTTGTGTTCCACTTGATAGCTTGTTTTGGGATTCTCTGATCGTTTCTTCTCATCACGTGACCAACATATGTCCATCTTCTTTTCCTGATCATCCATGAGACTGGTTGTTGTTCAGTCATCTGTCTTATCTCTGCATTGTTCTTGAATTCGTTACACGTGATGCCAAGCATTTTCCTTATGCATTTGTTTTCAAAAGAGTCTAATTTCTTGTCTGTTTCTTTAGTTGTTTTCCAGCTTTCGCATACATAAATGAGGGTGGATATTACATTTGAATTGAATAGTCTTAACTTGGTTTTTATGCTTATAACTTTTGAATTCCATATGTTCTCAAGATTCTTGAAGATCGATGCTGCTTTTGCAATTCTAATTCTAACTTCCTTTCTAGTGTCACCATCCTGGTCAATGTAGCTGCCAAGGTATGCATATTGATTGACGTCTTCCATATCTGTCCCTTCTACGTGTATTTTTCTATTTTGATTAATGGGAATTTTCATTATTTTTGTTTTGTCATTGTTAATCTCAAGTCCTATTTTGCTAGCCAGTGAAAGACAGGCTATCTGTTTTTTAAGCAATATGAGATATAAATAATGAAATGTTCAAAACAACAGTAACAACAACCCAATATTTCGCCAAAACGTTTTTATCAAGGACAACAAAACAAACTGATAAATATATGGTGAAGAAAAGACAAAAAGAAAACGTATCTCGGTCCACCACGTGAGAAAATTTGGGCACAGACTGTGCGAAAGATGGAAGCTGAAATTTGAGGCGTGGGAAGGGTAGTCAAGTATGAGATACGTTCAACCTAAGATACGTTCAACCTAAGATACGTTCAACCTAAGATACTCGAACGTTCAGCCCGAGACTAGAGCAGATGAGGAGAAACATGAATAATGAACCTGGAGGAAAGGATGTGCAGCACAGCCTCGTAGATAAATAAGAAAAGTATAACAAAGAACTCTGAAATGAGGGCTATCACCAGGACTCTGAAATGAGGGCTATTACCAGAACTCTGAAATGAGGGCTATTACCAGAATTCTGAAATGAGGGCTATTACCAGAACTCTGAAATGAGGGCTATTACCAGAACTCTGAAACGAGGGCTATTACCAGAATTCTGAAATGAGGACTATTACCAGAACTCTGAAATGAGGGCTACCACCAGCTGGCTTCAGTAGACTATTCAGGGGGAGTAAACCAGTAACATTAACCTTTTCTGTGCCACGAACAGCGTTGCTGGCATGAAGGATTGTCCTCTCAGTAAGGAGTTGGTGTTGATTTGAAGAAGCATCAAACGAAGCAGATCCTGGGTGGCTAGGCGGAGGATACAATAAAGTCAATTTGCAACCTAGATGAGGCGCCTAAAGGTGATGACTGGTTACGGGTACAGGACCGACCTCAGCTAAACGAAGGTTATTATACAGAAGGACCGTGAATGTCGAGAATGGGGAAAAGAAGTAGTTGAACTTTGGGTTCAAGATCTCATCCAGCATCACTGTGGGTCTTTCGACACGGTAATATATGCAAATGGCTCAATGACTCGGAACAGCAGAAGTGGTTGGGGTTTTGTTGTCTACCGAAGTGGAAGGGTAGGGGGACAGGGTTTGGGAGGCGTTAAAGCCACCACATCAAGCATGCGAATAGAAACTGAAGCTGTGTCGGCGGCAAAGGAATGGTTGGTTGCTCTTGATGTGGCTAACGGTGTCATTGTGACGGATTCATAGAGTATGCTCCTTAAGATTGAGAAGTAACTGCTTCGGAAAGAATGGTTTCATCTGTTAAGCCAGTCAGCCGTGACAAGCCTAACGTGGCTTTACTGTCTAGGGTATGTGGGAGTACAGGGCATACAGACTGGCTAGCAGGCTAAAATAATGGCAGACTGACAATGAACAAAGGGAACATTGCTAAGATTGTACTGGACAGACTGCGGGAGAATGAAGAGCGGGAATGAAAGAACAATGTAGCTGCAAAGAGACTGCTGGAGCCATGACAAATTTAAAGGTACTGCAGGAAATCCGAGCTGTATGGCAGAAAACGCATCGTAAACAACCAATATTTGATAGGAACTATCAGCAGACATATTCTTGGATGGATGCTGCGGCATATGGAGGAGCATATATGGGGTTGTCCAGAATGCAATGAAGCCAGAGTCTGAATTTTGAACTTTGTCCCACGAAACAGACGAGAAAGTATAGCAGAGCAAGTGGGAAAAAAGGACACGAGAAACGAGCACGCACAAAGATATAGAACAAAGTGTAAGTCAAACAAATGAAAAAGTCATTCAGAGAAAACTGCGAGTTCAGACCGGCTGGGTGCAGACGTCCAGCTTGGAGGATAAGAAGATAAAGGCTCTAAGGGCTTTACGAACACGCTAATCGGAGGAGCGGATACCAGTGAATGAAGTATCCAGTTTGCCCTTGTTGTCACTGTTATTATAATGCGATTAAACAGATATATACATCAGGGACGTCTTTATAGCATCGGGGGCCCCTGGAAAAGTAACGCACGCACAATACACCCATGCACTTGGGGGCCTCGGGCGGCGCCAAGATGGGCCCATGGGTTACAACGGCACTGGTTTACACCATACTGGAGATGTTATTAAGCCTTCGTGAATAGACTCCATGGATTTGGGAAACGCTGCCTGGCTAGTTTCGACGACAAAGGAGCAAATGCTGCATCTTTGAGATATCACAACGTATTCATCTTCAAGTTTAATAAACTGAGCCGTCCAGAAGAGTAGATGGGTTTCCTCGATGAATCCCATTGTCAGCTGCTCTTCATGAATATGCCATTGCTGTTTTGCTGGAGGGGGGGGGGGGAGGAGAATGATGGGATGTTTAGTTTTGACCGTTATGTCTAAGATTTTCGATGTCTTGACGGCAGAGAAGTTCTCGATCTGATGTAGTTCAGTAATGAAAGATCAGAAAAAAAACTTACCAGATCAGCAGCTGCAGTGGAAGTGGTCAAATGCAGGCCCTGGTCTTGTACGGATGATACTAAGACTGAGCTTAAGCGATCATCACCTGGTGTTGGCCCTTGCTCTTTTAGGACTTCTGTGTCAGAGAATGCCAGTGTTCCTGGTCTGTGTTTGTGCTCTCTCTGGGCAGTCTTCGGGCACTCCTTGACCGTAGCACTGCATGGAAGCGTGCTGAAGTTACCTAACTGCCGTATGTGGCCAGACGAAAGGTCCACAGAGTTGGAGATTTCCACTAGCATGACCACCATTGTGAGAGTAACTATTTCTAGCGATGACGTCATACTGCTATATATATTAAGTAATTAAAGCGCTTCTCTGGGCCACGTGGTGTGGAATGATTGATGGATATGGACAACCCTGAGAAAAACGTAAGCAAACATAAACAAGATTGAAAAGTTAATATATTACAATGGTTCTCAACATTCCTTTTTGTGGAGCCCCTGTGGTCCCTTCATTAAAAGTAATAAAATAGACAGAAGCGTTTGATACTACTAAGTTTTTTTTAAAATCAAACCAGTCCATTTTCTGGTCGGGGGATTCCCCACCACCACCACCACCACCACCACCACCTCTACCACCACCACCTCCACCACCACCACCACCACCACCACCACCACCATCACCTCCACCACCACCACCACCACCACCAGCAAATCCTTCCGAAGATCCCTTGCTGTTCCATAGGCCCCAGGGTAAAAAAACAAGAAGAAGAAGGAGAAGAAGAAAAGAAGAAGAAGAAGAAGAAGAAGAAGAAAGAGGAGGAGGAGGAGGAGAAGGAGAAGAAGAAGAAGAAGAAACATCGAGGAACCAGAAAAAAAGAGAACGTTGACATGGTGATTTTAGCAGCTTTTTGACCAAAAAAAATGTGAGAAAACTCAAATGAGATCAATAGATTTCGTAAGGAGGGGGGGGGGGGGGGGGAAGAGGGTGACTGATTGATTCATCGATCTTCATTTCCAAAGGGTTAAGAATTGGGCGCGCAGACCCGTCTGCCATTGTGCCCATTATCACACAACGTTCTCTCTCTTCCAGACATTCTATAAAAATGTTGCCCATATGCTAAACATTGTTAACACTGAGAACTCTGATAAAATGCAATAAAATATGGCATTTACCATTAACTCATATCTATGCAATCAATACAGAAAATGACGCACTAATGTGGTACACACTACTGGTTAATGGTGTCATTTGTGTACCATTAGTGTAAAATCTGCCAAATTATTATTCAAGAAGATGAAATAACATAATCAGTTAAATTCAGCATCTGTAAAGAGTCTAAAGTAACATGTAATTTTATTTTATCGTGGAGGTATGTAGTCGACATCAAGCAGGGACTGACACAAGTTTGTAGTTAAAGGAAGGAGTACAGCTTATATTTTCAATGCAGGATGGGAGTGTATTTAAAAGATGAGCAGCAGAATAAGCAAAGCTTTTCTTTAAAAAAAGATCTTTGGAAGAAGAGTAACGTTTAAGCGTTGGATAAACTTTGGGTTACGTTTAAACAAGTTTCCATAGATAGGACGGGGTGTTAGATTTCGATGTGCTATCTTGGATTTGTCCAATAGGAATGTTTTCCAGAAGGTAGGATTTTGAGATGTCTGCGCTGATCTGTCGTTTGTGCACCATTTAGAGAAGACAGTCTTGGAAGGGTAAATAATGGGGAAAAGAAAGGAGAGGAAGACCAAGGCGAAGATGGTTGCAAGACGTAGTTGATAATCTGCGAATGGACGCATCAGCAGTAGGGCATCTTGCTTACAACCGAGAGGCCTACAGGAGAGCTGTTGGAGAGGCAAAGTTCCTCAAGGGACGTGCAAATGACTGACTGATTGACTGTGCTGATCTGTCGTCTGTGCATGATATTTGTCATTAATAAGCTTTACAGATCGCTTTTGAAGTGAGTAAAGTCTCTATATATCTGTGGAGAGAGAGAGAGAGAGAGAGAGAGAGAGAGAGAGAGAGAACGAATGAACATACTTTATTTTTAAAGGGTTAAGAATTGGGGACGCAGGCTTGTCTGACATTCTGCCCTTCATCATACAGCTTTCATTCAGTCACAGTCATTCATCATTTTTGAATGAGCACAATAATCATTAAGACACATTAAATGATCACATAAATAAATAATAAAATTATCCCATGTCCATACACTCTACACTCTGATTTATGCAACAACATGAAATAAACTTGCATTCTTACATTCTTTCAAAACTAACAAATTTATAGAAAAGCAGTATTAAACAAATTACAACACTCAAGCCATACTTTCTTATCTTATATCTTATATCCTTCCTGTGCCGTTAAACGTCACATAGGGCTCGCAAAGTAGTTCGCCAATTTTTCCTGTCTTCGGCGAGTCTTTCAATCTCATCAAAGGATTTTATGCCTGTTAATTTGGCCTCTCTTAATAATGTCCTCTTCAGAGTTTCACGCGGTCTGCCTCTTTTTCTTCGGCCTGTTGTGTTCCACTTGATAGCTTGTTTTGGGATTCTCTGATCATTTCTTCTCATCAAGTGACCAATATATGTCCATCTCCTTTTCCTGATCACCCATGAGACAGGTTGTTGTTCAGTCATCTGTCTTATCTCTGCATTGTTCTTGAACTCATTCCACTTGATGCCGATACTTTAGACTACAGTAAACTATGCTTAAGGAGGCACATAGTCCATATCAAACAGATGTTGACAAAGTTTAAAGTTATAAGAACGAATATTACTTATAAGTTTTACGTGAATTGGTAGGGCATTCCAAAAGTGGGCAGCTGAGTAAGAGAAGCTTTTTTTAAACATGTCAGGCCTTGGTTTTGGGAGAGTACAATTGCACTGTATTTTGGGTTCAATTTGAACAACGACCACAGATAGGGTGGTGCATTGTGCGATAGAATTTTATGAATTAACTTGGCCTTGTTGAAAAGAAATCTCTTCTTGAGGGGTAGAATATTAAGATGTGTGTCCTTATTTGTAATACATGCTGCATGTTTGTCATCTATAAGCTTTACTACGAGAGAGAGAGAGAGAGAGAGAGAGAGAGAAGAGAGAAGAGAGAGGGGGAGAGAGAGAAGGAGAGAGAGAGGGAGAAAGAGGGAGAGAGAAGGAGAGAGAGAGGGAGAGAGAGAGAGGGAGGGATAGACAGTGTGTAACTGTAACTGCTAAAACTGGGCCTAGCTCTCTTGCTAGCCCTAGGTAGCGGCTTCATTACACTCGGGGACCGCCCACGCGTGTTCGGACTTTGACATCAGGATTTCCTTCAGTGTTTTTATGGAGATGACTCCAATGTTGTATTGTGTGTTGCCCGTGATATATCATTTAGTTGGGATGTGCAACCAGTGTCCTTGGCTACATGCAATGCGCTGAGTCGTGTGTGATAGGTACTTTGGAGGAAGTTGAATGTCGAGTACTCAAAATGAATGAGAAAGTTCCTTGTACCAGTTAACGAATCACAGCTAATCAAGATCTGTTCTATCTCCCAGTGCTTTCCCCTGGAAATAGCATACAGCGGTCTGACGCAGGGAACAGGAATCGAATAGGAAGGCAAAACCAGGTACCAAAAAATAAGCCATGCCAAAGACGGTTGTGTGGGTCGAAATGCGCAAGATTTCATATCGAAGATACAATAGACGACATAAGCCAACCAAACGCCCTTTAGGTTCTAAGGACTGTTATACCCCGAGGTGGGGTGGAGGATACACTCTCCACTCCAATGAAATGTCTCCCAGGCGTGCGTCTCAAATAGTCTCTGACAGTAAAGTCTAGCTCCTGGCCTTCTCGTGGAAGAACTGTTCAAACCGTCAGGAGAAGGGGAGAAGGCGAATATCTGGCGCTTCGAGTAGATGAGAGTCATGTTTGTTAGCTCAACTACCTCTGCTGGCGAGATTCTTCAGCTGCCGTGCGTGGAGTGGGGCTACTCCCGGCCAGTGAGGAAAGGTGCGATTATGGGTTGCCGCGCGGCACTGTGGAAAAGGTGAAAGAAAGGAGTAAGTGAAGTAATCAGTAATCTCGAGGTCAAAGCACGGCACCTTTGCTCTGGAGGTTGCCACATCCCATGTACACTCATACCGGGCGAATTGCCCAAACTGGCTTAACCCAGGGGTTAAGACGCTGCTGGCGAGACTCTTCGGATGTAGCGCGTGGAGTGAAACTCCTCCCGGCCAATGAAGAAAATGAGGAAAAGCAATCAGGGTTGCCGTGCGGCGCCGATGTGAAAAGGTGATGGAAAGTATAAAGTGAAGCTTAATCGATATGTCTCGCGGCGAGAGCTACTCATACCACGGCACGTCTGCTCTAGAGGCCGGCCACGTCCGTTACACACCCATACTGGTGAAATATGCCTAAACCGGCTGAAACTAGGGTTGAAACTTCATGGTTACTCAAGCCACGGTATCTCCGCTCTAGAGGTCGGTCACGTCCTAAACACGCCCATACTGGGATAATATGCCTAAACCGGCTCAACCCTGGGGTGAAACTCACTATTGGCGAGGATTCGTCCTTCTGGACAAAGGCTTCGTCCTGGTCACAACTAGGAAGGGTAGCGGCCACGACCACAAAATGCTGAAGTCAGAGACACTGGACCAGTGCAGTCTAGATAGGCAACCACCTCTTACTCAACAGGGATATACTCATATCCAAAACACGTCGAAGTTTTCCGGTGAGAAAGTCCAACTCTAGATTAAACTGGTGCAACGAAAACCACGGTGTCACGCAATCCCGCTTCTGAGACCTACCAAGGATACAGGCTTAAGCCCTGCGATACTCTGAACATCTTGTGATCCTCTCGGGGATCTCGTGTGGTCCTTTTGGGGACCACGGGATCTATTGAGGACCACATGAGTAAATCCAGTAGAATCACGGGGCTATCTTGGTGGTAGAAGCGAACGAAGAAGAAGTAGAGAAGGAACGCCCTTTAGAGAAGAAGAAGAAGTAGAAGAAGGATGAGGAGAAGGAGAGGAAGAGGAAAAGGAAGAATAGGAGGTGAAGAAGAAGAAGAAGGAAGAGGAGGAGGAGAAGAAGAATACCTCTTTAGCAGACTCCACCGGCTTGAGGACTGTGGGTATTCTTACCTCCCTTTACTCATGCTACACAATAATCAGCGTATGAGTATACAACTATACACGAAGCACTGCAGTAAGGCTGTGATAAGAAAAGTAAAGATAGTCCCATAGCATTTCAAATGCCGTAGGGGGTGAAGCGTTAGAGACCTCATTATGCTGGGTCATCAGCGTATGAGGTAGGGTGACCAGTTCCTTTCCTCGCTGCCTTTACTTCCCAGATTTTCTCTGGTACCCATTTTGCGAGGCTGGGTCGACCTCGGGGCCGTATTGGTCGGAAAAAGAAATCCCGCTCAGCTGGGGATTCGAACCCTCGACCATTTGGTTGCTAGACGAGTGCTCTAACCACTACGCTAGCCGGCCCCCCAAAGCTGTGATACCAAAATATATAAACTAGGAAAAAAAGTAGGAACAGCTTTATTATTTAACGATAACATACTTGTGACGTTTCAGCGCTAGCCTTTATCAAACAAAAACAAACAGAACGAAGAATCAGAGAGAGGAGACAAAGTACAGATTCATGTTAATTTTATGTAATTTAAATAATAAAAAATGAAAAAAAAATAATAACTTATCTGAGGTCTTGGAACCTTGGTGAATTGCGATCACATAGCGTTATTTAAATTACATCATCTCTCTCATTCTTCGTCCTGTTTGTTTTTGTTTGATGACGGCCCGCGCCGAAACGTCACAACTTTGTAATCGTTAAATAATAAAGCTGTTCCTACTTTTTTTTCCTTGTTTATACATTTTAGTCAGTCTAGGTTCTGTTACTTGGGACACCATCGAAGAGGTTGAACAGGGTCTTCGTCATCTTCTTCCAAGATCAGATCGTGTGATTTGCTTAACGTTAATGGACGGCCTGGACTCATTCACCTCGGAATGGCAAAACCATTTCATAAACGAGGTAGAAAAGCGCGGCAAAGTCCACAGGAAAGTTAACTCACCTTCAGGTCGAAAATGTTTATATTTAACAGTTTAACAGTTGCTACTATTCTTACCTGTTTAGCACTTTAATAATCTTCTAACACATTAACTACAGGAATATAAATTATCCGAACAAAAACCCTCTCCACTTACTTTAAACAGCGTATCTATCTTCTTCACACGGTAATCGCTCCTTTTATGGACTTTTAACACTGAACACAGTTCGCGTTCTTTGTTCCTGAAGGTTTGAAACAGTTATGTCCCTGTAAACAGTCCTTTTCAACTAATCAACATATGCAAACCGGCATATGTGGAACGGGTTTGATTTGGGGGAGGGGTGTCTTGTTATGAACGCATTGTAATACAGTTATTCATTTGTCAAAAATAGGCTGTCAAGAGACTCTTTCAACGTTGTGTGCAAATTGTGGAATAGTTTTTTACAGTCTCCTCGCTTGTCCAGATTTGATTAATCGTTTCGTTGATTGGCTCACACTGGCTGCATCCATGGAGAGTTAAAGAGAAAATTCTGGTGGCAAATTCAGGTCAAAGGGCAAAGGTCGAAAGAGCAATTTTAAAAAATAGGAATACAACGTACAACGTAGCAATTATAACTTGGTGAAGATCCACAGAAGGTTTGATAATTATGGGGGGGGGGGAGTGGAAATAAAGAGTGAGGAGAAGACGGAGAGAGAGAGAGACTGAAAGAGAAAGAGGGAGAGAAAGAAAGGGTATAGGAAAATGTCTAGGAAGGAGAGAACGATCTATCTATCTATCTATCTATCTATCTATCTATCTATCTATCTATCTATCTATTATCTATCTATCTATCTATCTATCTATCTATCTATCTATCTACAGACAGACAGAAAGAAATAGAGAAACAGAAAAGAGAGAACGGGGGGGGGGAGGGGCGGTGAGTGAGGAGAGAGAAGCAGAAATAGAAAGAAGGAGAGAGAGAGAAAGAAAGAAAGAGACAAACAGAAATACAAGGAAAGAGACAAGCAAACAAAGAGACAGAGACAGAAAGAGTGATTTAGTGAGAGAGAGAGATATATATATATAAAAGGAGACACAGACAGATAGAATGAATTAGTGAAAGAGAGATAAAAGGAGACAGAGACAGAAAGAATCAGGTAGTGAGAGAGAGAGAGATAAAAGGAAACAGACAGAAAGAATGAGTGTGTGTGGTTGTGTGTGTGTGTGTGTGTGAGAGAGAGAGAGAGAGAGAGAGAGAGAGAGGAGCAAATTGGTGGGAAAAAATATATGGCACAAGTTTCGCCCGAAAGCCTTCTTCTGTGAAACCAGGCAAGCCGAGATAATAAATAATCTCACTTATATGCCTATCATACAGGACGATTTCAGTCGAGGTTTAGAATTAGTTATTTTCTTTCCATAAGACTTCTATAGTCTTAAACTTCTTTTTCTTTGAAAAACTGTTTCTAGATCTACTTCATTAACTGTGGTTCGGTGTGTTTTACTGTGAACCTTGTGTGCAAATAATGACTCAAAGATCTAATAGCAGTTCTGTATGGAGATATATATATATATATATATATATATATATATATATATATATATATATATATATATATATATAAAAACAAGATGAAATTGTCAGTTTGTTTTATTTACAAATCATTGCTCACATTTATCAAGGGCAATAACTCGAGAAATCTGTTCGAGGAACCGGTTCCTTGAGCACTTAATAAACGAGCAAAGTCTACTTGCCTCTTCTCTGGACTTCTGTTCTCATCTCTCATCTGATGTCTTCTCGGCTGTTCTGATCGGACCTTCTTTCTTCACTCTTGACTGTCCACGTGCACTGACCATCCTTCTTGCAGTTCTGGCCAGTCGCTACTTGCCGGACCGAGGTGTTCTGACGATCTCCCTCATCTGTCTTCTCTCTCTTCTACTTCTGTACTTCTTGGTTCTTCTTGGTTTTCTGTTCTTCCGTCTTCGGGCTCCCTCCTCTGTCTCCTTTCCTCTACTTCCGTACTTATTGGTTCTCTCCTGTCTCTCCGCTCGCCTTTTTATCTTCAAGTCCAGCTTGACGGATTAACCAATAAGTATTTTGGCTCCACCTCCAGATGTCCACTGGTTCTCATGAGCGTTCTGTCAGTCATTCAAACTACCACGTGACTTATCTCTCGTACGTCAACTGTCCAATAGGCCACGCCTCTAAATATTTAAGTGGTCAACTGGCCGAGTTGGTCACTCCTTTAAAAACCGTGTGCAATTGCGTCCCAACGCGTGTCAGTCTGCTTCAGTTTCGTCTATACAATTGTTATTTACCTAAGTCATTATCTTGCTCTTTCATGCCGGAGTTTTATTGTGTCCTCGCTTTTCATTGCGTCTGGCTTTTCTATTCGTCTTTTCTATTTTGTTTACTCGTGTCAACGTCCAGTCACCGCTTTGGTATCATTGGACCATCCTACTTTCTGGCGTCCTTCCTTTGAAGGAACTTGTTTTCAGGAACTAGCTAACATTTAACACTGCAGAGATTCCCAAGGCGGAACTTTTGTACTGAGCCAGGAAGCGCTCTTTTGATCTCTGATAAAACCTTGACACCGAAAGCTAGTGTAGTTTAAATTAACTAGTATTACCTCATGTGGGTTGATCAGAATTTAAACGGATGATTTGACTGACCAGGTTCTAAAACCGGAGCAGTGAAATGAACAGGAGCTAAGAAAAACCTCTCTCAGAGAGATCAGTCAAGACACCTCAGTTTTACAGATCAGTCAAGACACCTCAGTTTTACAGATCAGTCAAGACACCTCAGTTTTACAGATCAGTCAAGACACCTCAGTTTTACAGATCAGAACGTGACTGCTAAGTTTTGATGTGGAATCAGTGCATGAATGTAAAAGGATTAATAACGTCTTGTGAAAATGAGTTTGAATATAATTTATGATTTATAAGGATAATCTTGATGTCTCCCAAGTCCTCTGTTGCTGCCTATTGCTGGGTGACATAATGAGTGAAATTCAAACAGTTGATATATACATACAGTCACGTAAGCACTGAAATAAAACCAACGAAAAATAAAGTTTCATGAACAAAAGATTCGGCGGGAGTTGAATCTACTGTCCTCAACACTCGGTCCCTCATGCTCACTTTCATGCAAAACATAACAATTTAGAAGCTCGAGATGACAGTAAAGTGATTAAAGAGATAAAGAGACTACAGTAAAGTGATTAAAAAAATAAAGAGATGACAGTAAAGTCATTAAAGAGATAAATAGACGACAGTAAAGTTATTAAAGATACAAAGAAATGGCAGTAAAGTGATTAAAGAGATAAAGAGATGACAGTAAAGTGGTTAAAGAGATAAACAGATGACAGTAAAGTGATTCAAGAGATAAATAGATGACAGTAAAATGATTAAAGAGATAAACAGATGACAGTAAAGCGATTCAAGAGATAAAGAAATGACAGTAAAGTGATTAAAGAGATAAAGAAATGACGGTAAAGCGATTCCAGAGATAAACAGATGACATTAAAGTGATTAAAGAGATAAAGAGATGACAGTAAAGTGTAATGCGTCCGGGAGGAAATTTTGTAATGCTCTTCAAAACCACCTCCCACCGCTTCCTCTCTCCCCTCTCCCTCTTGATTAACCATCCACTATGGCCCTCCTTGTAGCTCTCCTAAATCTGATTTGTGACAAACACCCAGTACAGACTGCAGATCAGCACAAACAACTTAAAATTCTACCCCCTCAAATAAAAAAGTAAAGATAGTCCCATAGCATTTCAAATGCCGTAGGGGGTGAAGCGTTAGAGACCTCATTATGCTGGGTCATCAGCGTGTGAGGTAGGGTGACCAGTTCCTTTCCTCGCTGCCTTTACTTCCCAGATTTTCTCTCAAATACAGTCAGTTTTTTTTAACAAAGTTAAGTTTGTTCATAGAATTCTGTCGCACAATGCTCCGCCTTACTTGTGGTCACTGTTTACGTATAACACTAAACAAAGCCAGCGTTTAACAAAAACTGTCTTCTTCCTAAACCCAGGATTGATCTGTACAAGAAAAGCTTTGCATACTCTGCAGTACAGCTCTGGAACACCCTTCCCTATCATTTAAAATCCATTGGTAATACTTCATCCTTTAACTCAAACCTGTTTCATTATTTACTTGCTTGTAATTATACGCATCCATAGAACAACCATCACTCTCTCAACCAATGACTCGCCAACCATCAAGTACTAAAATGACATAGCTCGAAAAGTAACTTGTTAGATATTGTTAGAAATTATTTCTAACATATGTTAGAAGATCTGTATTTACAATGTATTTTTCTTTCTGTATATGTCTGTGTGTGTGAGAGATATTTTATTAGGTTAATTACTTCTTCTCTTTTACTTTGAATGTAATATTTAAATCTTACACTCTTTTGATATGTTTTTTTACCCTAATTTAATTTGTATATTTGTATTAAATCGAATGTGCGGGAAGAATGAAAGATGGAGTGATGAAGGGCAGAATGTAAGACGGGCCTGAGAGCCCAATTCTTTACCCTTTAAAAGTAAAGTTCATTCATTCATTCTCCGGCCCCTCCATTAAAAAGGAGTCCGCAGGGTCCCCGGAGCGATATAACTGGCTAGATTCCCCCTCCCTTCCCCTCACTGGATCTGGTAAATTATTGATCAGATCACAAAACTCTTGACCGCACATAAAGATAATACAAATTTGACATCAGTGGTTCCCAACCTTTCCTTGAGCGTGACCCTAAACCAGCAACGATACTAGGCCCGCCATCCCGAGATCAGCATGCTGTTAGGCGAATCATGAATAAAGTTTTAAAATACTGAAATTTAATTTTAAAAAAGAATACTATTTCAGTACCTTTAAAGTGATCTATATGTGTTACCGTGTGGTTACCGGGGCCTAGATCTGGGGAGAAAAGAATAGGACCACTGCCAGCTTCCACGTATGTCGTAAGAGGCGACTAAGGATGCTGGGGGATAGGAAAACGACCTGTTCCCTGTAAACAAAAGCTGAAGCGTTACAGAAAAACGGGAGGGGAAAGCCAGGAAACTGTCTCTTGGAAAAGGAAGGAACTCTGACAGAAATTATTCCAGTGCTCAGAGACAAGGGATACACATGGAAGGAAGCAGGGAATAATTCCAAGAACAGTGATAACTGGAGAACCTTTATCCGTGGTCTATGCTCTCAAGGGAGCGAAAAGCGACGACGACGACGACGATGATAATGATGATGATGATGATGATGACGATGATGATGATGATGATATTTGTTACTCTGTCTTCAATGGCTAGTAAGATAGGACTTGAAATTAACAAAGACAAAAGAAAAATAATGAAACTTCCCGTTAATTAAGAAGGAAAATACTTAGAAGGAACAGATGTACACCAATTAGCATATCTCGGCAGCTACATAGACTAGGATGGTGACATCAGAAAGGAAGTTTTAGAATTGCAAAAGCAGCATTGAACTTCAAGAATCTTGAGAATATATAGCATTCAAAAGTTATAAGCACAAAAACCAAGTTAAGATTATTCGATTCAAATGCAATATCCACCCTCGTTTATGCATGCAAAAGCTGGAAAACAACTAAAGAAACAGACAAGAAATTAGACTCATGTGAAAACAAATCCCTAAGGAAAATATTCGGTATCAAGAGGAATGAATTCAAGAACAACACAGAGATAAGACAGATGAGCAAACAACAACCTGTCTCATGGGTGATCAGAAAAAGGAAGTGGGCATATGTCAGTCATGTGATGTGAAGAAGCAGTCAGATAATCCCAAAACAAACTATCAAGTGGAACACAACAGGCCGAAGAAAGAGAGGTCGACTGTGTGAAACTCTGAAAAGGACATTGTTAAGAGAGGCCAGTTTAGCAGGCATAAAATCCCTTAATGAGGTTGAAATGACTCGCCTAAAACAGGAAAACGTGGCGAACTACCTTGTGAGCTCTATGTGACGTTGAACGGCACGGGAAGAATGTAAGATGTAAGAAGTAAGATATTTTTTACTGATCACTAAAACTGAGATATAAATGTCATCTCGTAATAATCCAAAGTTTATCATAATATCTTCTCTCGACTCTACTCTACATCAAACCAGCGACCATAATTTGGAAATACTATTTTGTAGTACTTTAATTATACCACTGCGATAACCACTGCGATATTTATAGCACGTAAAAGGGAATTCAACAACTAAATGTCAACCTACGATGACATTACATTGCATGAAGTTGAAGCAGCTAAAGTAGTATCCCTCTGAGACAAGTACCGACGTGCTAGCAGAGCACCACTAAAGCAATATTACTGTAAATCTGTGACCAAGGCATTAAGAGATAGAATTTTGTGGACTTTTACTGTACCTTGATAGACTTACATGTCGTTGTTGTCTGTGAGAGTTGGCAGCACTACTCTACCAAAAAGGCAGTCTTGTCACTATGGTACACCCTGAGTGACACAACAACAATGCCAGGTTCGCAACTGCTACAGCGAAAACGACAGTGTCACGTATGAAAACTTTGACAGGACTTCCCACTCACTGGATATGACTAACAGCTAGAAAACTCCATGAAGATAACAATAGTCCAACTGCAAGGATACATATCAAAACATTTATTGAATGAAGAAATGAACGATGAAAAATGGAGATGAGAAAAGAGGACGAGCTTCCAACATGGCAGGTTGAATTAACAGATATTACAAGAACTTTCTGGGCGCGTAGCCAACGCCATGGGGAAGAAATTTCTGACAACTAGTAGCTACTATAAGCAACTGCTTACAAATTAGTGAACTTCCAATAAATATCCAGAGCACACATATCTTCTAAAAGTTGGAAACCAGTACAACACAGTCCTGTCCTGATAAGGACAACGCTACTAAACATCTTACATTTCTCTGACAAAGTAAAAAAAAAAAATTGTTCTAAAGGACTGGGACTGGAACTGAGTCTACTACATGACTGGAACTGAGTCTACTACATGACTGGAACTGATTACTTTTCCTCGTTTGTATATCATGCGAGTACATTTCAAAACTCTGGAAAGTAAAGTTTCTTGATTATCTCCCCCTATCATTAAAGTAGAGTTTCTTGATTATCTCAACCTGACAGTAAAGTAACATTGCTTGGTTATCTCTCCCTGACAGTAAAGTAAAGCTGTCTGATTATCTCCCTTGACAGTAAAATTGCTTGATTATCTACACTGACAGTACTTGCTTGATTATCTCCTCTGACAGTAAAGTTGCTCGATTATCTCCCACTGACACCAAAATTAAATGTGCTTGGTTATCTCCCCTGATAGAAAAGTTGCTTGATAATCTCTCCTGATAGTAAAATTGCTTGATTATCCCCCCACCCCCGAAAGTACATTTGTTTGATTATCTCCCCTCGAGTGACTTATAGTAGATTTACTGTGGATGATGTAGTGGAGATCTTGAAGAAAAACACCTCTATACAGCATTGACTTGGACACCTCAAAGAAAAAAAGAAAGGAGGGCAGGCCATTAGGAACATGTACACACAGTACAGGAAGATCTAAAGGAAGCGAGAAAGGCACGGTTTGAGATGTCCCGACCTGCTCAATATAGGTAAGGCTGGAGAACCTGTGTTGATGTCTCATGCTCCATTGGAAATACAGAGAACATGATGATGATCACTTCATTTATGTTCCATGTAAGCAGCAGTAGGTTTTTACATGGATGTATTACTTTTCACCATCCCCAGAGCTA